>CM076574.1:809324601-809763218 GCA_034641835.2 Pinus albicaulis | reverse complement strand
CATTAGATGTCTGCAATTGTTGGTCCTTTTGTGTAATATCCCAAAATAGGAGAAGCAGTAATATTGAACATAAAAATGGAAATAATAGCAGTGAATATCAATAGACCAAGATGTGAGATAAATGTAGAGCCATATTATTAAACATAGCATAAATAATGAGCATACAATCTTGAGGATCAAGTCATTCAAGCAATACAAAACAAGACTCCAATAATCACATAGATAAATACATGAATAGTTGTTGCTATACAAATGCCGAAAGATCAATACAGTGAAGTCCTAATGGAAATAGATGTAGCTGGAAACATACAATGATATAGTAAAACTGATATGTGCCTCAAGATATTCTGGAAATAAATATCAAGGCTCTAAAACACCTTTCAAAGACAACCCAGAAAGGGTTTCCGGAAATGCCCAAAATACTAGAATGTCATAATGCAGCCCTAGGGTTGAATAAGCTCTGCAACTGGAAACCTGGAAGGAGGTGGCTGAAACTGATGTGGAAATGAGTGGAAATCCTCCAATGGACTCCTGAAGTGAAAGGTTGATCCCTTCACTGAAAAACAAACACTCCAAATGATGCATCGAATCCTCCACTACAAATAGTCACTAATATAACATAGTCTATGAGGGAATCTGCATTGTAGGAGATGTTAATAGCTTGGAATGGTGCCAAATGATGAAATAATTCCCAAGGACCTCCCTTGCTGGCCTCCCTATGGAAATAATACTTCCTCCAGTGAAAACAAGCTCAGAAAATGGCCCTGTAAACTCTCCACTGCTTCTACCCTATAACACAGCACAACCCTGGAAGAAACTACACTATAGAAGAAGACTAAAGTTGGCCTGAATGCTAGAATGTGAATATGCAACTCAAAAACCTCTCCTGAGTGGGCACTCTAAGTCCCCCGAGGATGAGCGCAGGATTCCAGCTCAGGATCACCCTTGTGCTAAACAACACAACAATATCTGCTAAACAGCTGAAGAGTTGAAGAAGTCATAACATACTAAAAACAATAAATAATCAACATGGCTTCTATGGCTGGCTTCCACTTCCTTATATGCATTGTGAGCCTTCTCACCTTGAGCCCCACTCATTAGAGCCACTACTTTCATGGAGGCTTCCTCCCATTCATACTGCGTTGTCTCTCATTGATTATCCACTCCATCAATATCGACATTGTTGATTTGGTCAAACTTGACCCCATCCACATGCTTCATCCCCTATTCACACATGAGGGTGCTTTATCCAGCTACTATGATGCTCCTTATTCACAGTAGGAGTGATTTTATTCATACTAAGGAGATTTATGGGTCTCCCTACCCTCTTATTCTTCTATCTAAGTAGAAAAAACAAAATTTAATATTCCAACTAGATGAAAGCTAATTTGGAATATTACATTCCTCCCCTCTCAAATGTTGCTTTTCCTCAAGCAACTGTAAAGGTGAGTGCCACACCTCCATGTGATAATATTTCCTCATGAACCAAGTGTCCCCCAATCAATCCATCCCTGAAATTCTCCTCCCAAGTGCTCATGTGATGCATCTCCCAAGTGCTAAAGTTAACCAAATGGCTCATCCCATAAGGAAACAAGAGGTATAATGTAGCAATCATATACTCCCCAATGTTCTCCTTGAAGTATGAGGCATAATAAATGTGGGGAATCTCATTCCTAATGGGAAAATCAAGTCCATGTGCCATCCCTCCAATCATGCCAACAACAACGATAAGAACATCATCAACATATGGGATTAAAATCAAGGACACACTAGCTACCATATGAAATACCAGAGGAGAATAAGAGTCCCTCAAGTGGAACCAACACAATATTACTCCTGACTGCCTCAAAATATGGTATGATGAGTGGTTTCCCAACCACTTTCTTACTGCCCCAATCCTCTCACATGCCTGGAGAAGGTTAGTAATGTGTGGTGCCAACTGAGTACACCCTGAGTAAGATATCATCTCCCCAAAATTTCCTAGGGAGTGGCCATCCCCATCACTAATTTTGGATCCAATTAGATCATGCAGTCTAAAGAAAAGAGTTCCCCCTTTTGGAGCAATGAAATGTATATGAATGGTAAAGGAATACAAGCACTCAGTTAGTGGATCATTATGCACAAAGACACAATCCTTATCATGTACCTTGAGCAAGCTGGTGAAGTGGCTCATATATGGGCCTCCCCTCATTCCCAGTGGGAAAGGAAGTGGTTGTGATAACTCTACCAAGGATTTATGTCTCTCCTCAATCTCCAGAAAACCCATGCATCTCCTGATGTGATGGTGCATCTCCTCTTTGAAGCCTTCCCAAGTGAACCCCTCCATGATAGTTCGGTGTTCCCTTATGAAATCAATGTGGATGGAGAGAAAATATTCATGTGATGCATGTAATAGCTTCTCCTTGAGCTTAGAGGCTCTATTCAAGAACATCCTACTCTGATAATAGATGACCCCATCTCCCACTGCATATCTCCCATCTAACAACTAGCCATCAAGTACCCTGCATGAGAAGAGATCCTTAAAGCAGTCCACCAACATCTAGGATCTCCAATAAGGATATATACTCCATAATGATAATGCTACTGGTCTACAATGTAAAGCACCTATCATGTTTCTGCCCTTTCCTTTGAAATATCCCATGCCAAAGTCATATGCCATGATGCTGCTAACTTGCCTCTGCTGCCCCTCCTGTAGCTGCTCCTGCTCAAGTAAAGGTTGAAGTTTTTGGAGGTCAACCTTCCATAGGAAGTTATCACCCATCCAAAACCTTCTAAGTTTGGCCAATGTATGCATGAGTGGACACCATCCTCTACCATATGTTGGATATTCCTCCCTATGTGGAAGTATCTTTTAGTTCTACAAAGCCATGGAGTGGTCTCCTTGCACCATGATGGTGCCATCATCCATCCCTAAAACATATTCTCTCAGTGCAAGATGTTTGGTGAGAGTTGGTAATAATGATATTGGGAGAATGTCTCCCTCCTCCTTGAGCCTACCCAGGACTCTATGCATTGTGTTGAGTCCTCCCAAGGTCCTCGCCCTTCCTGGATCTATAAGTGGTGCAACCTATTGTGATATATCTCCCATCAACTCCTAGTCTAGGGATCTCCCTGGTGGAGTGATTCTAAATATCAATGCATCATGGTCCAAGGTCATCTGCATAACTAATTGGATTGCTATGTCCTTGCTTCCACTCCAACTCTATTTTTTGTGTGGAAATTGTCTGAGAGGGATAAGTGTGCATTCCCCTAATCACATGATGTTTACCACTCCTTTTTTCTATCCACTCCATCTATAAAGTCTCCCAATCTGTGGTGACCTTCCCCAAAGTAATCAACCACTGTACACCCAATATCACATTGGTGTCAGGAATATCAACCACAAAGAAGTGATCATTCAATGTGTATGTTCCCATGGTGACAGATAATGCCAGAACATACTTCATGCACTGCATGGTTCTAGCTCTTGGGACCAAAACTGAAAATCCCTCAAAGTCATCAGTAGGTATTGCCCTCCTCTGCACCAACTGGGCATCAATAAAGTTCTAGATAGCCCCATTGTCAATCAACACTGATAGCATTTTATCCTAAATGGAAACTCGAACTCTCAAAGTCAAGTACTTGGGTACTCCCCGCAAAATGCAAGGGCCCTTCCAATTGGAGCAAATGCCCCATTCCCACCTCCTGGTGGTGAGAGATCCTCTCCTGCTATCCCATCAATGTGACCTCCTTCTAGTTCCTCTTCTTCCTCCTCTTCATCATCAGAGAATACCTCTATATAGTGTGCCTTCCCTGCTGCACATCTATGTCGGGGGGGGGGGCATATTCTTGGCATGTGAAGCAAAGATTCCTTTTCCTCTAGTCTCTTTGGACATCATCACTAAGAGGCCCTTATTTTTTGGCTCTCCTTTGAAGGAGGAGCGTTCACATCTTTCCCCTTTGATGGAAAAGTGGGATTTTGCTGAAATGCTGCCTTTACCCTTCGCAAGGCATCTTGTAGATCTCTAGCCCTTTCAACATGATCTTGAAGGGTAGTTGGTTTGGTTGATTTAACCGACCCATGTAGAGGATTTTCTAGCCCATCAATAAACATATAGACTGTCCTAGCTGCAGATAAATCAAGAACCATAACAAAAAGTTTTAAAAATTCAAAAATGAAATTTTTTGGATTACCTGACTGTTTGAGCTTGGATAGCTAAATAAAAGGTGACTCTAGGTCTCTTCGATCAAAACTCTCCACAAATCTCCTGGTGAACTATGAATAGGAAGTCACATTGGCATGCCCCAATGTAGAAAGGCCATGAAACCACCAATCATGTGCCTCACCCTCAAGGTGCAGCGCTGCTATTTTGATGGCTTCCATCTCCGGTACTTGGTTCAACTGGAAGTAGATATCTAGCTTCTCTACCCAATATTTGGTTTTGCATTTGGATGACCCATCAAAAGTGGGCAAGAAAAACCTACCCATAGTTTGGTGAATATCATTGCTTTGTGTGATTCCTCCACCTCTATTGTGATGTCGGGGTCTCTTATTGTCCTTAATCTAACAAAACTCCTAAAAAATCAAATGATATTTGAATCTCTGAGATTGAGACTCATACTCAAGAAATTAATCTTCAAGAGTTTCTTGTTCTTGAAATCCTCCATTTCCCACTGCCAAGAATGTAGGCATAGTAGAGCATTGGGAAATCTATTGCTTCATTAGTTGATCATGCTAGTGATGTGAAATTTTGGAGCCTTCTCCATGTAGAAACCAGTTAGGGGATTTTTTGTGTCTATCCATCCTCATATCCTTGATTTCTCTTGAAATATCTTGCATGGTTTGAAGAAAAATCTTGGGGAACTCCTTGTCATCCTCTTCTCCTTATATGGGAGTTTTTCCCTTGTCTTCTCTATTATCTGTATAATAATATCTATTGTTTCTATCGAGATAATTCTTCTCTCTTTCTGTAAGAGGATCTCCCTCTTCTGATGACATATTGGGTGAAGCACAGAAGCTGAGCCAAGATTATCCTTTGATACCACTGTAATATCCCAAAATAAGAGAAGCAGTAATATTGAACACAAAAATGTATATAATAGCAGCGAATATCCATAGACCAAGATGTTAGATAAATGTAGAGCCATATTATTAAACATAGCAGAAATAATGAGCATAAAATCTTGAGGATCAAGTCACTCAAGCAATACAACACAAGCCTCCAAAAATCACATAGAAAAGTACATGAATAGTTGCTACTATACAAATGCCAGAAGATCAATACAGCACAGTCCTAGTGGACATAGTTGTAGCTTGAAACATAAAATTATATAGGAAAACTGATATGTGCCTCAAGATATGCCGAAAATAAAGATCAAGGCTCTAAAACACCTCTCCAAGACAACCCATAAAGGGTTTCCGGAAATGCCCAAAATACCAGAATGTCAAAATGCAACCTAAAGATGAACATGCTCTGCAACTGGAGACATCAAAGGAGGTGGATGAAACTAATGTAAAAATGAGTGGACCTACTCCAATAGACTCTCCAAGCGAAAGGATGATCCCTTCACTGAAAAAAAAGACACTCCAAATGATGCAATGAATCCTCCACTGCAAATACTCACTAATATAACGCATTTTATGTGGGAAAATACATTGTATGAGATGATAATAGCTTGAAATAGTGCCAAATGATGAAATAATGCCCAAAGACCTCCCTTGTTGGCCTCCCGAGGGAAATAATTCTTCCTCCACTGAAAACAAGCTCAAAAAGTAGCCCTGTAAACCCTCCACTACTTCTACCCTACAACACAGCACAACCCTGGAGAAACTACACTATAGAAGAACATTGAAACTGGCTTGAATGCTGGAATGTGGATATGCATCTCACAAACCTCTCCTGAGTGGGCACTCGAAATCCCCCGAGGATGAAGGTGGGGTTCCCGCTCGGAAACACCCTTGCGCTAAACAGCACAACAGTATCTGCTAAACAACTGAAGAGTTCAAGAAGTCATAACAAACCAATAAAATATCAATAATCAACATGGCTTCTATGGATGCCTTCCCCTTCCTTATATGCATTGTGAGCATTCTCACCTTGGGCCCCACTCATTAAAGCCACTACTCTCATGGAGACTTCCTCCCATTCACACTGCACTATCTCTCATTGATTATCCACTTGGTCAAACTTAACCCCATCCACATGCTTCATCCCCTATTCACATATGAGGGTTCTTTATTGATCTGAAAGGAAAATATTAGTTTGTTGTGCTAAGTGTATTTTCAGTTATAAAACATGTACAAATTTGTCTCCATTTGTTTTCTTAACGAATGAGTAATTTAACCATGAAACATAGATGAATTTGTGAGTTTTAAGCATGTAAATAAGACTAAATAACACTAAAAAATAGTGTATAATAGAGAAATAACATCACATATAAGTTTTACACAGCAGGCGTGATGAAGCAGTTCACCCCTCCTGGGCAACATCTGCTATTCCAGCTCCCAATGGCATGTCCCTCTTTGTAGTTATGCTCAAAATTGAAAAAACATGTGTTTAAAAGCCTCCAATTATTGTTTTCTCTACACCAGTGGCTCAAGAATGCTCAAATTAGTTTAGGTAGACTCTTTTTTCACCCAAATTGATCGAAATTGACCTTCCAAGCCATTTTTCCAATCACAACTACAAATGCTCCACTAAATGTGGAGAACTACAATTTAATTGCAATTAAAATAGAAGAATCTGCCTAATTTAAAGGGTGCACTAAAATCCCGCCATTTAATAATCATTGGCATTAAATTTCAAGGTTAGGGGCGGGGTGGCCACATGTCAACCCCCTTAAACCCCATGGTTAAACATTAAAACTCCGCAACAATAGTGGAGCGAAACCTAGAGTGCATTGGAGTTCTGAATGGTCGAACTAACCGTCGGTTTGTTGAGGTGTTTCTAAGTGATGACCATGTTTTAAATGTCATAGTTTTTATGACTGTCGAAGTTAATACAAAATGTTGTAGTTTTATATTCGCCATGTGACCATAACGAATGGGGCCACTGGGTTGTTCCCCCCCCCCCCCCCCCCCCTCCCCCAACATCCAAACCATTACTCTTCAAACAGAACCGCCACCCTACATATGGTAAGTAACATATGACAACAGAGTTGGTCAAATTTGCGGGCACGCCTGGAGGTCATGGGTCGAACCCCCTAGACCCAACAAAAATTTTGATCCTTCATACAAGGGACACGTGGTTAGACTCCAAGCTAGCCACTTTTCACCCATCCAATGGACCAAAAAAAAGCAACGTACAACCAAAGAAACATTCTTAAATGCACCATGTGGTGAAACATCACTGGTCTAGAGAAAATAGAATATTCCTTGAATATTCCATTTTTGTTGACTGTACCTACATGTTGACTATGCATCCCAGTCACTCCTGTCACAAAATTTTAGCTTTTTGGGAAATCGATCAGGACGTGATATCATCCTCATACGACATCAGTTTTTCGAACCATTCATAGCACTGAAATCAGAACGATGAGATCTACTCGGTTGCTTAGGTTCGTTACAGTTTTGAGCACTTTCAATTTTGAGCAAAATTCCTGATCTCCTTATCACACCTCCCCATTGGGAAGCTTTTGGACCCCAAAATATTTTAGTAACCTGTTCAGTAGATGAAGGTACAACTCCCTCACCTTTCTAACTTCCATCCATTTTTCCTTGCTTGGCTCACTGCCTTTGAGCCCAACTCAAAGGTAGTCAACACTTCCCCTCTTAGATGCTCTTGTATTCCTGTCAAGGATGGAATTCTCCTTGAGCTCATCCAGAAATTATACTGATAAATATTCAATAGAAGGCAGTTGAACATCACTCCCTTGATCATTAGTCAAAGGGGGCTCATAAAAACGTAAATTTTCAACATTGACAACTGAATACATTTGCAGATATGAAGGCAAGTCAAGTTGAAATGCATTGTTACCAACTTACATGATGATCTTGAATGGACCATAGGGAATGGGATTGAGTTTTTTACCTTCTCCTCGGATCCTTTCTTTGCTTATGTGCAACCATACCTCATATCCTTCTTGAAACTTGTGATCAACTCTATGTTTTTCATGCCTCTCCTTGTATTTTCTTTGACTCTTCTCAAGTTGTTCTTGAACCTGTTGATGAATAATATGTATTTTCTCAATGAAATTTCAAGCCTTTTCAATATCACTATGCCCATGAATTGAAACATCCTTCTCAAAGATGAAGTCTAATGGCAATATTGGAAAATACCCAAAGTAGGCTTCAAAAGGTGAAGTATTTGTAGAAGACTGCTTGGCCCTATTGTAAGCGTGATGAATGTAATGCAGTTGTTCATCCCACAACTTGGGATTTTTGTTGTAATATCCTCTCAATAGATGCACAACGGTTTTGTTCACCACCTCAGTTTGGCCATCAATTTGTGAATGAAAAGAAGTACTCTTTTTCAACTTTGTGTCCATCATCTTCCAAAGATTGGACCAAAAATTCCCAATGAACTTGGAATCCCTGTCACTAAAAATAGAAGTTGGCAATCCATAATGAATCCATACATGTTGAAAATAAAGTTTAGCAGTTTGTTCAGTAGTAATGGTTTTCTTACATGGCATAAGTATACACATTTTACTGAATCTATCCACAGCCACGCAAAGATAATCATGTTGTTTTCTTGACATAGGTAGACCTCCAACAAAGTCCATGTCGACACTCTCCCATGGCCTTGATGGTACCGGTAGTGGTGTGTACAACCCAAGCTTCCTATTACTAGGCTTGCTTGTTACACACATATAACAACCTCTTATAAAACATGACACACTATCTATCATGCGAGGCTAATAGAAATACCTCTGTATATGCGCCACTGTGTTTCTTACCCCAAAGTGTCCAGAAATAAGAGACGAATAAGCCTCTCTCATGACACTAAGCCTCTCTTCTTATGGTATACACAGCTTGCCCAAATGAAACATAAAATTGTTATGCATTTGATAATCATTTTCCTCAACTTGATTCCCTTCACTCAAACTAGAATACACATCTTGAAAATCAACATCATGTGCATATTGTTCTATGTAACTCTCATGTACAACAGAATCATTTTTAAGTAAAGTAGAAGAAATTATAATTGGCCTTGAAATCATATCAACAAATTTATTAAAAATACCTTTCTTGTACCTTATAACCAAGTGAATCTGTTGAAGAAATCCCATCCACCTAAAATGTCGTGATTGCTGCAGTTTTGTTTGAAACTACAAGTACTGTAATGGTTGGTGATCGGTATGTATAATCGTCTCTTTACCCATCAAGTAGTGCTTCCACTTCTTGAAGCTTTGTACCAACGCATAAAACTCTTTTTCATATGTAGGATAATTAGTTACAACGCCATTGAATGTTTTATAATGAAAAGCGATAGGCATACAATGCTACAAAAATACTGCGCCCATGGCATAATCACTAACATCTGTTTGTATCTTGAATGGTTGTCTCAAATTCAGTAATGCAAGGACTGGAGTTGAACGGATATTGTCTTTTAAAGCTTCAAAAGATTGCTGATGTTTGCCTTCCCATTGGAAGCATTTCTTCAGAGTTGTCACTGCATGCATAGGAGCTGTTATGGCAGAAAAGTTAGCAATAAAATTTCTCCAATACTGAGCTGCACCTAAGAAAATTCTTACCTCGGTTACTGTTTTGGGAGTGGGCCAATTCACAATGGCTTCCACTTTAGAAGGATAAATTCTCAACTCACCTCCTCCTACAATGTGTCCCAAATAAACTAGAGAAGTATTTCTGAACTCACACTTTGACATCTTAAGAAATTATTTCTCTTTCTTCAAAACATCAAGCACCCTTTCCACATGCAAGACATGTTCTTCACTCATTTTTCTTAAAATTAGTATATCATCTAAATACACAATCACAAATTCATCAAGAAATGGACGCAAAACATTATACATAACACACATGAAAGTTTTTGGTGCATTACACAAACCAAATGGCATAACCAACCACTCAAAGATTCCTTGTTTGGTTTTGAATGCGGTCTTCCATATATCAATTTCTACAATTCTTACTTGATGATATCCACTTCATAAATCTGACTTAGTAAAAAAAAATTCTCTTTCACCTGATCAAGCAAATCATCTATCCTTGGGAGTGGGTATTGATTCTTACCATTATCTTGTTCAAAACTCTGAAGTATACACACAAGTGCCAAGTCCCATCTTTCTTCGGAATCAAGACTATGGGTGAATCACATGGCAAAGTTCTCGGCCTTATGAGTCCCTTGTCCAACATTTCCTTGATTTTCCTCTTTATTTCAGAATTCTCCATTATCGACATGTGATACATGTTGATGTTTGGAAGAGGAAAATATTGTTGCAACTGAATCTCATGTTGAATCTCCCTTTTTGGAATCAATCCTGTTGGCTCCTAAAACATCTCATGATGTGCATCAACTACATCATATAAATATGATTTCAAATTAGGATCACAATCCTCAAATGATTCATGATTAACATCAACTTTAGGCTTAATCATTAGAAGAACAAAATTATTACTTGAATTCACGAGGCCCTTTACCTGACCAACATTTACCATTGCAATATTTGTCTTCTTGTGATGTGCTCTAATAGTGTACTCCTTGCCATATTTGAATAAATGATATTTGTTCTCATGGCGATGGAAGATTGCTTTCCTGTCATACAAGTAAGGACTTCCCAACACAATACCTATAATATCAAGCGAAACTACATCTAATTCAACTATGTCAACAAAATGTGTAGTTATTGCAAACCGCAATATGCACTTCTTTGAAACCTGTAAATTTACATCCTTACAAATCCACCTAAGTGCATATGGTTTTGGATGCGGAATGGTCTCAAGATTAAGTTTCTTTACCAAGTCTTCAGAGATTATGTTTTCTTATGACCCACTATCAAATAGTGTGTCAATCTTGGTATGTTTGGATATGACCCTCACATGAAACAATTCAATTCTCTCTTTTTCATTTGGATCTTGTATGTGACTGTTTGATGTACTAGTACTGGGTTTAGTTTCAATTTCTTTCCCCTTCATGTTCTTCAATCCCATGGATGTAATTTTAGATTCATCACTTGAATCCTCTCCTAAATCATGTTGAGTTGTAGCTGCAGTTTTCTGTTTCCCTTTGTTGTTCTGATGTTTGGGCTCTTTTCAGGATGTAATTTCCAACAATTTTTCTCTTCATGGCCTTCTCTTGAACAATTTTTATAGACCACTTTTTCTCCCTCTTTCTTGACATATGTATTATTTTTTCCCTTACCTTTTGAGGTCTTCTCTTTGTTTTTTCCCTTAAAAGGTTTCTTCCTACCCTCACCAGTAATGTTTTTCCCTCTAGCTTCTAGATGTGTGGCTTGAACACAAACTTCATCTAGACTTGTAGGGTTAAACATGAGAATAGTATGTCTTAGGTAGCTATGTAAGCCTCCTATGTACTTGAGAAAAATATTTTGGCTCTGCAAATCTACCCCTAATAAGAGAGTTCTTATCCTAAATTATTGGGTGTATTCTTGCACATTTTGTCCTTTAAATTGTCTAAAATATTGCCTAATCATTATGGCTTTCTGCATATGAACTAATGGATAAAACTATTGTTTTATTGCAGTAATTAAATTGTTCCATGATAAGATAATCTTTCCATGCTTTTTGATCTCCTCCTTTGTCTTGGCTTCCCACCAAACAAGTGTTGCAGGCTTCCATTCGCAATGAAGCTAGTTTGATTTTGGTATCATCATCATGAAGGTTCTAAATTCTCAAATAGACCTCCAATTGCCTAATCCAATTATCAAAATTTTTTGCATTAACTTCACCATTAAACATTGGCAATTCAAACTTAACATCAAGTTTTAGAAAAGGACTTTTACCAATGTTCTTTGACTTGTGTGGCTGATGTACTAAAGATGAAGTAGAGGATGATGATGATGAGGGTGAGGATGGTGACTTTCCACTGTATCCATTTCCTCCATTGCACATATTTGATTTATCTTCATCAATTTGACCTCTTGATGATCCCTATCCTTCCTTGTGAAGTTTGGATCCTTCTCCTTCTAGTCTCTCATTCCTTTCTTGATAAATGACTCTCACCATCTCAGTCATATCAAGGAATGCTTTCCTGAACACTCTTTCTTCTTCTTTGGGATCCACCTCTTCATGGATTTATTCTTCCTCTAGAGGCATGCTTAATGCTGCTTCTGCTTCTTTTGGAAGTGAAGTAGGTGGTGGAGAATGTGGAAATCTTGCCCTCCTTTGTTGTGGCTCACTTTGAGACCCTCTTGCTTCCACCAATTTTCCTTCTCCTCTCTTAAGCTTGAGCCTAGTAAGCATGTGAACACTTGCAAACAGTTAAAAAAATATTTGCACACAATAACACTAGAGAATAAACTCAAGCTTTGATAACAACTTGATATGAAATGACAGTATTAGTTTTCTATGCTAAGTGTATTTTCAGTTATAAAACATGTACAAATTTGTCTCCATTTGTTTTCTTAAGTAATGAGTAATTTAACCATGAAACATAGATGAATTTGTGAGTTTTAAGCGTGTAAATAAGCCTAAATAACATTGAACAACAATGTATAACATAGAAATAACATCACACATAAGTTTTACACAGCAGGCATGATGAACCAATTCACCCCTTATGGGCTACATCTGCTAGTCCAGCTCTCAATGGCATGTCCCTCTTTGTCATTATGCTCAAAATTGTAAATAAATGTGTTTACAAGCCTCCATTGGTTGTTTTCTCCGCACCAGTGGCTCCAGAATGCTCAAATTAGTCTAGGTAGACTCTTGTTTCTCCCAAATTGGTCAAAACTTGACCTCCCTCGCCATTTTTCCAATCACAGCTACAAATGCTCCACTAAATGTGGAGAACTATAGTTTAACTACGGTTAAAATAGAAAAATCCACCTAATTTAAAGGGCACAGTAAAATATCGCCATTTACTAACCGTTGGCATTAAATTTCAAGGTTAGGGGTGAGGGCGGCCACATGCCGACCCCCTTAAACCCCGCGGTTAAACATTAAAACTCCGCAAAAATAGTGGAGTGGAACCCGGAGTGCATTGGAGTTCTGAACGGTCGAACTAAGCATCGGTTTGTGGAGGTGTTTTCATGTGATAACCATGTTTTAAATGACACTGGTTTTATGAGTGTCGAAGTTAATACATAATGTCACAGTTTTCTATTCGCCATGTGACCATAACGAATGGGATCACCGATGGGTTGGGACTACTGGCGGCAACCCCCCCCCCCCAACATCCAAACCCTTACTCTTCAAATATAACCGCCACCCTACATATGGTAAGTATCATATGACAACATAGTTCGTTGAAGTCATGGGCATGCTTAGAGGTCAGGGGATCGAACCCCCTAGACCCAACAAAAATTTTGATCCTCCGTACAACAGACACATGGTAGCTTTTGAGCTAGCCACGTGTCACCCATACAATGGATAAAAAAAATCAACGTACAACAAAATCAATGTTCCTGAATGCACCACGTGGTGAAACATCACTGGTCTAGAGAAAACAAAATATTCCCAATATATTCCATTTTTTATCATTGTACCTACATACTGACTAGATATCCCAGTCACTCCTATCACAAAATTTTAGCTGTTTGTGAAATCGATCATAACTTGATATATCCCTCATACGACATCGGTTTTTCGAACCGTTCATGGCATTGGAATTAAAACAATGAGATCTACTCGGTCGCTCAGGTTCAGTACAGTTTCGAGCACTTTCAATTTTGAGAAAAATTCCTGATTACACCTCCCCATTGGGAAGCTTTTGGACCCCAAAAGACTTTAATTACCTATTCAGTAGATGAGGGTACAACTCCCTTAAATTTCCAACTTCCATCCACTTTTCCTTGCTTGGCTTACTACCTTTGAGCCTAACTCGAAGGTAGTCGACACTTCCCCTCTTAGATGCTCTTGTACTCCTGTCAAGGATGGTATCCTCCTTGAGCTCATCTAGAAATTTTTGCGAGAAATATTCAATAGAAGGCATCTAAACATCACTCCCTTGATCATCAATCAAAGGGGGCTCATAAAAACGTAAATTTTCAACATTGACAACTGAATAAATTTGCATATATGAAGGAAAGTCAAGTTGAAATGCATTGTTCCCAACTTGCTTGATGATCTTGAATGGACCATAGTGAATGGGCTTGAGCATTTTACCTTCTCCTTGCATCCTTTATTTTCTTATGTAAAACCATACCTTATCTCGTTCTTGAAACTTGTGATCAACTCTATGTTTCTCATGCCTCTCCTTGTATTTTCTTTGACTCTTCCCAAGTTGTTCTTGAAATTGTTGATGAATAATCTGAATTTTCTCAATGAAATTTTGAGCCTTGTCAATATCACTACGCCCATCAATTGCAACATTCTTCTCAAAGATGAATTCTAATGGCGATTTCGGAAAATATCCAAAGCAGGCTTCAAAAGGTGAAGTATTTGTAGAAGAGTGTTTGGCCCTATTGTAAGCGTGATGAATGTAATGCAGTTATTCATCCCACAACTTGGGATGTTTGCTACAATATCCTCTCATTAGATGCACAACAGTTCTTCTCACCACCTCGGTTTGGCCATCAGTTTGTGGATGAAAAGCAATACTCTTTTTCAACTTTGTGTCCATCATCTTCCAAATATTGGACCAAAAATTCCCAATGAACCTGGAATCCATGTCACTAACAATAGAAGTTGTCAATCCATAATGAATCCATACATGTTGAAAATAAAGTTCAGCAATTTTTTCAGCAGCAATGGTTTTCTTACATGGAATAAGTATACACATTTTACTGAATCTATCCACAACTACATAAAGATAATCATGTTGTTTTCTTAACATAGGTAGACCTCCAACAAAGTCCATGGAAACACTCTCCCATGGCCTTGATGGTACCGGTAGTGGTGTGTACAACCCAAGTTTCATATTACTAGGCTTGCTTGTTACACACATAGAACAACCTCTTATAAAATGTGACACACTATCTATCATGTGAGGCCAATAGCAACACCTCTGTAGATGCGCCACTGTTTTTCTTACCCCAAAGTGTCCAACAATAAGAGATGAATGAGCCTCTCTCATGACACTAAGACTATCTCCTTGTGGTATACACAACTTGCCCAAATGAAACATAATTTTTTTATGCATGTGATAATCATTTTCCTCAACTTGATTCCCTTCACTCAAACTAGCATACACATCTTGAAAATCAGCATCATGTGCATATTGTTCTATGTAACTCTCATGTACAATAGAATCATTTTTAAGTAAAGTAGAAGCACTTATAATTGGCCTTGAAATAATATCAACAAATTTATTGAAAATACCTTTCTTGTACCTTATAACCAAGTAAAATTGTTGAAGAAATCCCATCCACCTGAAATGTCATGATTGCTGCAATTTTGTTTGCAACTGCAAGTACTGTAATGGTTGGTGATTGGTATGTATAATCGTCTCTTTACCCACCAATTAGTGTTTCCACTTCTTGACACTTTGTACCAACGCATACAACTCTTTTTTATATGTAGGATAATTAGTTACAACACCATTTAATGTTTCATAATGAAAAGAAATAGGCTTACCATGCTGCAAAAATACTACGCCCATGGCATAATCACTAGCATCAATTTGTATCTCGAATGGATGTCTCAAATTCGTTAATGCAAGGACTAGAGCTGAAATGATCTTGTCTTTTAAAGCTTCAAAAGCTTGTTGTTGTTTGCCTCCCCATTGGAAGCCTTTCTTAACACTTGTCACTGCATGCATAGGAGCTGTTATGGTAGAAAAGTTAGCAATAAAATTTCTCCAATAATAAGTTGCGCCTAAGAAACTTATTACCTCAGTTACTGTTTTGGGAGTGGGCCATTTCATAATGGCTTCCACCTTAGAAGGGTCGATTCTCAACTCGAATCCTCCTACAATGTGTCCCAAATAAACTAGAGAAGTCTTTCCAAACTCACACTTTGACATCTTAAGAAACAATTTCTCTTTCTTCAAAAATTATAGAAGTTCATTCAGCTAGAATTATGGCCAAATTTTCACCCCTCATCCTACCAACTCAACTTTATGCCTTACCACAAGGTTATGCCCAGAGACTCCCACTTTTTGATGAAAATTATTCAATCACTGCAAAACAACACATAATTAAAGTCACTGACCTTATTGATCTGGAAGAAGTAGATGAAGAGGATGTTAAAATGAGAATCATAGTTCAGAGCTTTTCAGGAGAAGTTAAAGTATGGTTCATATAATTAAATGAAAATTCCATAGCCACTTCAAATCAGTTGATAAATGCCTTCATAGCCAGATGGGAGGTAAATAAGAATCCATTACAAATCCTTTCTGAATACAATAATATGAAAAGAGAACCAAATGAATCAGTACAAGACTTCACTACTCGATTAAACAAAGTATACAATTGCATTCCCAATGAAATAAAAACTCCTCGAGGTTGTCCCTCTTGCATTACCCAGATGGTTTTGATCCAAAAATGGTCTATCAGTTGCGAGAAATGAATCTTGCTACATTAGAAGACATGCATAAAAATTAAATTAGTGTAGAAGCTAATTTTTTCATAAAGAAGTCAAAAATGAAGGGTGAAAGGAGAGTAACTATCAAAGAAGAAGCATCATTATCCTTCGATGTAAAACTAAACACCTTGATAAGAACATTAGAAAGGATGGTTGATAGGATTTCTATCACTGAAAGGCAGCTGGAACCACAAGTTAGAAATCCTAACTTCATAGGAAAACAATAGCCTCAATTCATAATTAAGCAAAGAGAACAGAGGGCACCCGAGAAACCAGCATAGCCACAAAACATTCAGACACCCTTGTAGCAAAATAATGCTCAAGGAGGTGAGGAAGAAGAAGAAGATCATATTGTTGAAGCAAACTACTTTTTTACAGCTGATGATCAACCCATATTTTTGATAGAAAATGAAGAGTATATCGAGAAAATCGATGTGCCCAAGGATGAAGACTATATTTTAGCATAGGATCATCAGTTGGAATTTGAATCTAATGATTATTAGCGAGGATATGTGAATGCTCATAGCAGAGGTAGTACACATTGACGGGTAGAGATGTCTCAATAACTCTTATTCAGAAGCGGGCATATCAACAAAAAAGATACTCAACCAAAACATAATTCTCAAGGTAATCATAATAAATGAAAAGAACCTACAGCTACAAGTTAGAAAAAAGATAATCATCCATCTACAAGCTCATCAGGTAGAGAAAATGACAACCAAAGGAAAGAAATACATCAAAGGATCATGTCAACAAAAGAGACATCATTAAAGTGGTAGAAAAATCCACTCCTTTCGGCTTAGAAACTAAAATTTCGAAATTGAAAGTGTCAATACCTTTAATGGAACTTTTCAAGAATAATCAGTATAATTCTCATGTGGCCAAAATGTTAAAAGTAGATCCTTCATCTGATATAATTAAGGTCGAAAATTACCAACCTGAACTTATCTTTGGTCCAATTAGAAGAGAAAGAAGTTCCCCCATTATATTTTAGTATGAGAATCCACCAAAATATCCTTCAAAATTCCATGATCGACTCTGGAGCTTCTCACAATTTGATGCTAAAAGCCATTATGGAGTAATTGGGCCTAGATATCACTCGTCCTTACCATGAACTGTATTCCTTCGATTCGGGTAGAGTCCATTGTTTGGGTCTTATTAAGGATAATTTCTTGATGGATGTGGTGGTGGCTAATATACCACCATGGTTTGGTATGTTGTTGTCTAGATCTTGGGGAGTGAAGTTGAGAGGCACTCTGCAACTAGATTTCTCTTATGCCACCATCCCAGTTTTTGGGCAATTGAGAAAGTTGTAGTGAGAAACAAAGATAAAGTACATGATAACCAGCAAAGAGAAGCCTAATAATCATCTAATTAATGTTGTACATACAAATTTAGAATCTTTTATTTTGTTCAATGATAGCGGCTTGAATGATGTAGATAGTCAGCTTGTAGAAGTAGAAGATGTTCTCGATATTTAAAATTGTATCAGAATAGTTATAGAGAAGGGAAAACAAAATATTCCAAGTGCTTCAGAACAACCATCTGATAAGGCAGAGGAAAGTTCATATCAAAATCAAGAAGTAGCCCACAAAGTTGTACAAAACAAAAATTAGAATTCCAGCACTTAGATGATGAAAATGGTCTATGGACCATGTATTTTGATGGTCCCTTGGGGAAAGACAGGGCAGGAATTGTAATTTGGATCTGAAAACCTCTTCATCATCCTGGTAAGGCTCCTAATAATGTTATATTATTTTCTTACAAATTGGCTTTTGATTGTTCTAACATTGAGGCTGAATATGAAGCATTGATCACCGGTCTCAAGATCTTGAAAAAGTTGGGCAGAAGAAGAATATTAGTATATGGCAACTCCAAACTTGTGATAAAATATGTAAAATGGGAATAACAGACCAAGAATCCATGAATGAGAGCGTACAAGAATGATGTACTGGATATCCTAAATATGTTTTCCGAATACAATTTTTTAGTAGTGCTGAGAAGTCATAATATCATTGCAGATTCGCTTGCTACAGCAGCAAGCAATTTCAAAATCCCTATATTTTCTAACAAGAAGTTTTAAATTCATGTAAAACATTAGCCTACAGTTCCTGATAACGTGTGATATTGGCAAGTATTTTGGGATGATTAGCAAGTTAACAATTTTCTGCAAAATGAAGGTGAATTTAAGAATACTGTGATTGATAAATTTTATGACAAGGATGACCAAGTCATCAAAGCCACTCATGTTGATATATTAGAGCTAAAGGATAACAATATTCCAAAAGGTCTCATACCTTTAGAATAATTGTTTGATCAGGATGATGTAGTGAGGAAGCCAACATTAGTTCCTACAGAGAAAGGTGTGGAGGACGTAAACATCGGGACTGTTGTGGCCCTATAATTTATAAGATTGGCAAGAATAAATGATAGAGGACAACATCAAACCACTTTGGAATCTAGGACCTAGCCTTCCTATACTTAGAGAGGGCTCTCTCTATTTATGAGATTTATTTTTTATTTAATGTTATGAATGCTGATGTTAGGCTAGTTAAAGTAGTAGTGGTATTGGTTGTTTTGATTGATTTTTCGATTGGATGAGTAGGTCTGCAGAAGCTAATCCATTGGGCTATGGAGTCAAAAGAGTTTGTTTGTGACATAAATTTTTCAAGTGCATCATAGGGCAAGCTAACTATACTAATTGTATATTTAAGGTAGTATGAGTTATGATATTGAGAAAATTATGATATTCAATAATGATTAAAGAGTAGTTAAGAATTATTTAACCAGACTTCAGAAGAAAAAATTTAGATTGTAAATAGCGGAAGAATTAAGGTGCTCCAAGAACAAATCTTAATCTAAAATTTTTGTTTTACAATCAGATAAATAGATGCACAACAAAGAAAAAAATGGAAACATTTAACACAAATAGGAAACACATCACCATTTAACATAGCTCATGTATCCTGTAAATGGTCTCTTATTATTGATACCCAGCTCCAAAAATTACAGCGCTCTAATACAAAATGTTCTTACAGTGCAGGGTCCAACAAGGTCCAAACTGAAACTTCCAATGCATGCAGAATTTATCTAAAAACTACATCCGTTTCACTATCTACTTCAAAAAATTATAATTAATTACAATTAAACAAAAACTAGACAAGTGTGGCCATGCAAGGCCCGAACAAAATATTTATGACAGATCATTGCCTGTGGAATTAATCTCATCAACTCTTCATGAATCCAAAAAATTTGGCAGCTCTTCATGAATCCAAAAGTAAGCTAAAGGTGGTTGAGGTGGTCACAAAGAGGCAACGATGGGTGGCTATGACATTTGGCTCCACCTTTGGGCCACCTTTGCTGGATTAATAAATATGATGCGGTGTTGGCAACTTTTCGTCGATCAGTGGTTGTGCTGATGTGTTCACTGCCTTTTCTGTTTCTACTATTATATCATAATAGTTCTATACAAATGCCTTTTTCTTGACTCGGCCCAGCTAGCATGTTTCCAATAGTGTCACCATATCTCCTTTTTCCCGGCTCTACCTCTTCTGCTCATGTCGGGTCCCTTACCCGAGCCTTTTTGCCCGCGTTCAATTTCCTTCATAAAATAGTGTAACTACAAAGAACCCTTGACCTTAAATAAATTCCAATTAACCTTTGGACAATCTCGCTTCCAGTCCCTTAATCCCATTTTGGTGATCCAATCGTTCTACGTTATAAACCATCCTATGTTCTTAGAGGCAATTTAACAAAGGGAAAACCACATACACTAGGACTTGTAATGCACGGGCTTGATGTTAGGCATTGTGTACATAGTATCTTATTCTCTTTTTGGGACTTAAAATGATTCTTGAGCTCTTATCTCTGAATGCCATATTTGCGTGTCTTGATTCTGAAATTCCACGTAGAACTTCATTTCCTTTAGATTCTAGCTTTGAACTATATCGCATCTACTTCATTATCGCACTTTGCACTTCAACGTTTCAACATGATTCTTGAGTTCTTATCCTCCTGATCTTTTGACTTATGATATGCGATTGGGTCCCACGGTTGGACTTCAATTCCTTTAGATTCTATCTTTGAACTATATCGCGTCTGCTTCATTATCGCACTTCGCACTTTGGCATTTCAACATGATTCTTGAGCGCTTATCATCCTGAGCTCATGATTTGCGATATGTGATTGGGTCCCACCAATATCGTAAATCACATATCAGGGAATGAGGTGGAAGTAAGTGCAAGTGGTAAGTAATATTTGTGAACTTGCGATGTGAAAAGGTGATGGGTCCCAGCCAACATCGCAAATCGCATTTCAGGGGTTCAATAGGATTCGACAATTGTGTTATGAATGGAGTTTAAAATTGCGATAAGCGAATTGTGATGGAAGGTAAAGGTTTTAATACAGTTAATTGTGGAAAATGATAAATAGTTTACACATATATAAGGTTTGTTATGGTGCGGGCAGAGCTGCAATAAAAGAAATATATGGTAAGTTTAAAGCGAAATATGATATGGCTATTAGTGGGTGGGCGGAGCTACTTTTTAACTATAAAAATTTAATTTTAATAGTTAAAAAGGGTTTTTGAAAGAAATGAAGCGTTGGAATTTATAGTTTGGAAAAATGAAGGGTAAATGAGCATAAATGAAATGAATGAGGGCAGAAATGAAGTTTTCTCACCATTACACTTTATCAACAACAATTTCCTCTTTCAAATGAATTGAAAAGGAAGATTGATTCCTTTGAAGTTCTGAGAGTCAGGATTTCCCTTCCTTTTTCTAGAAATAAATGACAGTCATGGAATATGGTTTTTAATATAAATGATATAAATAAAAATAATCAGTCACCTTGTGGTACTTTGAATTACAGGAGTCTAACAGTGGCTCCAGTTGGGGATGTTATCCTCCCAGCAAGGCAGCAAAGAACCGTGGACCTATGAATTTGGCAACCAGTGCCTTGGTCGTTGAGATGATTTAAGCTAGCAACCTGCTCTGTGACAAAAATTTTGCAACTGGAAAATTTATTCATTTCTTCTGAACTTATGATTTTTGTATTGCAATATGAACTGAAACTATAGATAAACTATGCATTGCAAACTATCAAACAGAGATCACTGTTGTGCCCTAAAAATCTGAATGTTGAAACATGAACTTTGCCGAAACTGAAGTATGGAATACACTTGAAATGAAAACTGAAAGGAATCCAAAACTAAAACTGGAAATATGCTTAGAGTATTGAGCTTATTTCCACTCATCTACCTACTATAATCTGATAAAATGCCTTCCATATCAAGTAATAACAAACTTCCAATGCAACCAGTTGAGAAAATGGATACTTAACTGAAGTTTTCATTCCACCTCTCTAGGTAGAAAAATGAATTAAAAACATGGCAAATTAAATTTTCCACTGGATTCAATAGCTCTATTGATGAACCTGGAAAATTATTCCTTCACTAATGGATGCAATATACTGACCAAAGGATCATGGTAATCATACAACATAAGTTATTATTGATTCTTTGTAATAGGAAAACAAACACCATTCCAAACTGCTGCTTTGCTTATGTGTTGAAACCGATTCTCTTAAAATAGCAAGGGAAAATTGTTTTTTCCCTCATTATCCACTATTGTAAAGTTTTCTTTATAATTCTCTTTGTCACACAAAATCTTGCAAGGGAGCTACAAAATCTCATTAATTTCAGATGAAGGAGCATGAATTGTAACAATATGTTGTGCAACTTCATTAGCATCCCAACAAGAACATAATGATGGAGAAATTTTATGATTTTCTTCAAGGTCTGCAAACTCATAAAGAGAATTTAAGTGATCTTCAACCAACAAACCTGGTTGGTCTTCTTTTGGAAAAATTTCTTGGCTTTCATTAGGTACACTTGATTGGTATTCAATCTCTGAATAAAACACTGTTGGCTGGAGGTGCTCTTGTGAATATAGGCCATCAAGATCTACTAATTTGTCTCCTTTATCACTAGACTATTGTAGGTTTTCACTGATGTCCTCTTCTTGAATAGGTTCAGGAAACTGAGTTATTTCCTTAACCTTTTGTTGATTATTTTGTCCTTGTGCTGCTAGGAATGTCTCTTGTGGTGAACCTTCATGAACTTATAGAAAACATATATCGTTTCCTTTTTTATGATTAGAAGACATTTCAAACAAGACTTATATCTTCTGAAAAGTTCTTTCTTCTATAATTTTAATATTTCCTCATTCATAAACTGAACATCATCATAATAATCCTCCAGATATTCAACAAAACTTTGAAAATTATCACAACAGTCTTGAACTAGTGACAAGGACGGATAATATTTTTTATACTTGTCACAAAACACAACATGAAAAAATTTCAAAGAACTTATACCTGCAATCGATAGATCTTCATACCAAGACCTAAATTTCTATTCTAAACTTTCCACAAACATTTTCATAAGACAGTATTTTGGAATTTTGATTTTAAACCTACGGATGTGCATATGAAATCTTAACAAATGTATAACAACATCATCTCCTTTTTCATCTTTAAATGATGGAAGATATTTTAACCAATCGATGTTGGGCATGGGATTTGAAAAACCTGGATTCTTTGATCTGTCCATAGGAGCATAACTGCGTTGTATTCTTGAATTCATTTTGAAAACAATCAACAAAAGAATGGAGTCACCACAGGTTCTCTACAATTATGGATTAGTTTACCAGTCGAGTCTTTATATCAACTAAACTTTGTGGAGTTTCCAAGTGGATGATTTCAACCTTCTTGTGTCTGACTGTTTGTCCACCATCAAAAACCAAATACCAATCTTGGAAAATACTTTTAGCATACAATGTTTTTTGACTGGGGTTTCTGAATTTGAATGAAATGTCAATATTTTCAATAGTTCCCCAGTATTGTCACCATTATGTTGTGGCCCTATAATTTATAAAATTGGCAAGAATAAATGATAGAGGACAACATCAAACCACTTTAGAATCTAGGACCTAGACTTCCTAGACTCAGAGAGGGCTCTCTCTATTTATGAGATTTAATTTTTCTTTAATGTTATGAATGTTGATGTTAGGCTAGTTACAGTGGTGGATGTATTGGTTGTTTTGATTGATTTTGTTGGTTGGATGAGTAGGTCTGCAGAAGCTAATTCATTGGGCTATGGAGTCAAAAGGGCTGGGTTTGTGACATCAAATTTTCAAGAGCATCATAGGGAAATCTAACTATACTAATTGGATCTTTAAGGTAGTATGAATTATGATATGGAGAAAATAGTGATATTCAGTAATAATTAAAGAGAATTTAAAAATTATTTAACCAGACTTCAGAAGAAAACATTCAGATTGTAAATACAAACAAGATTAAGGTGCTCCAATAGAAAATCTTAATCTAAAATTGATGTTTTACAATCAGATAAATGGATGCACAACAAAGAAAACAATGGAAACATTTAACATAGATAGGAAACACATCACCATTTAACATAGCTCAAGTATCCTGTAAATGGTCTCTTATTATTGATACCCAACTCCAAATATTACAATGCTCCAATAAAAGTGCTCTTACAGTGTAGGGTCCAACCTCTGAAACTGACAATGCATGCAGTATTTATCTAAAAACTGAATCGGTTTCCCTATCTACTTTGGCAACTTCTCATTAATTACAATTAAACAAAAACTAGACAAGTGTGGCCATGCAAGGCCCGGAAAAAATATTTCTAACAGAACACCACCTATGGAATTAATCTCGACAAATATTCATGAATCCAAAACTTCAACAGCTCTTTGTGAATCTAAAAGTAAGTTGAAGGTGGCTGAGGTGTTCATGAAGAGGTAACTATGGGCGGCTCTGACATCTGGCTCTACCTTTGGGCCGCCTTTTCTAGATTATTAAATATGATGCAGTGCTGGCAACTTTTCGTTGATCAGTGGATGTGTTGATGTGTTCACTTCCTTTTCTGTTTCTATTGTTATATCATAAATATTATATACAAATTCCTTTTTCCCAACTCAACCCAGGTAGAACGTTTCCAACAATGCCACCATATCTCCATTTTCCTAGCTCTGCCTCTTCTGCTCGTGTCGGGTCCCTTACCCGAGCCTTTCTACCCGCATTCACTTTCCTTCATAAAACAGTGTAGCTACAAGGAACCCTCAACCTTAAATAAATTCTAATTAACCTTTTAACAGCCTCACTTTCGGTCCCTTAATCACATTTTGGTGATCCAGTCATTCTACGTTATAAGCCCTCCTTTATTCTCCGATGCGATTTAACAAAGGGAAAACCACATACACCTGGACTTGAAATCCTTTAGGCTTCAATGTTGACCTGCATCACATCCACTTCATTATCACACTTTGCACTTGATTTTTTGAAAATTATTATTGAGCACCTATCCCCCTAATATTGTGATTTGCGATATGCAATTGGGTCCCACAGCTGGACTTCAATTCCTTTAGATTCTATCTTTGAACTATATTGTGTCTGCTTCATTATCGCACTTCGCACTTCAGTGTTTCAACATGATTTTTGAGCACTTATCCTCCTAATATTTCGATTTTCAATATGTGATTGGTTCACACGGTCGGAATTCAATTCCTTTAGATTCTATATTTGAATTATGTCACGTCCGCTTCATTATCGCACTTCGCACTTCATCGTTTCAACATGATTCTAGAGCACTTATCCTCCTGAGCTTGCGATTTGCGATATGCGATTGGGTCCTACCAATATTTCAAATCGCATATTGGGGAATGAGGTGGAATTTAGTACAAGTGGTAAGTAAAATTTGTGAACTTGCGATGCGAAAAGGTGATGGGTCTCAGCCAATATTGCAAATCACATTTTGGGGGTTCTATAGGATTCGAAAATTGTGTTATGAATGTAGTTTAAAACTGCGATAATAAAATTGCGATGAAAGGAAAAGGTTTTAATATGGTTAAGTGCGGAAAATGATAAATACTATTTCACATATATAATATATGATATATATATAAGATTTGTTGTGGTGCGGGCAGAGTTGCAATAAAAGAAATAAATGGTAAGTTTAAAGGGAAATATGATATGGCTATTAGTGGGCAGGCGGAGCTACTTTTTAACTATAAAAATTGAATTTTAATAGTTAAAAAGGGGTTTTGAAATAGATGAAGTGTTGGACTTTAGAGTTTGGAAAAATGAAGGGTAAAAGAGGGTAAATGAAATGAATGAGGGCAGAAATGAAGTTTTCTCACCATTACACTTTATCAGAAACGCTTTCCTCTTTCAACTAAACTGAAAAGGTAGATTGATTCCTTTGAAGTTCTGACAGCCAGGATTTCCCTTCCTTTTTTTGGAAATAAATGACAGTCATGGAATATTATTTTCAATATAAACGATCTAAACATAAATAATCAGTCACCTTGTGATACTGTGAATTAAAGGAGTCTAATAGGGAATAAAAAACAAGCCTAAGATGGTCAAATTGTCCAAGTCTTTATCTTCTGAGGTAAAATAAAAATATATTGATTTAATGTCTGAATTTTCTGATGTTTTTGCGTGGGATTATGCAGACTTGAAGGTTTATGATAAGAATATCATTCAGCACACCATTCCAATTAAGCCCGATCAAAATCCCTTTCGATAAATTTTGAGAAGTATCAACCCCAAGATGCTGCCATCCATAGAAAAATAAGTGAAAAAACTCTACAAATCAGGTGCCAGTGTTCCTATCAGGTTTTCCGATTGGATATCTAATCTAGTCCCGGTAAGAAATAAGACTGGTGAAATAAGGCTTTGCATAGTTTTCAGAAATTTAAACAAGGTGTCTCTTAAATATAATTACCCCCTTCCAAAATGGATCACATATTATAGAGAGTGGTTGGGGCTTCCCGAAAGTCTTTTCTTGATGGATATTTGGGATACAAACAAATTTTAGTACATGAGAAATATTAGGACAAAACTTCCTTCACTACATCTTGGGGTATATTCAAATATGCAAAGATGCCATTTGGACTAAAGAATGCAGGGGATACCTTTTAGCGAGCAATGGATATAGTCTTTGTATATGAGAAAGATGTTTCCCTAGTGGTATATTTAGATGATTTGACAGTTTTATCTCATTCCGATGATGAACACTTGTATCACTTAAGGATTTTTTTCAGAAATGCAAGAGATTCAGAATCTACCTTAATCCGAAAAAGAGCCTTTTTTCCATGGAGGAGGACAAAATTCTCGGTCACATCATCTCTAAGGATGGAATTTGGATTGACCCTTCTTGGGTTGAGGCAATTCAGAAATTTGAATTTCCACGGAGCAAGAAAGAAATTTAGACTTTCAATGGTAAGATGAATTTCTTACGCAGATTTAGTCCAAATTTGGTTGAGCAACTTCAAGAAATGACCAATATGTTGAAAAAAGAGAATGAGGTAAAGTGGTCCTAGGATGCCAAGAAGTCCTTTGAATCAGTGAATTTTTCCTTAACCACAACCCCTGTTTTAATTAGCCTGGATTATTCAATTGATTTTATCATTTTCTCATTGGCCTCCGAGCATACATTGGTTTTAGTCTTCATGCAGAAAAAGGATAAGAATAAGCAACCCATAGCATTTTCCAGCCGAAACATTAGGGATGCAGCTCTTCGATACAATATCATAGAGAAATAAGCTTTGGATTTGATAAGAGCATCGAAATATTTCCTTTTTAGATTTTACATTCACATATTTTTTCTTATGTCCGTAATGCAATAGTAAAATATGTTCTTATGCAGACATATTCGGAAGGTAGAAGAGGGAAATTGATAGCATCAATTTTGGAATATGACCTTGAGATCAAGCCCACAAAGCTCATCAAAGGTCAAGGTCTAGCAAAGCTTATGGCCGAGTAAAATTTTCATGTTTTAGACATCAATGTTATTACAAAATTGTCTGATGAAGAAGAGAATGCCACTATAATACAGGTATCTGAAATATTTCTTTAGTCTCCTTTACATTCTGATATAATATATGTTCTTCAGAATTTAAACACTCCTCTAGGCATGACTAAGAGTGAGGGTAGGTCTTTAAATTTGAAATCTTCCAAATATTTTACTTTGGACAGTGCCCTTTATTGGAAATATCCAAGAGGAATTTTACTGAATTGTTTAGTTGAGAATGAAGCCTAAGAAGTTATGAATGATTTTCATAAAGGAGACTATGGGGGCCATATTTTCTGGAAGACCATGACTAATAAAGTGATGAGAGCAAGATACTACTGGCCAACTCTTTTTACAGATTTGTACAAAACAGTGATGAGTTTCCATGAGTGTCAAGTGTTTCAAGGTAAAAGAAAACGTATTCCTTTACCTCTATAGACTATTTCAGTACATGCACCTTTACAGTAGTGGGGACTTTAATTCATCAGAGAGATTCACCCTACATCATATACACAACAAAAATGGATATTAACAGCCACCAACTACTTCACCAAATGGATCGATGCGATCCCAACAAGGAAAGCAACAAACCTAGTAATTATTCAGTTTTTGGAGAATAACATATTGTCTCGTTTTGGTTTTCCTCATAATATTATTACCGATAATGTGGCAGCATTCAAATCAAAATGGATGGTTGAGTTTTGTGACAAATATAACATCAAGTTGGGGCACTCAACCTCCTATTATCCACAAGGTAATGTCTTAGTAGAATCCTCTAATAAATCCCTGATTAATATCATAAAGAAGATGTTGGAGGCCAACAAGAAGAACTGACACAAAAAGCTTGTGAATGCCTTGTGGGAAGACAGGGTGAGTATTAAGAAAACTATAGGGATGTCACATTTTCAGTTAGTTTATGGTGTAGACATCTTTTTTGTACATCACTTGTAGTCCCGATTATGAAATTGTTGCAAGAAGTAGAAAGTGAGGAGAATGATGTACATCGTCGAATTATTCAGATGATCCATCTTTAGCAGATAAGAGATGAGGTATTTCAGAATACCTCAAAGCTTCATGAGAAGATAAAGAAGGTGTATGAACTCAAAACCAAGGCAGATGATTTTAAGCTTGAAGATGTAGTCCTCTGGTGGGATGCAAGGAATGAGGAAAAAGGAAAGCATGGAAAGTTTGAAAACCTATACAAAAGGCCCTACAAGATCTCAGATATTCGAGGACAAAACACATTTCTATTACAAGAGATGAATGGATAAGAATGCTTAGGATGACCAGTCAATGATAGGCTCCTTAAGCATTATCTTTTCTTATGCAAATTGAAATTTTCTCAAATCCATTATAAATATCATTTTAACTTTCTTGCAAAGTTTGAAGTGGAGGATCACCGAATATTAGAGCCTGAAGTGAAGGCCACAAAGTTTCATTGGTTTTCTGCCATTTTCAAAGTTTTCAATCAGTTTGAGTTAGTTTTCAGTCAGTTTGAGTCAGTTTTCAAAAAATATTGCAGTCAAGTCTTGAGTTAATTTGTCATTTCAAGAGTTCAATATTCAGTTTTCTCTTTAGCTCTTGACTCCATGCCCAATGTATAAGCACTTGGTCTACGGTGTTCTTTGCACCTTCAAGGAGCTACCATCCCCAACTAGAGCCAATGTTAGTGTCAGCATTTGCATCCTGCCACCAGTGATCAAAATATCTCTTTTTCACATAAATTTAGGGTCTCATTAAGAAATTTTTGTCATTCCATTAGGTCATCATGCAAAAATTTGGTCACTGGAGGTAGTCCTAGCTCAAAACCTCACTCTTTTAAAAAATTTCACTACATGCTGGCTCATTTCGTCACTTTGCTGAGTTTCCATCAGTCATAAGTTTTTATCACCATTTCAGTCATTTCACCATGAATTTTATTCAGTCAGGATTTCCATTAGGTCTTAGGGTTTTCAAGGTCCATCAAATAATCATCTGCATGCATAAAATACCATCAAGTAAGAGAATGACAATAAAAACATTTTATTATGTAAAGCTTAATTTGTAAATTTTATTTCAATTTCAATATGTAATTTCATGTTTTTTTTTATATATAATAAGTACTCATGGTTCCAGACTAGCTACAAAATCAAGGTTCCAATTGCCAAGAAAGTTAAAGTTCCAAAATTCTTAGTGTTTAGAAAATCCACCAACTGATCAAATTTAAAAGATCAAATGAAAGGTAAAAATTGCAATGTTTAAGTTGAGTGTGAAAAAGGAAAGTGGGTCCCAAGACCAATTTTGAAAATTTCATCAAGGTATAAAGGCCATCAAAGATCAAGGAGAGGCTCACTTGCACTCTCATCCATCGATCTCTCACTTCCCCCTAGCTAAAAAATCGAATTTTTAGCAAAGAAAGAATTTTTTTTTTTTTGAGGCATTGTGCTCCAGGCATTTTGGTGATGCGCTATTGTGAAGAGTGTTGCACTCCTGCGTTGAACACTACGCTCTTGTCAAACTTCTTCAACAAGATCCCACAATCTCTTAGACATTCTTCCAAGAAGTTAAATCATCAAGTGAGGTTATCTACAACTCCCAGTAAGTAAATTACATCATTTCACTCCCTCCTATGATTTTATGATAGTAAATTTGTGATGATAATCCTCATCATGGATAATTTCATGTTTTAAAGCTAAGAAACCCTAATTTTACTCTTACGTGCTAAATTATTTTCCCTATACACAATTTACCCCTCCCACATCTCAGAAAACATTTTCCCTATCCCTACACAGAATCATTCCTTATTCCCAAGCTTCATTTCCCAAAACCCTAATCTTAGGCTGTGAATTTCCTAGGCAGCCTCACTATCCATGTAATAAATTTCCCCATTCCATTTCCCTAAGTCTTTCTATCCCTTACCACTTCACTATGCTCCCTAACACCCTTCCCTGCTTCCCTAATTTTTCTTACACTCATTTCCACTCCCTAAACCTACTTCCTACCCCCCTTACCATTTCCTAGGGTTTTCAAAAACAAAAAAACACATGGAGGAGGAAAGAGATTTCATGGGGGAGGAAAAAGAGGAAAGAAGACCACAAAAGGGAGGGAGGATTTTTAGGCTTGAGCCATATGACACTATAGAGTTAATGGCCTCACCCATTACAGTTAGTTGCTTCAAACATGTGGGTTGCTTTGATTTCTGTGAGCTAGTCTAGAGAGTTCAACATCACCCTTCTTTGACCAGAGTTTTCATATCCACTCTTCAAGACAATCAAGTGACCATTGCAGGGGTGACCTTTACCATCTCCACAGATATTATTGTTGCAGCCACAAGGATACCCATTGTGGGTGAAAAATGGTTCAAGTCCATAAACATATATGCCCAGCACTATGAATCATTCCTCAAGCCAAGATACAAAAATGAGAACAAGAAGGTTTTTCCTTTCAACAACCTATTTGACATATTTTTTCCCATGATGAAGATCATCATGAAATAATTCACTTGTGAGGGAATATTCTACCAACTGTATTCATATCACATCAGGTTTCTCATGCACTTCACAAGGGTGAAATTTCTCAACATCCCTTATTATTTGTACAGGAGCATTGACAATATGGCTTACAAAGTGCAGAGAAGAGAGCCAAAAAATCAAATGAACATCCTTTTTCATCACTCCCTTATCAATATAATTGTACTTCGTCATCTCAATCAATTGAACATTGCTTGGGATACCTTCATTGAGAATGATGTCTTCATTACTCCACCATCTCAACCTGCTAGACCAATTCCACAACCAATATCAATGCATAAAAAGGAAATAGGGTCAAAAAAGGACAATAAGACCAAAAAGGACAAAAAGGTCAAAAAATATTAGAGGGGACCTAGGAAAGTGTTTTCTCCATAGATTTTGGAAGGGGCCTTTCCTTCTTTATCATCAAAGAAGGTACACCAAGATTAGCAACAGAAAGAGACAGTTGTCCATGAAGAGGAATACTTTCATGAGGAAGAAAGAGACTTTGAGTTGATGGATTTGGATGATAAAGATGATTAGGAGGCCTCAAATCTGATCATCAAATAGAAGTAAGCCATGATCAAATACTTGCAGGATAACATGGCAAGAGCTCATTTTTTCATATCATTCCTTGAACAGGAGAACAAGTAGTTGAAAGATCAACAAGTACTCATGGAGTTAGTGCTGCTCAAAGAAAAAAGACAAGATACCAAGTGTAAGGCAATGATGTCACTTGATGATTCTGACCATGATGACACTCAAACTGGCAGGACAAGACAAAAAACAGGAGGTCTTAAAGAGAGCTTTACAACAACAAAAACATGAGACAGAGCAACTTATTTTGAAGAAAGGATTGCCAAGGAGATTGAAGATGATAGAGAGGTATGGATAGATAGGGTAAACCTCCACCTTTATAAACTCCTCCACAAGGAAAACAAAGATAATAATATGCTCAGAAACATGTCCAACAGGTATATCACTAGAAACAAGATCTACAATATCAAACTCAAGAAGTTGGAGGAAAAACACAAGCAAGCCATAATCAAGAAAAAGGAGGAAGATAAAGTTGAGATCCTTGTTGATGCCTCCATGATTTTTTGAGGCACATCATCAAAAATCTATCTACCAATTTTGGAAGTTTTTGGGTGGGTTTTTGAAATTTTGGGCATTTTGAAAAATTTTGAGTAGTTTTCAACACAACCCACTTGTCAAAAGCGCAACGCCTAGGGCAATGAGCTTATTATGTGAGCCTCCAAATGGAAAATGGCCACCACCATTGGATTAAGAAGGCCCTATACATCCAATTTTTACTATTTCCACTAAAACATTGGACAATATGACAAGAAGAAATGGCCAAAAACACCTAATAAATCACATTTCTGCCCCTATTTATGGGTAGGCGCTTCTCTTTGGAGAAGTGTTGGAAGATTTTACTTTTGGAGGCCTTAAACTCATCATTTTAAGAAACCAAGGGAATTTTTTGAAACTATATAGTAGTATCTTTCCAATGAGATATCATGAGCTCAATTTTGACTTCAGGAAGTCCCTCAAATTCAGCATTGAAGTTGGCATTATGCTCTTGCCAAAGGCGTTGTGCTTTTGCCAGATTATTGACTTTTTCCAAAATTTCCATATTTTTCAGTTTGGGAGAATAATTCATGAATTTTACTTATGTAATTTTATGATGTAAATCTAATTAAATTACTTTTATTTACTAGAGGGTAAATACAATAGGTAAAAGTGTATTTGTGGATGAATGAATTAGTTTCACCAAAGTTAGTGATGAGTTTGTTGACCTCCATAGTCTTTGGGTTTTCAGTTCAGAATTTTGGGGATTAGCTCCAAAATTCATGGATTCGACCCCTGAGAGTGGGATAATTTTTTTTTGTCCTATATCTTCCACCTACTTTCTCATTGCAAGGGTTGGATGATGTTGTATTGATCAGAGAACACTATTGTATCAGACTTTTGGCAATGTATTGAAAAAGTTTCAGCTATTTTGGTGGGATTCATGTGGTAATGTATTTTGACATAGTTTCATCTTATGTTTACATTTGTGTGAATGTTTTGTACTTTCCATGGTCATATAATTTCTATAATATGGTGGAATCTTAAGTGAGATAAGCAGAATTCATTTTTAATGCTTTATTTTGGGAGAATCATTGTAAAAGTGTTTCATTTCTTCAGATCTAAAAAAATTCATGTATGCCATGCTCTTTTTAGCACCTCACCAATCTAATTCACTTCATCAAACCTCCTTAAAGTTTTAAATTACCTACCTACCTTGCCCCATCATATGACTGCAATTGTTGGTCCTTTTTCCTTGATCTAGTTTCCTCTTTGACCTAATTCACTCATCCTGCACCCAAATAAACCAATCAAAACCCTAGAGATACTATACCTAGCCTAAAACCTCATTGATCTATCCCTCTTTCCTATGATCCCTTCGAGAGATCCCTCTCCTACCTAGCAGGGCTAGCTACTTGGCGAGAGCTTGGTCTGTAGGTACCTTTGCTGGTCTCTTCTCAGCCTCGCAGATCCAGTAGAGTGTTAACATATTGGATACCATACTGGGGATAAAGTGGCAGGTCTTCCCTGGTTGTACCATTAGTCCTTTGAATTCATGGCCTTGGATGATAGGTATAATATTTCGTTGAGGATGATTTGAAAAAGTTGCAGAGAACCAAGTTGATGAATAGTGAACATTTTGGCTTCGAGGAGATACACTAGATCAAATCCTGATCCTCACCGAGCTGATCCAGTCGAAGATCCATAGAGGCTCATTCAGAAGCATAGATATCAAGCTACATAAATTCAGTCAAATCAAATCCCATTGGTAAGATCTTCTTCGATGACTGAAAAATTTCTATCTCTTGAAGATATACCATTTGATTTAAAATTTGAGTTGTCTTTGTTTCAATCTAAGTCTGAAACCTCATTATCTGATATAGTCCTTGACCCATTAAGGCTTTTTGAGGTGAAATAATTATCTGAGTTAGATCTTAGTTCTTTAAAACTTGAAGAAAATTTACCCTTTGAAGAAACTAAGGCTGAATCAGAATTTGACACTAAAATCTAGAGTCAATTCTATAGACTTGAAAGTTTAGCAAACCAACATCAGTACCAGTCAGAAACATCCATAATAAAATATTATCAAGAGTCAATACCCATCATGACACAATCAAAATTAGTTGTTGTTTCCTCATTAACACCATCTACTTTGTTATCTATTCAACAAACTCTTCCTATTGTCACTCCCGTAGTTCATTCAGCTAGAATTATGGCCAGATTTCTACCCCTCATCTTACCACCTCAACTCCATGCCTTACCATAAGGTTATGGCCAAATACTCCCACTTTTTGATGAAAATTATTCAATCACTGCAAAATAGCACATAGTTAAAGTCATTGACTTTATTGATCTAGAAAAATTAGATGAAGACGATGCTAAAATGAGAATCATAGTTTAGATATTTTCAGGAGAAGTTAAAGTATGGTTTAGATAATTAAATGAAAATTCCATAGCCACTTCAAATTAGTTGATATATGCCTTCATAGCTTGATGGGAGGTAGATAAGAATCCATTACAAATCCTTTCTGAATACAATAATCTAAAATGAGAATGAAATGAAACAGTACAAGACTTCACTGCCCAATTCAACAGAGTATACAATTCAGTTCCTAGTGAGATCAAACCTCCTCTAGGTTTGGCTATATTTCATTACTCGGATGGCTTTGATCAAGACATGGCCTATCAGTTGCGAGAAATGAATCCTGCTACATTACAAGACATGTAGAAAAATGCAATTAGTGTAGAAGCTAATTTGTCCATAAAGAATTAAAAAAATCAAGGGTGAAAGGAGAGTAACTATCAAAGAAGAAGCATCATCATCCTCCAATGTAAAAATGGACATCTTGATAAGAACAATAGAAAGGATGGTTGATAGGATTTTTATCACCGAAAGGAATCCGGAACCACAAGTCATAAATCCTAACTTCATAGGACAACAACAACCTCAATTTAGAATTAAGCAAAGGGAACAGGGCACCTAATAAACTAGTACAACCACAACAAATTCGGACACCCTTGCAGAAAAATTATGCTCAAGGAGGTGAGGAAGAAGAAGAATATCATATTGTTGAATAAAACCACTTTTTTTACAGCTGATGGTCAAGCCATATTTTTGACAAAAAATGAAGAGTATGTCAAGAAGACGGATGTGCCCAAGGATGAAGAATATATTTTAGCTCAACATCATCAGTTGGAGGTTGAATATGATGATTATAATTGAATGCCCTCATCTCACAACAGAGGCAGTACACATTGAGGGGTAGAGATGTCCCAATAACTCCTATTCAAAAGCAGGCATCTCAACAAAAAGATACTCAATGAAAACATAATTCTCAAGGTAATCAGAATAAAGGAAAAGAAATTGTAGCTCTAAGTCAGAACAAAGATAATCAACCATCTACAAGATAATCAAGTAAAGAAAAGGAAAGCCAAAGAAGAGAAGTTACATCAAAGGATCATGATGACAAAAGAGACATCATTAAAGAGGTAGAAAAATCCACTCCTTTTAGCTTAGAAAATAAAATTTCCAAATTGAAAGTGTCAACACCTTTAACTTAAGTTGTCAAGAATAATTAGTATGATTCTCATGTAGCCAAAATTTTAAAAGTAGATCCTTCATCTAATATCCTTAATGTCGAAGATGACCAACCTGAAATTATCTTTGGTCTAGCAATAGAAAATCAGTTAGATGAAGATAGCGAAGTTCCACCATTCTATTTGAGTATGAGAATCTACCAAAATATCCTTCACAACTCCATGCTCAACTCTGGAGCTTCTCACAATTTGATGCTGAAAGCCATTATGGAGAAATTGGGCCTAGATATCACTCGTCCTTACCATGAATTTTATTCCTTCGATTTGGGTAGAGTCTGTTGTTAGGGTCTTATTAAGGATTTAGTAGTTTCCCTTGAACAAATTCAAGCAAAGAGTGTCTTGATGGATGTGGTGGTGGTTGATATACCACCATGGTTTGGTATGTTACTGTCTAGATCTTGGGGAGCGAAGTTGAGAGGTTTTTTGCAACTAGACTTCTCTTATTCCACCATCCCAGTTTTTGGGAAATTGATAAAGTTGTACCAAGAAATTAAGATGAAGCACATGATAACCAACAAACATAATCCTAATAATCATCCAATTAAGGTTTTACATACATATTTAGAATCTTTTATTTTGTTCAATGATAGCATCTTGAATGATGTAGATAGTCATCTTGTAGAAGTAGAAGATGTTCCAAAGATTTTTAATTGTATCAGAATAGTTATAGACAAGGGAAAATATAATGTACCAAGTGCTTCAAAACAACCATATGATAAGGCAGAGGAAATTTCAGATCTGAATCAAGAAGTAGCCCAGAAATTTGAGACAAAAAATAAATCAAAATTCTAGCACTTGGATGATGAAAATGGTCTATGTACCATGGATTTTGATGGTGCCTTGGGGAAATATGGGACAGGATTGGAATTTGAATCCACAACCCTCTTCATCAGCCTGGTAAGGTTCCTAATAATGTTGGATTATGTTCATACAAATTGGCTTTTGATTGTTCTAACAATGAGGAGGAATATGAAGCATTGATCATTGGTCTCAAGATCTTGAAAAAGTTGGGCAGAAGAATTTCAGTATATGGTGACTCTAAACTTGTGATAAAACAGGTGAAAGGGGAATACCAGGCCAAGCATCCATGAATGAGAATGTATAGGAGTTTTGTACTGGATATACTAAATATGTTTTCCGAATACAATTTGTCAGTAGTGCCGAGAAGTCAGAATCTCATTGCAGATTTGCTTGCTACAACAACACGCAATTTCAAAATCCCTATATTTTCTAACAAGAAATTTGAAATTCATGTAAAACATTGACCTACATTTTTTAACAACTTGTGATATTGGAAATTATTTTGAGATGATCAACAAGTTAACAATTTTCTGCAAAAATGAAGGTGAATTCAAGAATTCTACGATTGATAAAGTTTGTGACGAGGATGACCACGTCATCAAAGCCACTCAGGTTTATATATTAGAGCTGAAGGATAAAAATATTCCAAAAGGTCTCATACCTTTGGAATAACTGTTTGATCGGGATGATGTAGCAAGGAAGCCAACATTGGTTCCTACAGAGAAAGGTGTAGAGGACGTAAACATCGGGACACCGAACAAGCCTAAGATGGTCAAAATTTCCAAGTCTTTATCTTCTGAGGTAAAAGACAAATATATTGATTAATTGTCTGGATTTTTTGATGTTTTCATGTGGTATTATGAAAACTTGAAGTTTTATGATAAGAATATGATTCAACACACCATTCCAATTAAGCCTGATCAAAATCCCTTTCGGAAAAATTTGAGAAGGATCAACCTGAGGTTGTTGACATCCATAGAAAAAGAAGTGAACATGCTCTAAAAGTCAAGTATAATTGTTCCTATCAGGTTTTCCAATTGGATATCTCATCTAGTCCTGGCAAGAAAGAAGACTAGAGAAATAAGGCTTTGCATAGATTTCAAAAATTTAAACAAGATGTCTCTTAAAGATAATTACCCCCCTTCCAAAAATGGATCAAATCTTACAGAGAGTGGTTGGGGCTTCCCGAATGTCTTTTCTTGATGGATACTCGGGATACAATCATATTTTAGTACATGAGAAAGATCAGGTCAAAACTGCATTCACTACACCTTGGGGTACATTCAAATATGCGAAGATGCCATTTGGACTAAAGAATGCAGGGGCTACCTTTTAGAGGGAAATGGATATAGCCTTTGTAGATGAGAAATATGTTTTGCTAGTGGTATATATAGATGATTTGACAATTTTCTCTCATTTCGATGATGAACACTTGTATCACTTAAAGATTATTTTTCTTCAGAAATGCAGTAAATTTGAAATCTCTCTTAATCCAAAAAAAGAGCCTTTTTGCCATGGAGGAGGGAAAAATTATCGGTCACATAAGCTCTAAGGATGGAATACGGATTTACCCTTCTCGGGTTGGGGCAATTCAACAAATTGAATTTCCACGGAGAAAGAAATAAATTCAATCTTTCATTGGTAAGATTAATTTCTTATGCAGATTTATTCCAAATTTGGCTAAGCACCTTCGAGAACTGACCAATATGTTGAAAAAAGAGAATGAGGTAAAGTGGTCTGAGGATGCCAAGAAGTCCTTTAACTCAGTGAATTTTTCCTTAACCACATCCCATGTTTTAATTAGCTTGGATTATTCAATTAATTTTATCATTTTCTCATTTTCCTCTGAGCATACATTGGTTGCAGTCTTGATGCAGAAAAAGGACAAGGTGAAGCAACCCATAGAATTTTTCAGCCGAACCATGTTGGATGCAACTCTTTGGTAAAATATCATAGAGAAATAGGCTTTGGCTTTGGTAAAAGCATTGAAATATTTCCGTGTTTATATTTTATATTCACATATTTTGGCTTATGTCCCCAATGTAGTAGTAAAATATGTTCTTATGGAGATAGATCTAGAAGGTAGAAGAGGGAAATGGATAGCATCAATGTTGGAATAGGACCTCAATATCAAGCCCACAAAGCTGATCAAAAGTTAAGGTTTAGAAAAGCTTATGGCCGAGTCAGATTCTCATGTTTTAGACATCGATCTTATTACATCATTGTTCGATGAAGAAGAGGATGTCACTCTAATCCAGGTATCTGATATGTTTCTTTCGTCCCCTAAGAGTAAGGGTAGGTCTTTAAAATTGAAAGCATCCAAATAATGCACTTTGGATAGCGCCCTTTATTGGAAATATCTAGCAGGAATTTTGTTGAATTTTTTTGCTGAGAATATAGCCCAAGAAGTTATGAATGATTTCATAAAGGAGACTGTGGGGGCCATCTTCTCTGGAATAAAATGGCTAATAAATTGTTGAGATCAGGATACTATTGGCCAAATCTTTTTGCAAATTTGTACAAAACAGTGATGATTTTTTATGAGTGTCAAGTGTTTGAAAGGTAAAAGAAAACTTCTTCCTTTACCTATGCAACCTATTTCAGTACATGCACCTTTTCAGCAGTGGGGACTTGACTTCATTGGAGAGATTCAATATACATCATTTGCACAACACAAATGGATATTAACAACCACTGACTGCTTCACCAAATGGATTGAGGCGATCACAACAAGGCAAGAAACATACCTAGTAATTATTCAATTTTTTGAGACTAACATATTGTCTCATTTTGGTTGTCCTAATAAGATTATTACCGACAATGCGGCAACATTCAAATAAAAAAGGATGGTTGAGTTTTGTGACAAATATAACATCAATTTAGGACACTCAACCACCTATTATCCGAAAGCTAATTTCTTAGCATAGTCCTCTAATAAATCCCTCATTAATATCATAAAGAAGATGGTGTAGGCCAACAAGAAAAAATGGCACAAAAATATTGTGAATGCCTTTTGGGTAGATAGGGTGAGTAGTAATAAATCTATAGGGATGTCACCTTTTCAGTTAGTTTATGGTGTAGACATTTTTTTTTCCTACATCACTTGCAGTCCCAGTCATGAAATTGTTGCAAGAAGAAGAAAACGAGGATAATGATGTACAACGTCGAATAAATCAGATGATCCATCTTCACCAGACGAGAGATGAGCTTTTTCAGAACACCTCAAAGCTCCATGAGAAGATAGATAAAGTGTATGACCACAAAACCAAGGTGGATGATTTTAAGCTTAAATATGTATTCCTACGGTGGGATGACAGGAACAAGGAAAAAGGAAAGCACAGAAAGTTTGAGAACCTATGGGAAGGACCCTACAATATCTCAGCTATTCGAGGAAAAAACACTTTTATATTAAAAGAGATGAATGGAGAAGAATGCTTAAGAGGACCAATCAGTGGAAGGCTCCTTAAGCATTATCTTTTCAGATGAAAATTACAAATTTCTCAAATCCATTATAAATATTAGTTTATATTTCCTGTAAAGTGTGAAGCAAAGGATCACTAAAGCTTGGAACCGAAAGTGAAGGCCATAAAGTTTCATTGCTATACTATTGTTTTCAAAATTTTCAGTTAGTTTTAGTCAGTTTTCAATAAACATTTCAGTCAAGTCTCGAGTTAGTTTTTCATTTCAAAAGTTTCATATTCAGTTTTTCCTTTAGCTCTTGACTCCATGCCCAATGGATAGGCACTTGGTCTACGGTGTTCTTGGCACCTCCAAGGAGCTACCATCCCTAGTTCTAGCCAATTTTAGTGTTAGTATTTTCATCCTTCCACCAGTGATCAAAATATTTCTTTTTCATATCATTTTAGGGTCCCATTAACAAATTTTTATCATTCTAATAGGTCATAATGCAAAAATTTGGTCACTAGAGGTAGTCCTAGCTCAAAACCTCACTCTTTTAAAAAATTTCATTACTTGCTGGCTCATTTCATAACTTTGTTGAGTGTCCATCAGTCATGAGTTTTTATCACCATTTTAGTCATTTCACTAGGAATTTCATTCATTCAAGGTTTCCATTAGGTCTTAGGGTTTTCAAGGTCCATCAAATAGTCATCTGCATGCATAAAAGACCATCAAGTAAGAGAATGACAATAAAAACATTTTATTATGTAAAGCTTAATTTGTAAATTTTATTTCAATTTCAATATGTAATTTTATGTTTTTTATATGTAATAAGTACTCATGGTTCCAAACTAGCTACAAAATAAATTTTCCAATTGCCACGAAAGTTAAAGTTCCAAAAGTCTTAGTGTTTAGAAAATCCACCAACTGATCAAATTCAAAAGATCAAATGAAACGTAAAAATTGCAATGTTTAAGTTGACTGTGAAAAAGGAAAGTGGGTCCCAAGACCAATTTTGAAAATTTCATCAAGGTATAAAGGCCATCAAAGAGCGAGGAGAGGCTCAATTTCACTCTCATCCATCGAGCTCTCACTTCCCCCAGCTAAAAAATCAAATTTTCAGCAAAGAAAGCAATTTGTTTTTTGAGGCGTTGCACTCCTGGCATTTTGGTGCTGCGCTATTGTGAAGAGCGTTACACTCATGTGTTGAACATTGTGCTGTTGTCAAAATTCTTGGACAAGATCCCAAAAACTCTCAAACATTCTTCCAAGCAGTCAAATCATCAAGTGAGGTTATCTACATCTCCCAACAAGTAAGTTACAAAATTTCACTCCCTCCTATGATTTCATGATAGTAAATTTGTGATGATAACCCTCATCATGGATAATTTCATGTTTTAAAGCTACGAAACCCTAAGTTTACTCCTAAGTGCTAAATTGTTTTCCCTATAAACAATTTACCCCTCCCACATATAAAAAAAACATTTCCCTTATCCCTACATAGCATCATTCCTTATTCCCAAGCTTCATTTCCCAAAACCCTAATCTTAGGCTGTGAATTTCCTAGGAAACCTCACTATCCATGTAATAAATTTTCCCATTCCATTTCCCTAAGTCTTTCTATCCCCTACCACTTCCCTATGCTCCCTAACACCCTTCCCTGCTTCCCTAATTTTTCTTACACTCATTTCCACTCCCTAAACCTACTTCCTAGCCCCCTTACCATTTCCTAGGGTTTTCAAAAACAAAACAAACACATGGAGGAGGAAAGAGATTTCATGGAGGAGGAAAAACTAGAAAGAAGACCACAAAAGGGAGGGAGGATTTTGAGGCTTGAACCATATGACACTAAAGAGTTAATGACCTCACCCATGACAGTTAGTTGCTTCAAACATGTGGGTTGCTTTTATTTCTATGAGCTAGTCCAGAGAGTTCAACATCACCCTTCTTTGACCAGAGTTTTCATATCCAATCTTCAACACAATCAAGTGACCATTGTAGGGGTGACCTTTACCGTCTCCATAGATATTATTGTTGCAGCCACAAGGTGAAAAATGGTTCAAGTCCATAAACATATATGCCCAGCACTATGAATCATTCCTCAAGCCAAGATACAAAAATGAGAACAAGAAGGTTTTTCCTTTCAACCACCTACTTGACAGATTTTCTCCCATGATGAATATAATCATGAAATAATTCACTTGTGAGGGTAGATTTTACCAAATATACTCATATCACATCAGGTTTCTCATGCACTTCACAAGGGTGAAATCTCTCAACATCCCTCACTATTTTTATAGGAGCATTGACAAGATGGCTTACAAAGTGCAGAGAAGAGAGCCAGAACATCAGATGAACATCCTTTTTCGTCACTATCTTATCAAGATAATTTTCCTACATCATCTCAATCAGTTAAACATTGATTAGGAGACCTTCATTAAGAATTATGTGTTCATTACTCCACCATCTCATCCTGCTAGACCAATTTCACCACTAGTATCAGTGCCTCAAAACGAATCAGGGTCATCTATAAGGGCTGCAGTGAAAAATACCAAAAAGGACAAATAGGTCAAAACCTATCAGAGGGGACCTAGGCAAGTGTTTTCTCCACATATTGTGGAAGGGGCCTTTCCTTCTTCAGCAACAAGGAACGTACACCAGGATGAGCAGTAGAAAGAGACAGTTGTCCACGAAGAGGAAGACCTTCATGAGGAAGAAAAAGTCTTTGAGTTGATGGATTTCGATGATCAATATAATCAGGAGACTTCAAATTTGATCATCAAAGAGAAGGATGCCATTATCAAAGGATTGCAGGATAACATGGCTAGAGCTTAGTTTGTCATATCATTCCTTGAACAGGAGAACAAGCAACTGAAAGATCAACAAGTACTCATGGAGCTAGAGCTGCTCAAAGAAAAAAGACAAGATACCAAGGGTATGGAAATGATGTCACCTTATGATCCTGACCATGATGACATTCAAACCAATAGAACAAGACCAAAAACAAGAGGTTTTAAGAGAGCTCTACAGCAGCAAAAACTTGAGGTTGAAAACCTTACTTTTGAGGAGAGAATTGCCAAGGAGATTGAAGATGATAGAGAGATATGGCTATATAGGATAAACCTTCATCTTGAGAAGCTCCTCCACAAATTAAAAATATATATATAATAATATGCTCAGAAACATGTCCAATAGGTACATCACAAGAAACAAGTTTTGTAACATCAAACTTAAGCATTTAGAGGAAATACATAATCAAACACTAATTAAGAAAAAGGAGGAAGATAAACTTGAGATCCTTGTTGATGCCTCCCTAATTTTTTTAGGTGCATCATCAACACTCTATCCACCAATTTCGAAATTTTTTGGGTGATTTTTTGAAATTTTGGGCATTTTGACAAATTTTGACTAGTTTCCAACATAGTCAACTTGTGAAAAGCACAATTTCGCTTTCTATAGGAGTCTCCAAATGAAAAATGGACACCACCATCAGATTCAGAAGACCCTCAACATTCAATTTTTACTATTGGCACTAAAAAATTCAACAATCTGGCAGGGATAAATGGCCCAAAATACCTAAAAAATCACCTTTCTGCCCCTATTTTCATGTCGGCGCTGCACTTTGAAGCAGTGTTGGGATATTACACTTTTGGAGGCCTTAAACTCATCATTTTATGAAACCCAAAGAATTTTTTGAAGTTAGCATTGTGCTCCTGTGTTTGGCACTGCGCTTCTGCCAGTTTGCTGATTTTTTCCAAATTTTCCATATTTTCTCAGTTTGGTCAAAGATCTATGGATTTTACTGATGTAAATGTAATTAAGTTACTTTTAGTTACTAGAGTGTAAATACATTAGGTAAAAGTGGATTTTTGGCTAAGATGAATCAATTTCACCAAAGTTAGGGATGAGTTTGTTGACCTCCCTAGTCTTTGGGTTTTCAGTTCAATATTTTGGGGATTACTTCCTCAAGTCAGGGATTCAACCCCTGAGCTGGAGAGAATAAATTTTTGCCTATATCTTCTACCTCCTTTCTCATTGCAAGGGTTGGATGTTGTTGTATTGATCAGAGAACACTATTATATCAGACTTTTGGCAGGAATTTATTGACGGAGTTGCAACTATTTTGATGGGATTCTTGTGGTATTGTATTTTCACATAGTTTCTTCTTTTGTTTACATATGTGTGAATTTTTTGTACTTTCCATGATCATGTCATTTCTATAATATGGTTGATTCTTAAGGGAGATAAACATAATTCATTTTTAATGCTTTGTTTTGGGAGAATCATCATACAAGTGTTTCATTTCTTCAGTTTAAAAAGAATTCATGTATGTCATGCTCTTTTTAGCACCTCACCAGTCTAATCCATTCCAACAAACCTCCTTAAAGTGTTAAAGTACTTACCTAAATTGCCCCATCAGATGTCTGTAATTGTTGGTCCTTGTCTGTTGACCTAATTTCCTCTTTGACCCAATTCACTCGTCCAACACCCAAATCAACCAATCAAAACCCCTGTGCTATTATACCTAGCCTAAAACCTAATTTATCCAACCTTCTTGGCTGTGATACCTTGGAGAGAGCCCTCTCCTGCCTAATAGGGCTAGCTACTTGGCGAGAGCTTGGTCTGTGGTTACCTATGCTGGTCTCTTCTCAGCCTCGGAGATCCAGTGGAGTGATAACATCTTGGCGACCATACTAGGGAAGAAAGTGACAGATATTCCTTGGTTGTACCATTAGTTCTTCGAATTCTTGGCCTTTAGATGATAGGTCTAAGATTTCATTGAGGTTGATCTGAAAAAGTTGCAGAGAACCAAGTTGTTGAACAGTGAACATTCTAGCTTCGAGGAGATACACCAGATCAAATCCTGATCCTCACCCAGTTGATCCAGTTGAAGATCCAGAGAGGCTTGTTCAAAAGAATACATATCAAGCTACATAAATTCAATCAAATCCAATCCCATTGGTAAGATCTTCTTTGCTATCTGCAAAAGTTATTTCTCTCGAAGATATACCATTTGATTTAAAATTTGAGCTGTCTTTGTTTTGATCTAAGTCTAAATCTTCATTATCTTATATATTCTTTGAACCATTAAGGCTTTCTGAGGTAAAATCATTATCTGAGTTAGATCTTAGTTCTTTAAAACTTGAAGAAAATTTACCCTTTAAAGAAACTAAGTCTGACTGAGACTTTGACACTAAAGTCTGGAATCAATTCTATAGACTTGAAATTTTAGCAAAACAACTTCAGTACCAGTCATAAAAATCCATAATCCAATATCAGCGAGATTCAATACCCATCCCGACACACTCATAGTCAGCTGTTGTTTCCTCTTATGCACCATCTACTTCATTATCTATTCAACAAACTCTTCTTAGTGTCACTCCTATAGTTCATTCAGTGGAAATTATGGCCGGATTTGCACCCCTCATATTACCAGGTCAACTCCATGACTTACCTCAAGGTTATGGCCAAAGAATCCCACTTTTTGATGAAAATTATTCATCACTGCAAAATAGCACATAGTTAAAGTCACTGACTTTATTGATCTGGAAAAATTAGATGAAGACGATGCTAAAATGAGAATCATAGTTCAGAGCTTTTCAAGAGAAGTTAAAGTATGGTTCAAGTCATTAAATGAAAATTCCATAGCCACTTCAAATCAGTTGATAGATGCTTTCATAGCCCGATGGGAGGTAAATAAAAATCCATTACAAATCCTTTATGAATACAATAATCTGAAAAGAGAACCAAATGAATCAGTACAAGACTTCACTACCCGATTCAACAAAGTATACAATTCCATTCCCAATGAGATCAAACCTCCTCTAGGTTTGGCCCTCTTGCATTACCCAGATGGTTTTGATCCAGACATGGCCTATCACTTGCGAGAAAGGAATCTTGCTACATTAGAAGACATGCAGAAAAATGAAATTAGTGTAGAAGCTAATTTTTCCATAAAAAAATAAAAAATGAAGGGTGAAAGAAGAGTAACTATCAAAGAAGAAGCATCATCATGTTCTGATGTAAAACTAGACACCTTCATAAGAAAAGTAGAAAGGATGGTTGACAGGATGTCTATCACCAAAAGGCAGCCAGAACCACAAGTTAGAAATCATAACTTCAGAGGACAACAACAAAAGCCTCAATTCAAAATTAAGCAAAGGGAACAAAGGGCACCTGAGCAACCAACATATCCACAACAAATTTTGACACCCTTGCAGTATAATTAAGCTCATGGAGGTGAAGAAGAAGTAAAGGATCATATTGTTTAAGAGAACCACTTTTTTACAGTTGATTTCCAGCCCTTTTTTTTATAGAAGATGAAGAGTATGTTGGGAATCAGAATGTACCCAAGGATGAATACTATATTTTAGCTCAAGATCATCAGTTGGAGGTTGAATGTGATGATTATTAGTGAGGATACTTGAATTCCCTCAGCTCACAGTAGAGGTAGTATACATTGAGAGGTAGAGATGTCCCGATAAATCCTATTCAGAAACGGACATATCAACAAAAATATACTCAACCAAAATACAATTCTCAAGGTAATCAGAGTAAAGGAAAAGAACCTGCAGCTGCAAATCGGAACAAATATAATCGGCCATTTGCAAGCTCATTGGGTAAAGAAAAGGACATCCAAAGGAAATAAGCTACATCAAAAGATCATGCCGACAAAAGATACATCATTAAAGAGGTATTCAAATCCACTCCTTTCAACTTAAAAACTAAAATTTCCAAATTGAAAGTGTCAATACATTTAACTGAACTTGTCAAGAATAATCAGTATAAGTCTCATGTATCCAAAATGTTAAAAGTAGATCCTTCATCTGATATACTTAATGTCAAAGATGACCAACCTGAACTTATCTTTAGTCCAGCAACAGACGGTCCATTAGAGGATAGTGAAGTTCCCCCTTTCTATTTGAGTCTGAGAATCCACCAAAATATCCTTCATAATGCCATGCTCGACTCTGGAGTTTCCCACAATTTGATGCCGAAAGCCATTGGAGAAATTGGGCCTAGATATCACTCATCCTTACCATTACTTGTATTCCTTCAATTCGGAAAGAGTTCGTTGTTTGGGTCTTATTAAGGATTTAGTAGTTTCCCTTGAGCAAATTCCAACAAAGGTTGTTTTGATGGATGTGGTGGTGGTTGATATACCACCACGGTTTGGTATGTTGTTGTCTATATCTTGGGGAGCGAAGTTGAGAGGCAATTTTCAAATAGACTTCTCTTATGCCACCATCCCAGTTTTTGGACAATTGAGAAAGTTGTTTCGGGAAACGAAGATGAAGTACATGATAACCAACAAAGAGATGCCTAATAATCATCCAATAAATGATGTACATATAGATTTAGAATATTTTATTTTGTTCAATGATAGCAACTTGAATGATGTAGATAGTAAGCTTGTAGAAGTAGAATATGTTTTGGAGATTTATAATTGTATCAGAATAGTTTTAGAGAAGGGAAAAAAAAATCTTACAAGTTCTTCAGAGCAGCCATCTGATAAGGAAGAGGAAATTTCAAATCAGAATCAAGAAGTAGCCCAGAAAGTTGAGACAAAACATCAATCAGAATTCCAGCAATTGGATGATGAAAATGGTCTATGGAATATGGATTTTGATGGTGCCTTGGGGAAAGATGGGGTAGACATTGGTCTTTGGATCCGCAACCCTCTTCGTCAGCTTGGTAAGGTTCCTAAGAATGTTATATTATGTTCATACAAATTGGATTTTGATTGTTCTAACAATGAGGTAGAATATGAAGCATTGATAATCGGTCTCAAGATCTTGAAAAAGTTGGGCGCAAGAAGAATTTCAGTATATGACGACTTCGAACATGTGATAAAATAGGTGAAAGGGGAATAATAGGCCAAGCATCCATGAATGAGAGCATACATGAATGATGTACTGGAAATCCTAAAGATGTTTTCTGAATACAATTTGTTAGTAGTGTCGATAAGTCAGAATCTCATGGCACATTCGCTTGCTACAGCAGCAAGCAATTTCAAAATACATATATTTTCTAACAAGAAATTTGAAATTCATGTAAAACGTCGGCCTACAGTTCCTGATAACTTACAATATTGGCAAGTATTTTGGGATGATCAGCAAGTTAATAATTTTCTGCAAAATAAAGGTGAATTCAAGAATTACGCAATTGACAAAGTTTATGATGAGGATGAACAAGTCATCGAAGCCACTTAGGTTTGTATATTAGAGATAAAGGATAAAAATATTCCAAAAGGTCTCATACCTTTGAAAAATTATTTGATCAGGATGATGTAGCGAGGAAGCCAACATTGGTTCCTACAGAGAAAGGTGTAGAGGACATAAACATCGGGACAACGAACAAGCCTAAGATGGTCAAACTGTCCAAGTCTTTATCTTCTGAGGTAAAAGGAAAATATATTGATTAATTGTCTGAATGTTTTGATGTTTTCACATGGGATTATGCAGACTTGAATGTTTATGACAAGAATATGATTTAGCACACCATTCCAATTAAGCCTGATCAAAATCCCTTTCATGAAAAGTTGAGAAGGATCAATCCTAGGTTGTTGCCATCCATAGAAAAATAAGTGAACATGCTCTAAAAATCAAGTATCATTATCTGTATCAGGTTTTTCGATTGGATATCTAATCTAGTCCCGGCAAGAAAGAAGACTGGTGAAATAAGACTTTACATAGATTTCAGAAATTTAAAGAAGGTGTCTCTTAAAGATAATTACCCCCTTCCAAAAATGTATCAAATCTTACAGAGAGTGGTTGGGGATTCCTAAATGTCTTTGCTTGATGGATATTCAGGATACAATTAGATTTTAGTACATGAGAAAGATCAGGTCAAAACTACCTTCACTACACCTTGGGGTATATTCAAATATGCCAAGATGCCATTTGAACTAAAGAATGCAGGGGCTACCTTTTAGCGGGAAATGGATATGGCCTTTGCAGATGAGAAAGATGTTTTTCTAGTGGTATATATAGATGATTTGACAATTTTCTCTCATTCCGATGATGAACACTTGTATCACTTAAAGATTTTTTTCCTTCAGAAATGCAGTAAATTTGGAATCTCTCTTAATCTGAAAAAAAAAGAACCTTTTGCCATGGAGGAGGGAAAAATTATCGGTCACATCAGCTCTAAGGATGGAATCCGTATTGACCCTTATGGGGTTGAGGCAATTCAGCAAATTGAATTTCCATAGAGAAGGAAATAAATTCAATCTTTCATTGGTAAGATGAATTTCTTACGTAGATTTATTCCAAATTTGGCTGAGCACCTTCGAGAACTAACCAATATGTTGAAAAAGGAGAATGAGGTAAAGTGGTCTGAGGATTCCAAGAAGTCCTTTAACTTGGTGAAGTTTTCCTTAACCACATCCCATGTTTTAATTAGCTCGGATTATTCAATTAATTTTATTATTTTCTCATTTTCCTCCGAGCATACATTGGTTGCAGTCTTAATACAGAAAAGGACAAGACTGAGCAACCCATAGAATTTTTCATCCAAACCATCATGGATGCAGATCTTCGATAAAATATCATAGAGAAATAGGCTTTGGCTTTGGTAAAATCATTGAAATATTTCCGTGTTTATATTTTATATTCACATATTTTGGCTTATGTCCCCAATGTAGTAGTAAAATATGTTTTTATGGAGACAGATCCAGAAGTTAGAAGAGGAAAATGGATAGCAGCAATGTTGGAATAGGACCTTGATATCAAGACCACAAAGCTAATCAAAGGTTAAGGTCTAGAAAAGCTTATGGACGAGTCAAATTTTCATGTTTTAGACATCAATATTATTACATCATTGTTCGATGAAGAAGAGGATGTCACTCTGATCTAGGTATCTGATATGTTTCTTTTGTCCCCTTGGTATTTTGATGTAATATATGTTCTTCAACATTTAAACCCTCATCGAGGCATGACTAAGAGTAAGGGGAGGTCTTTAAAATTGAAAGCATCCAAATACTTCATTTTGGACAATGCCCTTTATTGGAAATATCCAGGAGGAGTTTTGATGAATTGTTTAGTTGAGAATATAGCCCAAGAACTTATGAATGATTTTCATAAAGGAGACTGTGGGGGCCATCTTTTCTGGAATACCACGGTTAATAAAGTGTTGAGAGCAGGATACTATTGGCCAACTCTTTTTTCAGATTTGTACAAAATAGTGATGAGTTTTCATGAGTGTCAAGTGTTTCAATGGTAAAAGAAAACTTCTTCCTTTACCTATGCAACCTATTTCAGTACCTGCACCTTTTCAGTAGTGGGGACTTGACTTCATCAGAGAGATTCAATATAAATCATCTGCACAACACAAATGGATATGAACAACCACCGAATACTTCACCAAATGGATTGAGGCGATCACAAGAAGTCAAGCAACATACCTAGTAATTATTCAATTTTTGGAGACTAACATAATGTCTCGTTTGGTTGTCCTCATAATATTATTACTGACAATGCAGCAACATAAAAATCAAAAAGGATGGTTGAGTTTTGTGACAAATATAACATCAATTTAGGGCACTCAACCACCTATTATCTGAAAGCTAATGTCTTAGTGTAGTCCTCTAATAAATCCCTAATTAATATCATAAAGAAGATGTTGGAGGCCACCAAGAAGAAATGGCACAAAATTCTTGTGAATGCCTTTTGGGCAGACAGGGTGAGTAGTAATAAATCTATATGGATGTCACCTTTTCTGTTAGTTTATGGTGTAGACACCTTTTTTCCTAAATCACTTGCAGTCTCGGTCATGAAATTGTTGCAAGAAGTAGGAAGCGAGGAGAATGATGTACAACGTCGAATAAATCAAATGATCCATCTTCACCAAACAAGAGATGAGTTATTTCAGAACACCTCAAAGTGCCATGAGAAGATACATAAGGTGTATGACTGCAAAACCAACGTGGATGATTTTAAGCTTGAATATGTATTCCTACGGTGGGATGCAAGGAATGAGGAAAAAAGAAAGCACGGAAAGTTTGAGAACCTATGGAAAGGACCCTACAATATCTCAGTTATTTGAGGACAAAACACTTTTATATTACAAGAGATTAATGGAGAAGAATGCTTAAGAGGACCAATCAATGGCAGGCTCCTTAAGCATTATCTTTTCAGATGCAAATTTCAAATTTCTCAAATCCATTATAAATATCAGTTTATCTTTCCTGTAAAGTGTGAAGTAGAGGATCACTGAAGCTTGGAGCCCAAAATGAAGGCCATAAAGTTTCATTGGTATACTATTGTTTTCAAAGTTTTCAGTTAGTTTTAGTCAGTTTTCAATAAATATTTCAGTCAACTCTCGAGTTAGTTTGTCATTTCAAAAGCTCAATATTCAGTTCTCTCTTTAGCTCTTGACTCCATGCCCAATGGATAGGCACTTGGTCGATGGTATTCTTGGCACCTCCAAGGAGCTACCATCCCTATCTCTAGCCAATTTTAGTGTTAGTATTTGCATCCTACCACCAATGATAAAAATATCTCTTTTTCACATCATTTTAGGGTCCCATTAACAAATTTTTATCATTCCAATAGGTCATCATCCAAAAATTTGGTCGCTAGAGGTAGTCCTAGCTCAAAACCTCACTCTTTTAAAAAATTTCATTACTTGTTGGCTCATTTCATAACTTTGTTGAGTGTCCATCAGTCATGATTTTTTATCACCATTTTAGTCATTTCACTAGGAAGTTCATTCATTCAGGGTTTCCATTAGGTCTTAGGGTTTTCAAGGTCCATCAAATCATCATCTTCATGCATAAAATACCTTCAAGTAAGAGAATGACAATAAAAACATTTTATTATGTAAATCTTAATTTGTAAATTTTATTTCAATTTCAATATGTAATTTCATGCTTTTTATATGTAATAAGTACTCATGGTTCCAAACTAGCTGCAAACTCAAGGTTCTAATTACCAAGAAAGTCAAATTTCCAAAAGTATTAGTGTTAAAAAAATCCACAAATTAATCAAATTCAAAAGATCAAATGAAATGTAAAAATTGCAATGTTTAAGTTGAGTGTGAAAAAGGAAAGTGGGTCCTAAGACCAATTTTTTCATCAAGGTATAAAGTCCATGAAAGACCAAGGAGAGGCTCATTTTCACTATCATCATCGAGCTCTCATTTCCCCCAGCTAAAAAATTGAATTTTCAGCGAAGAAAGAAATTTTTTTAGAGGCGTTGTGCTCTTGGGCTTGGCACTGCACTCCTTTGAAGAGCATTGCACTCTTATGTTCAGCACTGCGCTCCTGTGTAGAGCAATGCACCCCTATAAAGCTTCTTCTACAAGCTCCCACAAGCTCTCAAACATTATTCCAAGTAGTCAAATCATCAAGTGAGGTTATCTACATCTCCTAGCAAGTAAGTTACATCATTTCATGCCCTCATATGATTGGATGATAGTAAATTTGTGATGATAACTATCCTCATGCATAATTTCATGTTTTAAAGCTAATAAACCCTAATTTTACTCCTAAATGATAAATTGCTTTCCCTAGACACAATTTACCCCTTCCACCTCTCAAAAAACATTTCATCTATCCCTACATAGCATTATTCCTTATTCCTAAGCTTCATTTCCCAAAATCCTAATCGTAAGCTGCGAATTTCCCAGGCATCCTCACTATCCCTGTAATAAATTTACCCACTCTATTTCCCTAAGTATTTATATCCCCTACCACTTCCTTAAGCTCCCTAACACCCTTCCCTGCTGCCCTAATTTTTCTTACATTCATTTCCACTCCCTAAACCTACTTCCTACCCCCCTTCTCATTTCCTAGGGTTTTCAAAAACAAAACAAACACATGGAAGAGGAAAGAGATTTCATGGAGGAAGACAAAAAGGAAAGAAGACAACAATAGGGAGGGAGGATTTTGAGGCTTGATCCATCTGACACTAGAGAGTTAATGGCCTTACCCATGACATTCAATTGCTTCAAACATGCGAGTTTCTTTGATTTAAGTGAGCTAGTCTAGAGAGTTCAACATCACCTTGAGTCTTCATCTCCAATATTCAAGACAATCAAGTGACCATTGCAGGGGTGACCTTTACCATCTCCATAGATATTATTGTTGTAGCCACAGGGATACCCAATGTGGGTGAAAAATGGTTCAAGGCCATAGACATAGATGCCCAGCGCTATGAATCATTCCTGAAGCCAAGATACAAAAATGAGAACAAGATGTTTTTTCATTTCAGCCACCTACTTGACTGATTTTCTCCCATGATGAAGATCATCATGAAATACTTCACTTGTGAGGGAATATTCTCATGAATGTAATCATATTACATCAGGTTGTTCATGCACTTCACAAGGGTGAAATTTCTCAACATCCCTCACTATTTGTACAGGAGAATTGACAATATGGCTTACAAAGTGCATAGCAGAGAACCAGAGCATCAAATGAACAACCTTTTTCATCACTCTCTTATCAAGATAATTGAATTTCATCATCTCAATTAGTTGAAAATTGCTTGGGAGACCTTCCTTGAGAATGATGTATTCATTACTCCACCATCTCAGCCTACTTGATCAATTCCACCACTAGTATCAGTGCCTAAAAAACAAACAGGTTCATCTAGCAGGGCTGCAGTCAAGAAGAAAAAAAATGAAAAATAGGTTAAAACCTATCAAAAGGGACCTAGGCAAGTGTTTGCTCCATATATTATAGAAGGAGCCTTACCTTCTTCATCAGCAAAGCAGGTACACCAGGATGAGTAGCAGAAAGAGACGGTTGTCCATGAAGAGGAATACTTTCATGAGGAAGAAAGAGACTTTGAGTTGATGGATTTGGATGATCAAGATGATCAAGAGGCTTCAAAGCTTATCATCAAAGAGAATGATGTCATTATCAAAGAATTGTAGGGTAACATGGCAAGAGCTTAGTTTGTCATATCATTCCTTGAACAAGAGAACAAGCAACTGAAAGATCAATAAGTACACTGGAGCTAGAGTTGTTCAAAGAAAAAATACAAGATACCAAGGGTAAGGTAATGATGTCACTTGATTATTCTGACCATGATGACTCTCAAACCATCAGGACAAGACCAAAAACAAGAGGTCTGACGATAGCTTTACAGCAGCAAAAACATGAGGGAGAGTAACTTAGTTTTGAAGAAAGTATTGCCAAGGAGGTTGAAGATGATAGAGAGGTATAGCTAGATAGGGTAAACCTCCACCTTGAGAAGCTCCTCCAAAAGGAAAATAAATATAATAAGATGCTCAGAAACATGTCCAATAGGTATATCACTAGAAACAAGATCTGCAATATCAAACTCAAGAAGTTGGAGGAAAAACATAAGCAAACCCTAATCAAGAAAAAGGAGGAATATAAAATTGAGATCATTGTTGATGCCTCCCTGATTTTTTGAGGCACATCATCAACACTCTATCCACCAATTCTGACAGTTTTTGGGTGATTTTTTTAAATTTTGTGCATTTTGACAAATTTTGACTAGTTTTCAACATAGTCCACTTGTCAAAGGTGAAGCGCCTAGGGAGTTGTGCTTCTTCTGTGAGCCTCCAAATGGAAAATGGACACCACCATTGGATTCATAAGGCCATCTAGATTCAATTTTGACTATTGGCACTAAAAATTTGGACAATATTGTAGGGAGAAATAACCAAAAACACCTAAAAAAACCTTTCTGCCCCTATTTTTGGGTAGGAATTATGCTTTGGACCAGTGCTGGGATATTTCACTTTTGGAGGCCTTAAACTCATCATTTTCAAAAATCAAGGGTGGTTTTTGAAACCAAATAGGAGAATATTTCTAATGAGATATCATGAGCTCAATTTTGACTTCAGGAAGTCCCTTAAATTCAACCTTGAAATTGGCGATGCGCTCTTGCTTCAGGTGCTGTGCTCCTGCCAAAGGCACTGCACTTTTGCCAGTTTGTTGATTTTCTTCTGAAATTTCTAGATTTTATTAGTTTGGTCAAATAATTCATGAGTTTTACTGATGTAGTTTGATGATGTAAATTTAATAAACTTACTTTTAGTTACTAGAGGGTAAATACATTAGGTAAAAGTGTATTTGTGGATGAATGAATCAGTTTCACCAAATTTAGGTATAAGTTTGTTGACCTCCCTAGTCTTTGGGTTTTTAGTTCAGTATTTTGGGGATTGGATGCACAAGTGAGGGATTCGACCCCTGAGAGTGGGAGAATTTTTTTTTGGCCTATATCTTCCACCTCATTTCTCATTGCAAGGGTTGGATGTTGTTGTATTGATCAGAGAACACTATTGCATCATACTTTTGGCACGAATTTATTGACAGAGTTGAAAATATTTTGGTGGGATTCCTATCATAATGTATTTTGACATAGTTTCTTCTTTTGTTTACATATGTGTGAATGTTTTTTACTTTCCATGATCATGTCATTTCTATAATATGGTTGATTCTTAAGTGAGATAAGTAGAATTCATTTTTAATGCTCTGTTTTCAGAGAATCGTCATAAAAGTGTTTCATTTCTTCAGTTTAAAATTAATTCATGTATGTCATGCTATTTTTATCACCTCACCAGTATAATTCACTCCATCAAACCTCCTTAAAGTGTTGAAGTACCTACCTACCTTGCCCCATCAGATGTCTGCAATTGATGGTCCTTTTGCCCTGACCTAGTTTCCTCTTTGACCTAATTCACTCATCCAACACCCAAATCAACCAATCAAAACCCTAGAGCTACTATACCTAGCCTAAAACCTAATTGATCCATCCCTCTTGGCTCCGATCCCTTGGAGATAGCCCTCTCATGCCTAGTAGGGCTAGCTACTTGGTGAGAACTTGGTTTGTGGTTACCTTTGTTGGTATCTTCTCAGCCTTGGAGATCTGATAGAGCGCTAACAGGGTCAACAGCATTTTATTGGTACATCAGGAAGCAGAGATCAATTTCACTCATCTCAGAAAAATCAGAGTACATGGATACCAGTCAAGTAGCTTGTGAGGCTATCTAGATGAGGAAGATTCTTGTAAGGTTATTTGGTCAAATGATGGATCCCACTATGAGATTCTTGTTGGGTTATTTGGTAAAATGATGGATCCCACTATGAATTTCTATGATAATCATATTTTTATAAAAATCTCTGAGAAACCAGTTTTTCACGATCGATCCAAGAATATCTACGTCTGGTATTAGCATCTACGAGATTGTGTGCAGAGGTGGATCATGTTTTTGGAATACATTCCTACAGAGGAATGCGATGCAGATATTTTGAAAAATGCTTTGTCAAGGGGAAAATTTGAGTTCCATAGAGGCAGGATTGGCGTATCTAATAATCCCTTTCTTGCTAAGAGGAAGGGTTGAAAATGTAGTAAAAAATTCCTAATGTAATTTTCCCTTGAATTAAATTAGGAGAAAATTGTAATTCCACATCACAAGAAAACTTGAATGAGTTAACCGAGTTTTTATCATTCAATTAGTTTAGTTAATTCGAGTTGAGGGCTTAACTTGATTTATGTATAGTGATTCCTAAATTTTAGGAGCCTAGGTTGAGTTAATTTCAGTTCTAACAATTTAATTTAGTTAAATTGAGTTAAGGTAAATTAAACTAGATCTAATTGTTGCAGGAACTAGTAGGAGGTATAGCAGTGGGGTGCACCTTCACTGTTCAACCAATTAACTAATCAATCAACCTTAATTAACTCATGCATGCATGAAATTTGAGTTACCCATTTGAGATTGAAATTCAAGGGAAGTGTACTATAATTTGTATAAATATCCAAGTTGTACACGTGGTGCATGCAGTCAAAAAAGGGCCTACAAGGATTGTGTAGTTCTAGATGTGGAATTTCCCTAATTAATAGGCGATAATTCCTAATTGAACAACACAAGGAAATAGGGACTTGGGAAGGAAATAATTTGGTTAAGTATTTACCACAGTTGGCTTGTGCATAGGTTGTTCAAGCTTGAGAAAGAATTACATTTCTTCTCTATTTTCTGACTAATGCAATGCATATAGGAAGGGGTTTTGAGGGTTGTTTTCCCCTAGATAAATCCATGTGTATGTGTGTTAAATTATGATGCATGTTTTTGATATATATTCTCGATCATGAATTTCTTTCAGCAGATGAGTAGAGTAGATTTGAGTATTATGCTTTAGTACATTACACGAGCATTTTCAAATATATGATTAATTTCTACGTTGCAATGTGATTAAAGGAGGGTTTTATTTGTAAAAAATGAAGGCATATTTACAGGCTTTAGCAGAAGATGGTATTTTTGTCATTTCTTAATAGAGAGTAAATATTTTGGATTTATCAAAACTTTTTATGTAAGTCCTTATAGAGGAAGGAGATCAGTATGTAATGGATTGAAGATTGAAGTTTTCCTTAAGCAAGAAAGTAAATTTAAACTCTTAAAATAATAATAAACTCATTCTATAACCTTTACATAATGACTAAGTAAAGCAATATAACCATTGTGTTTGGAGATCATTTCTTAGAATTCTAAAGGTCAAGTAAAATCCCTCAATTAAAAATCCTTAATAGTCTAATTTTTGGTCATGTGGCCCTTTCAATAACACCTTATTTGAGCATTGAGAGCATGGGAGATTGTTTCCAAAGAGCAATGAAATTCCAAGAATGTGCAATCCAACAAGGATTTGTTTTATTCTTAGGTTCGTCTCTTGTTGAAATGGTGTTGTGCATTTTCACTAGTGTGTACAAAAGGGATCAGTATTATTCTGATGAAAGCTTTGCATAGAGGATCATTTGAAGACAAATGAATGTTTCCCAGATAGTCTAGATGCTACAATTCAATTAGATAAAGTGTGATCATAGGTATGTTGAGGTGACTGCATAAAATGCAATAGATTTTGGTATCTTAAGAAGTTAAGATGAAAAGCTTCTATCATAGATCTTACTCTTGAAATTTGTAAGTACAGTCCATTCTAATCTATATTAACATTTTTATCTAATGTGAAGTGTTATTAGTCCAATGATCAAAGGGTTCCAATGGAATCTAGCTTTGTTAAATATTGACTAAATTTAAATAGGATTGAAGGTCTATGTCAGTGAATGTTTACTATGTGATTTATATTAGGTCAGTAGGACATATAATCACATATATAATGAAAATGATAGGTTGCAAACTAGAGTGTGTCTCATCACTAAATTTCAAGCATTTTAGTGGTAGTCTAGTCATAATGAAGAAAAAAAAACCACGTCTAGCTAGATAAGAGGGTGTGTCACAAATGGTCCAGGAAGAAAGGAGAGAAATTAAGAGGCTCTTCTAGATCAAAATCAAGAAGCAAGAAGTCTAAAGGAAAATTTTGGTTCTGCAAAAAAATGGGGCATCCCAAGAGGACTGTTGGAAAAGAAAATAGTTAGGTGAAAAATCAAAGAACGAAGCAAATCAAGTCAAGTCAGGTATGATAGATGAGGTTTTGTCTATTGAATAAGGTATGCTAGATGAATTTATTCCTATTTTCAATTTTTCTCAGCATATTAAATATTGGTGTTTATATTATGGTTCTTCTCATCACACGAGTCCACATAAAAATTGGTTTAGTTCATATAAAGTTGCGAATTGCAGATTTTTGCTTATAGGTAATAATGTATCTTGTGAGACTATTGGAGTGGGAAACGTCAGAATAAAAATGTATGATGGTACAATAAGAAAATTGATATATGTCAGACATGTACCTGATTTGAAGAATAATTTGATTCCTTTGGGAGTAGTGTATTCTTAAGGTTACAAATTCACAGGTCAAGGACGAGCACTTAAAGTATCAAAGGGTGCTCTAGTTTTTATGAAGGCAGAGAAGATTGGAAACATTTACAAACTTAAAGGAAGTATTTATTTCAACGAGGAAACAATTGTATTTGAAAAGGAAGGAGAATTTACTCACCCATGGCATTAGAGACTGGGCCACATGAGTGAGAAGGACCTTCATAGAGTGGTGAATCACACATTATTTCCTAATTTGAAATTACTGAACTTGGATTTTTGCAAGAATTTTGTATGTGGAAAACAACACATACAAAAAATTAAAGGTGGAAGTCATAATAGTAAAGGAGTTTTGGATTATATTCATTACGATCTCTGGGGACCATGTCCTACAGTGTCTTATGGAGGTACGTCCTATTTTTTAACATTTATTGATGACTACTCTAGGAAATTTTGGGTTTATATGTTGAAAAGAAAGGTTGAAGTGTTTAATGTTTTTAAAAAATTTAAAGTTATAGTGGGAAAGAAAATAAGCAAGACACCTAAATACTTAAGAACTAATAATTACGGTGAATTTACTTATAATTTGAACACCATTGCAAGTATGAATGGATTGTTAGACACAAAACCGCTATCTTTACTCTCCAACAAAATGGCATTGTTGAATGTATGGACAAGACTCTTGTGGAAAAACCATAAGCATGATCAACAATTCTAATCTAAAGAAGGAGTTGCGGGTAGAAGTAGATTCCACTACTTGGTATTTGGTAAACATATCACCTTCATTTGCTAATAATTGTAAAATTCTTGAAGATGTTTGGTTGGGCTAGACTTATGACTATTCATACTTCAAAAATTTTGGTTTTGATTCCAATGCTCTTTCTCCAAATAATCAACATTCTAAATTAGACCCAAAAGAAAAAAGTTATGTCTATGTTGGATATGACGATGTTGTGAAAGGATACAAGTTGTGGGATCCTTTTATTCATAATATCATCAGCAACAGAGATGTAATGTTTGATGAATATTCTCTTCTAAAAGCAGATGTTGAAAAATTTGAATAGGAACAAGTATCGCAAGATCAACAAATTTAGTTGGAGACACAACCTTTTTCAAAAAGTTAGAATTAAGAAGAACATTCTGAAGAAAAAGGTGAAGAAGATATAAATGAAAGTGTAGAATTTCAATAACTAGTCACTCTTAGAAGGTCTGCAAGGGAATGAAAAGCTCCCAAGAGGTATGAAGATTATGCTTCATATGTTTCTCTTATTACTAAGGATGGGGAACGTTCTTGTTACCATGAAGCAATGAATGATGTGGATAGTGGAAAATAGAAGAAGGTTGTGGATAAATAAATGTACTCCTTAGCCAAGAACAAAACTTGGGATCTTGTAGAACTTCGTAAAGGAAGAAGTGTTGTTGGATGTAAATGGGTCTTCAAATTGAAGAGAGATTTTGATGGAAATATTGAAAGATATAAAGTGAGGTTGGCATAAAAAGGGTATTCTTAGATAGAAGGTAGTGATTTTCATGAGATTTTTTCGCCATTTGTAAAACTTGTTTCTATTCATATCGTGTTATCACTAACTACATTACTTAACCTTGAGTTAGAGTAGTTATATGTTAAACAAAAATTTCTTCCTAGAGATTTAGATGAGGATATCTACATGGAACAACCAAAAGGTTTTGTATAACATCACAGTAGGAGATTAGTTTTCAAGATCATGAAATCATTGTATGGGCTAAGACAATTACCCAAACAATGCTATAAGAAGTTTGATTCCTACATGTTGAGCTGGAAATTCACTAGAAGTGAATATGACCATTCTATGTACTTCAGAAGTTTCAATGGTATATTTATTATCTTATTTGATTGTGCTATGATTGTTTCAAGAAAAAACATGGATGAGATCAATAGGTTAAAGGCTCAACTTGCTAATACACTTGATATGAAGGATCTTGGAGTTGCAAAATAGATCTTGGGCATGGAGATACACAGAGATAGGGAAAATGGAAAGCTCTGGCTATCACAATAGAAGTATATGGAGAAAAATTTGTAAACAATGTGAAACTAGTTAATGTTCCTTTAGCTTCCTATTTTAAGATTTATTTAGGTTTATGTCCTAGTACTAATGAAGAAAATGAGTATATGTCTCATATATCATATGAAAATGAAAAATATAGCTTAAAGTATGCAATGGTGTTTACATGACCTGAAATTTCACACGTAGTTGGATTTTTTAGTAGATTCATGGGAAATCCAAGAAAAGAACATTCGTGAAATAGGTGCTTTAGTATTTGAGAGGCACAAGTAAACATTCTATTATCTTTAGTAGTTGTGGTGATTTGGTTTTCATATTTGTTGATTCAAATTATGTTGGTGACTTGACAATAGAAGATCTACTTCAAGTTATTTCTTTACTCTTGTAGGCAGAGCGAATAGTTGGATGTCAAAGACTCAGGACACAATTACTTTTTCCTCTATCGAGGTAGACTATATAGCTAATTCACATATTTGTAAAGAGGCAATCTAGTTGAAGGGTCTAATGGGTGAGCTTGGAAGGATTCAAGAGAAAGTGAATGTATTATGTGATAGTCATAATTTTATTCATTTCCCTACTAATATAGCTTATCATAGTAATACTAAACATATTGATGTAAAATATCATTTTGTAAGACATGTAATTGATGGGGGTGAAATAGCTCTCAAAAAGGTCCATAGACAATAGAATTGTGCAGACATGTTCACGAAACCAATTTTGGTAGAGAAGCTAAAACAACGTTTGGCTTCTCTTGGCTTGAAGAAAATATGATGAATGGATATGGGCAAGGGATTAGGAAATTTTTTGTCAAAGTGGATATTATTAAAAATGAAAACAATTAAAATATTAGGTAAATGTATTTTTACCTTAGTAAATCTTGTTTTACTGATCAAGAAGTTATGTAATGATAGGAAGTTCGTAATGACACCTACTGATTAAAATGTTGTATCTCGAGAGACAAATTATATTGCAAAGTCATTGATTAACCTTTATTAATAAGAGTATTCCAATCTCTTGCCTTGTGGAGGTTCCTTTGACACGTTGTTAGGGTTTTACCAGGTACATCATGTTTCTTTGTTTACGAAATATGTTTCTTCTTATTGTGCATTTTTTTTCATTCTTGTTTAATTAATTAATGTGCTCAAAATATCAACATATTTGATATTTTAATGTGTTTCCAAGTATTTACATGTTCATATATTTTCTAGATCTCATTACTAGTAAACCTAATGAGAAAAATAAATTCTCTTTCACAAACCTGGGCATTCTAGTGAATTCTTATTGTATATTCTATCATACTTATATGCATTCATCAACCACAAATAAAGAGGTGCTAGTTTATTTTCTGACACCACAACCATATATTTTAATTCCTAATTATCATGATTCTTACGTAATGTATTAGGTGGGGTATATTAAGCATAATAATGCATAAATACACTCACCGAAAATACATCAAAATGAGAGAATTTTTTATGAGGGAAGATCCACAATATTGTGACACATTCCTCATCCTTTGATATTGACCTTACGAATATTGAATATGGGGAGATTCACATTGGAGTATAAGGTATATAATTTATGCTCTTCAAGGATATCCTGTCTGCTAAACTGGAAAAATACACAAAAATAATTTTTTTCCTTGGCAAGGAGTCATTTGTAACCCCAATAAATGATGATGGGCAAGTGTCTATATGTATTTGGCATCCTAGCAAGCATGTATTTGGCATCCAGTGCAAGTTCCTATATGCTTGTGTTGTGTAGGAGGTGAAAAATTGTGGATTGTCTTTCACATGTTCCTCCCTCAGCACACATTCCCCTCCGGACACCTCCATCTTGCACAACACTTTTTTCGCACATGTATACATGGATGTGGTTAGCTCCTGACAAACCTAGCCCACCTCTGTAAAGCGATTGATCGAGAAATTTATTTAGCAGTTTCGTTTGATGGATGATGACATGGAAGGCATCAACATGAGCTTGGAAAATGGAGTGCTAGCGGTGAATGTCCCAGAGGTGGAGGGAAAGTGCGGTGAAGTGAAGGTTATTAGTATCGAATTCGGTTGAAATAACAAAAAAAAAAAAGTGAATTGTAAAATCTTGATCATGAATTATATATTTTCATTGCATTTACATGTGAACGCTCAAAAAAGTTTTAGTATGATAAATAAAAGTAGGCTTTATATTTTCCACCCGATGAAATATTTTACTCGCCAAGATTCCATGGTTGAATACCGAACTTAATTTTCTATTGCATTGTGCTCAACTAATGACTTCATTTACATAATTTTCCTAAGTTCTTATAATGATGCATCTCTACGAAGTGAGAGCGTCATTTAGAACTTATGTAGAAAGACAAATTTTCAAGTAGTGATTTGGCTTCACTAAAACATGGTTATATCTCATTGGAACCAACATCCAACACCATTTTGCATTAGTGAATGAATGACAGGGAGAATAATGTTATAATAGTATGAAATGGGAAAATTTTAAACTTTCAATATAGCCATGTTTTACAATCCAATTGGTCTCTTCATATGTTAGTGAAGTTCCATTACACTATTGTCTTACTTTCGAAGATTAAATAACAAAAAAAATTAATGTCTCCAATTTCATGTATATGGAATAAATTTTGTGTCATTTATCTACACATGCATTACCTTCGCACACTCGTTCTCCCACACATACTATCTCTTTCACACATCCTTTATTACACACACATCCCTAGATTCCATACACATGTTGTTTTTCATAACTAATTTTGCACTTGATTTAGATATCTCACCATGATTGCAGATTCACCTCCCCCCCACCACCCTCCCCACCCAAACCCTCTCTTACATAAAGGACCTAGATAGAGCGCTAACAATGCCAGGATTCAGTGTCAAAGCACTCACTCACTAAATGTCCAGTTGCAAAATTACCCTTTTTTCATTTTGAAAATAATTTTTCACGCACTCAAAAATGGGAAAATAAAACTGCACTCCACTAAGGCTATTATGTACCATCAAAGTGCTCTAAGCCAATTATAAAATCAGAAATACATTTTTCAAAAATTATAAAATTGTTTTAAAAATTTAAGAATTTTTGTAAAGAAAAAAAATCCTGAAACTTTGGTTAAAGTAATAATAAAGTCGAAAAAAATCGGCAAACTAATGCATATTCAAGGGACTTCAGCCGCGAAGCAATTGTTATAGTCCCTGTTATAGGTAGGGACTAAACAAAACACATAATTTTAAGGGAAAGTATGATAAATATAATCATAAATCACTTAAAGACAATGTTATTAGAACCATATTTGTACACCTCTAGAGCATACACTCATGTTAAGGCATGTCAAGTCCTCTGGGCGTGGCTCACCGACGAGGTTCCTCAGAATCACTAATACTAAATTATAAGTACTTAACTTTAGTACTATGCCTCTATCACTTATACTTATTATTCAAGTGTTATATGTATTATGTATTTCTGTAATCCAACATTCAATCTAAACACAATTATAATGAAAATTTCACATTTAACTTCAATTATCACAGTGTAGAGAGTCCATTAACACGAGCCACATAAGAGTATCACATAAACATAGCATATCACATCCATAATAATACTGCACAAATTTGTCTAGGGGAATATCATTGGTCCACCCAAATTCATTATACCAATAAAAATATGTTACATCAACAATCACGGTTTCATCTTGTAGTCTACTCCCAAAAATGATATTGAAGAGTTCATCCCCCATCTCACTCATTAAACAATCCTCTTGGTTTTCCAAAAAATCAAGCTCTCAAATACAAGATCAAAACAACAGACCTGATACACCATTTGGTTCACATGACTCGAGTGCAACAAGTCTACAAAGAGTCTTCAGCAAAGGCTAAAACCTGTCACGAAAGTCACGACCCACTCATGTGAGATTGCTTAAAAAATACTCCAAATTTTATACATGAATATCCTTCGCAAGGTCCACAAACTCATATGAACCAACTCGTATGAACTCTGTGACCATCCTACCTAATCCAGCTAGCACAAGTGAACTTCGGTTCTGCTCCAAACTCAGTCTTGTTCATATGAACTCCTTTCTTTTCTTTGTTCCACGTGTTACATCATTTACTTATGTGGTTCCACCATGCACTTTGGAAAGCATCCAGGCAGTTAAGTTGACTCATTCCATCTCGATGTGGGCGCTCGTGCGATCTTGGCTGACGCTCATTCCATCCTTGTTCCTGCGAGAAACCTCAACTTCCATCAAGCTGCCTCATTTTTCCTCATGTACATGCGCTTGAGTAGTTTCAAGCTGACTTGTTCCACATCTATTCGTTCCACCTTGGGGTACATTTAGGAGAACACATTTTTTTCATCCTGGCCGCTTTGGGACTAGTGCAGGTGTGGTTGTGTCAACTAGGGCGCCATCATGCGAGTGCATTCTGGGCTGGCTCGGGCTCCTCTCATTCCACCTCGGGAATTTTGGATGGGATCATACCAACTCTTGGGCACTTCATCCAAGACACGTTTATGCCAACTCGAGCACCTTGTGTGAGCACTCGTGTGAACTCGTGAACCTTGGACGCTCTTGGTCTCCTTGTGCCACAACTCCCAAAATGTCACACAAATGTAAAATACAACTTGAAGACTCTTGTATCACAACTTGTATCATACAACTAGTGGTGTTCATGGCAATTAAACCTTAAAGACCTAACAAGTTCAAATTAGTTAGAATCGACTAGTTCTACAGGTTGGAGGGAAAAATTAGTTTGGTCTAGTGAATTAGATTGATTTTGGCTAGTTCGATACCAAACTATTGGTTCGTGTATGAAACTAGTTGGTTTGGTACGAAAACAACCCTTTTTCACTGAACCAACCAATTCAATATCGAATTAGCTGATTTTGTACAATTCTACTGAGGATTCTTTGTACGCAATTTAAAAAAAAATTTATTTACAACTGAGAAAGCTTAGTCTTTGACCATATTTCCCTATTAATGTTATGCAATTAATGTTAATTCTTAAATTCAAAAATTAAAAGTGAAATTATCATTTATATTTCATTTTCATCCTTTTACTTAAATGTTTAACATTACCATTAATCAACTTAGGATATTTAGGGGTGGTTTCGAACTAATTGGAATTCATATGGACAAATTAGAATTATAGATCCCACACAAAATCGAGCAAACTTAAATAATTTTTTAGGATTTTAGGATTGGGGGGATTGCAATGTTTCCATTGGATTATATCATGTACAAGGGTATGGAACTAGCATTTAATCAAGAGCACTAACAACTTCATGTACCTTGATGTTAAAGGAATTGATTGTTGAACTCCTTTATCATGATCCCACTAGAATATCCACCCATCACTCAAAAATCTTGACTAGACATGCTAAGCTTCTTCTATCTTATTTTAATGAATTTAGGGTGATATGGATGACAAAGATCCCAATATAGGAAAATATTTTGATGATATGTAGGTATTTGTTGTAGCATGAATTATTTTGCATGTTAGAGACCATTTAGGCTTGTCTGTTGATTTATTTTTAGTTCATAGATGGATTTCATTCGATGCTATTTTATTTATGTGCACCCTTACATGCTATACAAATGTAATTTTTTTCTTATTTCTGTGTAAATGGTTTGGATTTATATGAATGCACATGAAGATATATGTTTTTCTTTATATTTTGAATATTTTATGTGTTTTTTGTTCACTAATTGGTTTGTTGGTCTAGTTATTTTACTCGTTTCAATTTGGTTCTGACCATTTCCTAATTTGGGGGTATTACTGGTTGGATGATCGGCCTAGTTATGGTAACATTGCTTAAAATATTAAACCAAAAATAAAATGAACAAGTTTAAAATATAAATACAATAAAATATAATTAAAATGTGTGATGATCATATTATTAAAGAATTTTTAAATTTTTTTATTATGTTTGAAACATAATCTTTGGGATTATGTGACCTTGGTACATTCATTTAAGTGGAAGGCGAAAGTCCTCAATTAAAGGCCAACAATCATGAGAAGTCCAACATGAAACCAAGGGTCACACAAAATGTCTTAATATATGTACAATTTGAATAATAAATGTATGCGAGTTCAACATAGTATGAGAGCCACCTTCCCCAACCACTAGTTGTGTGGTCTTCCTGAAATTGGGCACTCTACCATTCAATCAAAGCATGATAAATTGGAAAAATGAAATTGAACCTGCAGCTAGGGATATGCAAAGAATCTATACCTTTCTATGCATTTGTCAATGAAGAGGTCAATTACTTATATTACATCTATAGTCTTGTATACCTTGATTGATATTCCATTCTAATTTTTGTTGTGGTAGTCCTTAGACCTGTTTACCTGTCACTTATGTGCCCACTCTACCATTCTAAGAACTCTTTACGCATGTTACATTTGTTGCCGCATATAGTCTTTACCTTGGAAATATTTTTCCATTACCATCCCGTGAAAATCACTCCATTATGCACTCTCCCTCATCCCATCCATTGAATTTATAACCAGAGTGGTACAGGTGAGGCCGAACCTAGGATCGAGCTGAAATATAAAGGGTATTTCCCTCAGGGCGAAGATGGAAGTGCGATAGGGACATTAGGGTTATTTTCGTAGAAATTGTACACCCTGTAGGTAGTGGAACAAGGTTATAATCCCATTAGCATTAAGAGTGTCTGCTTATAGTCTAGTGAAATTTTGTGTGAGGAGAGAAATGCAAGAGTGGAATGGAAACACACAATCCATATTAACTGAGTGTATAATCCAAAATCCATTCCATCAAATGGGCAATGCCATTGGAGGATAAATGAAAGAATTATCTGCAACAAATATTGAAGAGAGGTGTGATGAGTATATTTCACACCACTTTGAAAGTATACACCCAAAACTTGATAACAGATCTAGTGAGTTCTATCGATTGGCTCCTCTACTCGAAGTGTATGATGATATTTCAAACTATTTTGGAAATTGTTTGTGGAACCAACTATCGACATTTCTCTTGAATTATTTAGAGACCTATTGACAAAATCCCTATGGCGCGCTATAAATGGTGAAGGTATCTGGAACAAGATAGTATACACCAAATATCTGGATAAGGATCCTTTATATCGCTTATACATCCATCAGTTAAAATTGCCCAGATTCGTCTCGGCCATCTGGATTGGATTCCCAAAAATGTTCATTTTCATTGCTGATATGCTCATATGGTCTTTCGGAAAAGGTTTGGAAATTATCATTGGTAGGGATAGAATATGCGGAATGAACAAGAATTATGTACCTGATCAGAGAATGATTCTAAAGGTGGCACGAAGTGGCATATTGTACCTCAGCCAAACAATACACCACTGGTCGATTGGAGCCCCAATATTGAAAGATGTTGAGATGATGGGGTTGAATGGAGAGGAGGCTCGGGCCTGGACCGAATATTCTCAAGCTATAAAAACAACAGGTCTTTGTTATAAAGCATCGGGGGATCGAATATCATGGAACGATAACAGAAAAGGTGGTATGGTGATTGTTAAAGAAATTTACACATCTTTGCTGGCGCGGTATCCACAGGATGAATCATCTCATTTGTTCTGGCCATATTGGCATCGTCACATTCCAGCTAAAATATTGTTATTTGGTTGGCTGGTTTGGAAAAGGAGGGTATTTACTTGGGACGCTCTTATGCATAGGGGATTTTAGGGGCCTGGATGGTGTATCCCGTGCAGGAATCATGAAGAATATGTTGATCACTTATTTTTTACTTGCTCAGTGACTGTACAAATATGGCAGCTATTCTCACCACTCCTTGGGGAATCTCCTGGGGTTACTATTTACTTTATGGATGGAGTAAACAGATGGGACAAACTCTGAAACAAATACCAGTCTCTGCCTTTCTTCTTAATATGGGAAATATGGAAAATGCGCAACAGAATTATTTTTGAAGATGGGTTATTTTAATACATGCCATACACAGCGCCATTATGAAATAGATATATCTATGAGATTCTCCTATCATTCATACTATGGATAAATCAATCAGACTGAGACGTCACAATATCGCTATACCTACCTTATATTTTGATGGGGATTGTCAAGGTGGATCAATGGGTTGTGGAGTGTGGATTAAAGTGTCATGCTCTGATCGATATCAAATTTGCTGGAATGCAGATCGGGGAACCAACACTATGGCTGAATTTTTAGCTCTATGGAGCGGTTTATATGCTGCATGTAATCTACAAATTGGTTTAGCTGGCATATATGGTGATTCTAAATTATTTATTGGGGAAATTAATGGCACCCTTTCTCTATTTGCTCCGGCTATTCAAGGATGGATGGCAAGGATTAAATATCTATGGACCATGCTGGGATACCCTACTACTCAGCACATATACATGGATTTAAATACAAGAGATAATCGTTTATCAAAGATAGCTCTCAAGATGGGAGTTGGTATAATTAGGGTGGAATACTTTAAAAGGAACATTCGTATTTGGTCCAAAGACATTGCCACTCCATAAAGCGGAACCTATAGATCCCCTTACCTTTCATTTTTTTACTACAGTTTTGGCATTATTACCTCGGTATGATCCCATAATATGCAATTTCAAGCGAGAGAGGGACTGGATTGCAATTTTGTATTATCCAGTGCAGATTAAGAAATTAAATAACAAATATTGACAACAATATTCCTATCAAGCGAGCCTGACTGTGCAAGCGAGTCTGATCAAGCAAGCCTGACTGTGCAAGCGAGCCGACTACACAAATATTATATCAGCATGTTTATATGGCATTATAGCAGTACATAATGCTCTTCACCAAATGGTATGTGGTTGTTTATGACCAGAATCCGAGTACAAGAGACAATGAGGAACAACCTATCAAGCGAGCCTGATTAGCTCATTACAACTATCAGTACATGCGCTGTCACAGGTAAGCTCATATAAGGAACAACTGCATGTCAAAGTGCAATGAGCTTGTGTTTTGATGCATCAGGAATTGCAAGCGGTCAAGCGAGCGATATTCTTTCCATATTGAACAGACAAATGAGTAAGATGGTCCCAGGCACCCAGCATAAGGATTTTTAAAAAAGGGATCATATATCTTTGTGCCTGAGCAATTATCTTGTATAGTTGGAAGGCTGATAATCCGATAGATTTAAATCTGGAAATTCAGGTTTATGCATCCATATGTAATTTCCATAGTATACCTATTTCCTTTCTTACTTAGAAACCACTCTTATACTACGGCATTATTATAAGGAATTCTCACTGAGCATAGTTGAGAATGTAATGAATGAATGATGTACTGTTATTTTCGCTAATATAACAGCAATTTTTTTCTTTCTGAAAAAAAAGAGACGAGGGTTTGTTTTTAATGTAATTATGTACTCGGTGCATGCCCAACTAATTAAAAATAAAAAAGGAAAAGGAACACAGTTAGAGATACAAACTATACTTTTTTATTCACGTTCTTCAAAAAGGCATAACCACATGTCCCTGTCTAGTTACCCAACCTAAAGTTAGGACTCTACCTTGACCACCACTCACCCTATCACCAAAGAGTTGTATTGATAAAAAAAAACAAGGAGGACCATGATTGCTTTCCTAAATTTCAGTCAAGTCACTCGTCCCTTGTTTCTAGTGTTTCCCATAAATCCTTCAGTCTCCATCGTCTCGGTTGGGATTACATCGCCTTTCAATTAGCATGTGATTGTCCTTCTCTCAATGTCATAAGACATATCAAGTAACTGCTTTAATTCATCAATTTCTCACTAGCACACAAGAGTTATTGAGGTAACAAAAATTCAGCTACTTAGATCTTATCTGATTTCCAAATTCAACAACATCATTGAGTATTCCGAATAGATATTTTTCAATTGGGTTTTACATAGTGTTCACTGTGTTAAATCAAGAAGCTTATCTTATACATTGATGTTAGTATAAATATATTGGTCTAGTTTATTATTTAAGGTTGATAGCATTGGCCTCCCATGTCAGTCATTCTAGTCATTATTTACTAATCAATGGACTCAAAGCATCATCAACACACTATATTTATTAATTTGTTAAGAAAATGGTCAGAACTATTGGGTTATTAGAGTTTCTATATACTTTGATACTCTCCATTGTTGAATGTGGTATAATTAAAATCAACAAAATCACTCTCATAAATGTTTGAATTTGCTTACAAGATGCACACTAGAGATGGTCAAGTATCTCCAACTTGAGTTGGATCTCTAGCGAGATGAATTAGACCAAAAGAGTCAACATTCTAAACTGATTCTTGTTTCAAACCACTGTTTTTTTGAGTTAGAGAAAGGATCCCATCAATAACCAACACATGATGGAATCAGTGAGGCCATTTTAGGAGCATATTTTCATGAAGATGTAGAGTTTCTACTTACACTTCCCAAGCCCTTCAGCAGAACTTGGTAAGACCTTATCAAAAATAAGAACATGGTTTCAAATATGAAAAGGATGCAACCTTTCACATTCCAGACTATTCCAAACTAATCCAGTTTTAGAGTGTTGGATTCCTTTAAGACAATTCATCTTCACTTACTCTACATCCTACTCCACTTCCACATTAGATTTCCAGTTGCCAACATTGTGATCAAGTGGCCACTTGAAAGATCAATGTTTTGATCTCACCCCATGTGGGAATTGTGGAAAACATACTCATCATTTAGACTTATGTGCTAGATACAAGACTTCTGTAAGAGCAAAGAATCGCCTTGGACATATCACTTCTTTGCAATGGTTTTCAACTACCAAGAAAATATATCGGTTATATACCTCATAATTCATTATCAAGTAATGGCAATTTTTGGAGTAGAGACATCTTCATCTTCTCTCCTTGTATCATACAACGAGGGAATTGATGGTCAGTTATTAGCATCGAAGATATATCAAGTTATCCTGAGCCACAACCTAAACCAAAGCCTAGAGCTAGAGTCAGTCAATGTCAGAGTCAAAGTTGTGGCCAAAGATAGATTCATGTCCCATAGCGCAATTTGATTGGTGGCTAGCCTTAAACCACAACCAACAGAAAACTTCGGCTTCTGCTACTCATCTCATAAGTTTGTGGTTATCTTTAAATGATCATTAGGGATCACTTCCACTTTGCAAAAGACTTCAACTTCTACCCAAATTTGGAATTGTTCCAGGAACTGTTTTGAGCGAAGTTCCATTGTGGTTAGACTTAAACTACCATTGGTAGAAGACTTTGAGTTCTTCTACTTCATTTGGTTTGTGGTATTTTTTAATTCACCATTTTAGGGAGCACGTCCAACCATTGGTTGTTATCCACCTTTCTATTTCTTCTTTCTTCTTGGACTCATATACACCCCTTGAGATGAAGGAGGAGAATGTTGGAAACATCCTTGGGGTTATGTGAACTTGGCACATTCACTTGAGTGGAATGCCAACAATCATGAGAAGTCCAAGATAATTTTTGGTAGAGCATATCCAATCATTGGATTCCATGCATTTTTGTATTTCAACTCTCTTGGATTCATATATACCAATTCAGAATAAGGGAAAGGTGTTAGACACCTAATCTATAATATTGGACACCTAATCCATTAAAGCTCGGTGGAAACTTTTTGCAAAATAAAAACCAAAAATCATTAAAATTTGCATTTATATGTATCATATCTATAATTAAATACATTCCAAAATTATCTTAATTTTGTGTATTCTTACCACAAAAAAAAATTACAATATATATTAATAAAAAAAAATTATATATATAATTAATTCAATCTTAAAAACATTATATATATAATTAATTCAATTTCGTAATTACAATTAATATAAATTTATTTTAATTTTTAATATATTATATATTTTTAAAAATATATTTAATTAAAATTTTCTATTTTTCCATCTCTCTTAAAGCAAATTAAAATATAATTACTATAAATTTATTTTAAATTTTAAGTAAAGTATAAGTAATATAAATTTATTTTAAATTTTAATTTATCCTATTATATTTTAATAAATTTAATTGTTCATCACATAAATTTAAAATTATGAGGAAATTGTGCAGAACTTTTTATTTTTATTTAAAATAATATTCAAATAAAATTCTAGATTGCATCAAATTGATGTGGTGGCGGTAAGGAGACAGTTGTCCATCAACGTGAGGGTGAATGAACAACAAAAGCACAACTTAGAGTTCCACCACACTACAGGAGATAACTTGCAGTTCCACCACAAGACAGGAGAGGAGAGAATTCAAGAACGCTTCAAAAAGTAGCCGCCCCATGCTGCCAGCCAACGATCATTCACCCAGCAGCGCATTTCAATATTTTGTTCGATGAATCGACGTTCTTGATGTGGTGGCGGTCGGGAGACAGGTTTCAAGCTTTTGTTCGATGAATCGATCATGTTCTTCAGGCGAAGCTGGGTAGCTTGCTTCTCTCTTTCTATTTCGCATTTTCTTTAATTTTATGAGCATTTTCTTTAATTTTAATGCCGCCCTGCTATTTTAATTCTTTCTTTCCTTGTGTTAGATTCTCTCTTTCCATTTCGCATTTTCTTTAATTTTATGACCATTTTCTTTAATTTTAATGCCGCCCTGCTATTTTAATTCTTTCTTTCCTTTTGTTAGAATAGCTGATCGCTTAGCTTTTGGGAGTCGAGTTTTCGTTTCACATTTTCTTTAATTTTATTAGCCTGGCCGCCCTGATATTTTAATTCTTTCTTTCTGGCCGCCTTAGAACAACTGATCTCTTAGGTTTCTTAGGTTTTTGGAGTTGAGTTGAGTTTTCTTTTCGCATTTTCTTTAATTTTATTAGCCTTAGAACAATTGATCTCTTAGGTTTTGGAGTTGAGTTGAGTTTTGGTTGCATTGAACCATGTTTCCTGTTTTCTGAGCCAGCCTGCCCTGCTATTTTAATTTTTGAATTGAGCAATGTTTTTTCAGTTTTTTTTGCGGTGCACTGTATTTTTGTTATTATTGTATTTAAATTTATTACACCTCCAAGAAAATCTATGGCTAGAAGTGCATCAGCCGTGGTAAGATCAATCGTACTGATTAAAATTTGGAGTTTAGTTTATAGAATTTGAATAACCCTGTTTAACTTCGTGAATGTGTGCAGTGCTGTGGAGGAATAGCTATTAGCACCGATGTGTGGCAGACAATTAAGGAATATCTTTTTACCTTATTTGCAGATATCATTCACGCTTAGACGGGTAATTTTTTTAACTCACAATCACCTGTGTGTTTTTATGGAGGTTTCTTAGGTTATTCCTAATTTTATCATAAATTTTAATTTATTTTTATTACGGCAAGGAAACCCTAATTTAATATTTACATCTTTGTTTAATTTTGTTTTTATCATTACAGGCATCTTCATCTTATTTTTAAAATCATGGTTGTCCTTACTCATGGTTGAGCTGGTTAGGTATAAATGAGAGTTCTGGCTCATAGTAATCAATTCTGAAATGTGAAAGAACTTCTTTATTATTAAGAACAATGAGTGCAGTCTTGTCAACCAATAGTTATATTATTTTTTTACTTAATATGCCAATGTTCAACATTCATTCTCAACAAATAATTTTCTAACTCACAGTTATATGTGCTTCCGTGTTTTTTGAAAATTTTTCACATTATTTCATATTTAATTATAAATCTTAATTTTAATTATAAAACCATAAGTATATCCATCTTTTAAGATTTTTTTTAAAATTATTTCGAATTTAATAATAAATCTTAATTTTATTCTTTTAATTAGGACCAGAAAACCTAATTTCAGAACCCTGTTTAACGTGGATGAGCTATGTGTGCAGTGCCGTGGAGGAAAAGCTATTAGCACCGATGTGTGGCAGACAATTAAGAGATATCTATTAACCTTATTTGCCGGCATCATTCACACTTGAAGGGTAATTCTTTAACTCACAGTCACCTGTGTGTGTTTATGGAGGTTTCTTAGGTTATTCGTAATTTTTTCTTAAATTTTAATGTATTTTTATTACGGGAAGGAAATCCTAATTCAGTGTTTACATCTTTGTTTAAATTTGTTTTTATCATTAATTTCACAAGTATCTTCATCTTCTTTTTTAAATCGTGGTTGTCTTTAAGCATGGTTGAGCTAGTTAGTGTTGGCTTCTTGATTGATTTTGAAATGTGAAAAAACCTCTTTAATGTTAAGAACAATCAGTGCAGTCCTGTCAAGGAATAGCTATATCATTAACACTAATTTGAGAGAAGCTTTAGAACATTTGAGGGATATTTCAGCAATGTGCCGATGTTCAACATTCATTCTGGACAAATAATTTTCTAACTTAGCCACCTGTGCGTCCATGTTTTATGAAGTTTTTTCACATTATTTCAATTTTAATAATAAATCTTAATTTTAATTACACCATTTGATTTTTTAAAGATTTTTTTTAAATAATTTCAAATTTAATAATAAATCTTAATTTTATTCGTTTAATTATGTCCCGAATACCTAATTTCAGGGTTATATTTTTTGTTTAAATGTATTTTTATTGTTTATTAACTATAAGATAAATTTTATGGTTACCTATGCTGATATTATTATTATGGAAAAGAAAATTTACGTATCTTTATTTAAATTGGTGTTTATATAATTTATAATAAATTTTAAAGGCAGCCATTTACTTTTAGAATCATGACTGTGACCCTGTGCAGTGCTAAGATAAATCGTACTGATTCTCAGTAAAATTTGTAGGAGTTTATTTTATGTAATTTGAATAACACTGTTTATTTTATATAATTTGAATAGCCATGTTTTTATATAATTTGAAAGACCCTGTTTAACATCGATAAACCATGTGTGCAGTGATGTGTCGAAAAAAAAAAGCTATACCATTAGCACAGATATGAGGAAAAGTTAAGCGATATCTTTTTACCTTATATGCGGACTCATCAAGCTTGACGGGTAATATTATAAGTCACAGCCACTTGTGTGTTTTATGGAGATTTCAAAGTTATTTATAAATTTTAATTTATTTATATTTTTCTTTATGGGAAAGAAACCCAATTTAATATTTACATCTTTGTTTAAATTTGTTTTTATCATTAACATTTTTGTTTAAATTTGTTTTTATCATTATGTCAGACCATCTATCATTTTCCTTCTTTTAAATCATGGTTCTCTTTATGAGATGAGTGCTATCATTTTTCCTTCTTTTAAATCATGGTTTTCTTTATGAGATGAGTGCAGTGCTGTCCAGGAATACCTATACCATTAACACGAAATTGGAAAAAAACTTTAGAACTGGCATATGCATTTAAGGGATATTTCACCTAATTTCATGGCTTCTCAACTTAAGTTATCTTTAGTTATTTTCAACTAAATCGTATGAATCTTCCAAAGTGTATATATACATTCCGAGATCTTTCTTAATAGGATCTTCGTTTATATATGAAATGTGTATATATCCATACTTAAATCTGAATTTTTTTTATTTAGGTCCTTCTCAATACGATCTTCTTTCTATCCGAAATTTTAAATGTTATTTTATAGTTTATGCTATACAGTTTTTATTTTTTAAATATGTCATTTTTATTATAATTTAATAATGAATCCAAAACATATTATAATATTTTAAATTGTATAATTTAAATTTTAATAAGCCTTTAACTGTCACTTTTTAAATAGACATTTTTATGATATATACTTTTAACTATAGTTTACATATTACCTATATAATTAATTATTAAGAGGTTGTCTTTTTTATAACATCATTACTTAACTCTCCTCCTATAAGCGGCATTCAATGCATATTTCCGACTCACTGCATATGATCATGCCATGCTTGCAATATCACCTGAGGTTATTTGATTGCCCAATGTTGAAGTTGTACAACCCTTTGTGCTCCACCCTCCACTTATCGTGTGATGAACCGTGAATGATCATCACAGGGTACACCTCTCCTCTTGACGTCTTGATGGGGAAGCTCAACACCATATAATACTCCACCCACTATTGAAGGTCTTCATAATTTTTTCCCCTTCATGTGTAGATTGACATAAACCTTTTAATTAATAGTGAGACCACAAAATTTGTGGTTCTGAGTGCATTTTTCTAAAAACTACAAAAATGTTTTAAATTTTAGAAATGTATTATTTAACCCAAAGCATGTTTTAGTTTGAGTACTAGATTTCCTGAATATCATTAGTTAGTGATAATTTTTTTTGAAGTAAGATTTCATTAATTCAAGGAAATTATAGAATTTTCACAATATTGCTATAGAAGTTTCACATTCTTGCTTGGGAGACCAAACCATTAATGAAACATTGAAATTATACCTTGTATCAAAAACATTAGGTCTAAAGAGGTCCTTGAAGCACCATGAGATGTGCACATAAAAAGCTATAAAGAGCCTAGGAATAGTTGCTATAAAAGCCAACATGGAACCACCTCGAAAACTAGATAACCAAAGAAACATCAAAACCAAATTCATTAGTAAACTAAGTAGAAGAGAATACACTGACCTCATTGAGGTTGGTGTGCCCCATACTCCAAGACCTAGTCACTTCATACAATAGAGGAACTAGTCCTCAAGCAACATAGTACAAGTGATGAAAATTAAGAATAGACTAAGGTCCACATAGGTCTTGTAAGAAGTGATGAAAATTATAAGTACAAGTAGAAGATAGAAGGATCCATAAACACACTTGATAGAGTCAAGGTGTCCAAGCTTAAACATAGAAGGCTCCAAAATAGAAAGGCCATTGTGAGGAGTTGTAATGGATGACCCCAGTCATAGAAGATAGACCTCTCTTATACAGGAAATTTTCCATGTCTTTTTGTTCTGTATATATGGTTGAAGGAAATGTGATGAAAGGATAATGATATTAAATCTCATTTGAGGTTGAAGGCAACGATTGTCCCAAGTCGAGCCAGCATTAAGAATTATGGAAAATACACTACATTCACTATAGTTTTGTCTTCCCACCTTGCAAACTACAAACTTCCTTATGACACAGTTCCATACCTCATCCTTTCCACCTAAAAACATAAACACTAGGCCTTGAATACTAACCCACCCTATGATCCCAGGTCTTCATTTTTTTTTTCTCCCTTCATGTGTAGATTGACATAATTTTTTTTTTAATAGTGAGACTACAAATAAAAAACAGTGATTCCAGGATATTCTCTCAACATTCCTTTACAATTTCATCGTACGAACAATGTGTTTACAATTCTTCACTCAATTTACAGATAACGATCCCAAATGCCATAAATGGTTGTTCTAAAAAATTCTTTGCGAGTATTAGTTTCTTTTAATTTAAAAACTACAAAAATGCTTTAAATTTTGGGAATGGATTATTTAACCCAAAGAAATTTTTAGTGTTAACTATGGATTATTATCTATCTCAAGGCTATTGAAACATATGGTATACACTTTTGGAGCTAGATTCAAAGATGTGTACTCTTAGGTCACAGTAATTTTTGTTTTTTTTAACTAAATTTTTGTTAATTCAAAATAATTTTAGTAGTTTCACATTCCTACCTCTGATGGTCTCACAAGAGAGACCAGAAATTTAACAAAACATCAAGGTAACAGTCCAAAAATAAACATTGAAATTATACTAGCACACCAAAAATTGAGAGAGTACACAGAGGTCCCTGAAGCACCAAGAGATGTGCACATAAAAAGCTATAGAGTGCCTAGGAATAAGTATCATAAAAGCCAGCATACAACCACCTAGAAAAATTATCTAACCAGGGAAACATCAAAACCAAATTCATTAGTAGACTAAGTAGAAGTTGATATGTCCACCTCAATGGGGTTGGTGTGGCCCTGAATGAAACCACTTAGACTTAGAATAGGAGCTAATTGGCTTTAAATTTGTTTGAGATTAACTCCTATGCATTTTTGGTGGACCACCACCTTGAATAGCATCAATAGAATCTCCCCTTTTGCTTCATTCCTTTCCATAATGACCATTCCAAGAAACATTTTGATTCTTCATTGGAAGTCAATAGCCCCAGATTAGTTACCCACTCTTTAATATATATTAAAACTCAGAATAAAAAAGGAATCCATGTTCAATCGTGGCCCACTACATTTACGTTAAACTCATGGATCTCTTCCTAGATCGCTATAGGGACTTTTTCATGAAAGATGCTAGTTTAAGCCTCAACCCTAGAACAAGCTCAAGAACCTCCGGTCCCACTATGACTACTGCTGCCGATATGCATCATGCTCTCTACTAGACCATGTTTTTAGACCTAGGTGACTAGGCCATCCTTCCTCTATAAGCAACATGCCTCGGGCCTATGATCATAAGAAGAATAAGGGCTCAAATAACTCACTCTCTCATAGCCAAGGTGGCAAGGTAGACAAGGCTCACACATAGATGGACCATGCAGAGGGAGCCGAGACAGAGACAATAACGATGAGGGAAAAGTAAAAGACACTAATACCACATCAAAAAAGACTAAAATGATATTAAATATCATTTGAGGTTGAGGGAAATGATTTTCCCAAGTCAAACCTGCATCATGAATGATGAATAATACACTGCATTCCCCATCCTTTTGTCTTCCCACCTTGCAAAATGAAAAACTTCCTTATGGTGAAGTTCCTTACCTTGTACTTTCCACCTAAAACCATAAACATGAGCCCTTGACCACATTTTAATTTTAATGGATAGCATGCAACAGGTCACCCTGGATGATTGTGTGAGGTGACAATGGATTTATTGTGTCCTTCCTCACCTAATTCATGGGATCATAATTTAATAGTTAATATATAGCTATTTAAATATTATATCTAAATTTATATTATTATTATTAATATGACTATCATCTTAAAAATAAATATATTATATCTCAATATGTATGGGAAATAACACATTTCTAGAAATTTAGAGGAAAATGGTGGAAAATTGCAAGCCAAATGTTTAAAAGGACACGTCGAGTTGGTATGTTGAGTTAATCTCTATATAGTGATTAGAAAAAAATAAATATTATTCTTATACTCATCCCTAGTTTATTTTAATAATCATACCCGCATTTACTCCAAAGGAAATGATATATGGTCTGGACTCTTCCTTTTTCCCATCAAATGAGGATGGGGTGATAATGAAAATTTATCCACTTATTACCTTCACACAGAAAACATGGTTTCTTGGTTGTTTAGATTTTCCTAGTATATGCCCTTAATAAAGTAACTATTGTGCAACATGTTTTTATATGACGCCATAACATCATCATTTGTTTCTTTAAGTACACAACCATCTAGTGTTGGTAGTTCAAGGTTAGGTGGAATTGAGTCTTAGTTCAATTAGATTGTGCTACACCATCATGGCAATACCGTCTACCCCATTTTGACATTGCATCTTCACATTGAATTTACCCCATCACTGTAGTGACCAAGTCCCTGGGGTGAATTGCAGGGGATGTGTTGATTTTTCCCACATCCTACAGTCCCAAGTCATCCGGGACTAAGAAATGTAGGGGTTGCATTAGCTAGGGTCGGCACATAAATCAATCATTATGTGTAAATAATATCAAAATGTTTGTGTATATGTTTGAAAAGTCTACATTAAATCGTTGAAAAAAATAAAAAATAGAGAAACAAGGATCTCGTGAAGTAGAACTCTACATAAAGTATTTGTTATAAAAATCTTTGCAGAATACAAATTGTTTGTAGAATTTGACAAAGGATGAAATTTCCCTTGCAAATATTTTGGTATAAAACTAAACCCTAATTCATGGAAAAAATCCTTCCTATCTATATAGAGTTTGTTCACTGTGGAACATTTTACATGCTGTAAAGAGATTTTTTCACAACAAGACCACATGTGTACTTTGGGTCCTATTTAATTAAGCCCAAGTTGATTGTAAACAACTTTCTTTCTTCTTCATTTTTCTCTGGAAGAAATACATGAAACAAAATTTGAATAGGTTTTATGTTTTCTTTTGTCCGAAGGGTATATAAAAGTGTCAACCCAAATAAAAGTAAAGAAAAATATTAAATATTTTTTCTCTAATCCTTTCCTTAACTATAATTTTTCTTAACATGTTTGGTGTCATCTCAAGTATCCATAGTAAATCTTTTAATATAACTCAATGTTTGTATTTGATTTCAAGTTGCTTGCTTGGGATACTTATGACTCCCATCAATATTAGTTTGTGGCTTCTATTGTGTGAGAAATTGGAATACAAGTTAAAGCATGATCATGTAGGGCATAAACTTGGCATAGTTTACAACTTAGTTATCATGGGAATTCATGCATTGATTTTATTGGATGTTATAAAGAAACTGAGATAGATATGTTCGCAAACCTTGATGATGTGTGTTGTTTTGTTAATCTACTAGTTCTTTTGAATTTCAAAGATTCTTTTTCCATGAAAATCAAACATATTTTACTAGTTTTTTTGAATTTTAAAGATATTTTTTTTCCATGAAAATTTCAAAGATTCTTTTTCCCTGAAAATCAAACATATTTTACTAGTTGTTTTGAATTTTAAAGATATCTTTTTCCATGAAAATCAAATGTGTTTGACTATGTCGCTCTTCTTCTTTCCCATAAAAAGCAAAAGGTAAATGTAGCGAGATGAGGGTGATGCTTTCAAAAAGTTCAAAAAATTACAGTCTTCACATAGATATTTTGGCTTATAAGTAAACTTTAAATATCATAAGTAGTTGTTCATATTGGAAAATTCAAAAGAAATACTTCTACTTTGCACTAGTTAAAGTTACCTCTTCAAGAAGAAGCCCTATTTAATTTGTTTCAACTGTAATTAGTGAGCCTTCCTATAATGATTATGTTTCCTCTGACAATTTGTTAGTTGTTTCATTTAATTCACATAATACATTGAAAGAGATATACTTTCAAAGGAATTTCTAATTTCTTTGTTTTTTTAATAAGTCTAGAAGATATATATTCAATAGTTTTACCCTTTCCTTTTCCCCATCCATAACTAGCTTGTTGTCTCCTTGATGTTTGTAATTCCTTTGTTAGTTTCCAGTTTTGGCCAAATCTATAAAGTTCACATATATCATTTGTTGCTTGTGCCTATGATTTGTTGTTTGTTCCTTTTCCAAAGGAAGCTTTGAAATTGATTTTGAAGTTACTGAAAAAGAATAGGATGCCACTTGAACCGCATATGCCCAGGGAGCCTAGACTATCTCGAGCAAAGTAGCCTTAGGATTTAGAGTGATTTATATCAAGCCAGATTAAAATTCTTACAAGCTTCTATTTCATGGGTTTCCGAACTGTATCCATACTTCACCTGATGACATACCTGAATAGGAAGAATGCCTTTTCCTTGGAAAATTATATCAATTTTGGATTTTCACAATGCAAGCCAAAGCTCTATGTTCATTAAATTTTATATTCATACACTGTCCTTTGAAGCATTCAATGGTGGATTCTCCTTTCTGTTTCCCATATTTATTACCAAGCTTCAAAGGTTGATTCCAATATTCTTTTGAAAATGTGCAGAGAACTTAGAAGTAATAAATTATTCTTTATTCATTTTTCAATCACATCTTTCTTACCAAGATTCAAAGGTTCATTCCAATATTCTTTTGAAAATGTGCAGAGAACTTATAAGTAATCAATTGATTCTTTATTCATTTTTCAAAGGATACAATTGTTTGGATGCTCCTGCAATTTTTCTAATAAGAACTATATTGGGGGGTACCAACTGAAAGAAGAATTTGGTTTTCAATGGACAACTTAACTTCCATAATATCTTCGACCAACATAACCTTTTCAACCTCATAGCCCAATTGAGTTAGAAAATTTCTTGTTGATTTAGATTTTGAACATATTCTCATCCTCAAGTTTCAATTCACTATGTTTGAGACTATATAAGTACTACTTTCAGGCTATAAAATTTCTAGTTGAATTACTTTTGAAATTATTGGGGGTACCAACTGAAAGAAGAATATGGTTTTCAATGGACAACTTAGCTTCCATACTATCTCGACCAACATAAAATTTTCTACCTCATAGCCCAATTGAGGTAGAAAATTTCTTGTTGATTTATATTTTGAACATATTCTCATCCTCAAGTTTCAATTCACTATGTTTGAGAGTATATAAGTACTGCTTTAAGGCTATAAAATTTCTAGTTGATTTACTTTTGATATTATTGGGGGGTACCAACTGAAATAAGAATTTGGTTTTCAATGGATAGCTTAGCTTCCATACTATATTCAACCAACATAACATTTTCTACCTCAACCCAATTGAGCTATACAATTTCTTGTTGATTTATATTTTGAACATATTCTCGTCCTCAAGTTTCAATTCACTATGTTTGAGACTATATAAAAACTTCTTTCGGGCTATAAAATTTCTAGTTGAATTAATTTTGATATTATCATCCTCAAGTTTTAGTTCACCTTGTTTGAGACCATATAAGTATTACTTCCATTTTACAGCTAATTCTCCTTTGAAGACTTGGCTGAAGATCATATTTCCAACCTTGATTTCATAAGGATTGATGTCCTTGATTTACCTACATCTACCAAAAAATATAATTTCTAGTTGATTTAATTTTGATATTATCGTCCTCAAGTTTTAGTTCACCTTGTTTGAGACAATATAAGAATTACCTCCATTTTGCAGCTAATTCTCCTTGAAGACTTGGTTGAAGATCAAATTTCCAACCTTGATTTCATAAGGCATGAGATCCTTGATTTACCTACATCTACCAAAAAATACATCTTCTTGATGTGAAGAGAGTTGATTAGAAAGTTTTTTGGGATGCAAATAAATCTATGTATCCCTATAATCTTTGATTTCGAGGCTTATTCCCTTTCCCTACATTCGATAGTGGTCATTTTCATATCAAGGGAGATGACCAATGCCTTTAAGGAAATTGAAGCTCCTTCAAATTCCTTTGTTTTTCTTCTAATCCAATCCTCTGATGACCCTAGTACCATGTATTCTTCTATCATCTTTTCCCACATAGACCTTCATTATGCATCAATCTCCATTACTTCTGAGGCCATTCTAAACAAGTGCATGTTTTTAGAACCCATCTTGCATCATCTTTTGTCCTATTCAATTATTCCATTTTATAGTGGAGATAGATATCTTTTTATTCCCAAAGGAAGCTAAATAAATTTTTCCTTATCTACTCTAGAACTCTATTAGGAATATGGACTATAGATAACCAATGTGAAAGTATCCCACATAAAATTTATTTCGCTAATCACTTTTTCCTTATCTACTCTAGAACTTTGTTAGGAATATGGACTATAGATAACCAATGTGAAAGTATCCCCTATAATATTGATTTCACTAATCACTTTTTCCTTATCTATTCTAGAACTCTATTAGGAATATGTACTATATATAACCAATGTGAAAGTATCCCCTCTAATATTGATTTCACTAAATTTAGCCTCCCTTCTTTCCTAGCCTCCCTTCTCTTGACAACCCCTTGTACCATTAGTTTGTAAATCTCCTCTATATTTTCTCATATGACCAAAAGCCATTCTCTAAACTTGTAATCATTAGGTTTTAAATAAATCTCTAAATATTTTACTCCATCATCAAAGGAACAAAATTATGTGGAAGGATGTGTTTACATTGTCTTTCCCTTTCTTCTCGAAGACAATAAATAGGAAAAAATATGTTTAATCATTCACCTCTGTTCATATTTATTTGTTGTATATGTATAAGATATCTTTGTACTTTCCAATTATCTTATGAAACCCTATCCCAAATGGAATGACTATATTCTACAAGCGACAAGTGTGCCAAAGATACAAAATTCATGTTTTCCAATTACCTTATGAACCAGTATCCCAAACCAAATGACTGTCTTCTACAAGTGATAGGTGTGCCAAAGATACAAAATTCCCATGTTTTATCCCTTTTATAAAACCTTCTCTCTTACAAGTGTTTATTATCCTATTGAAGTTGTTTTCAACCAAAAGGAAGAGAGAGGGTGATATTATAAAATGTTGTCTTAAGCCGCGTATAGCATAAAAAAACCCATGGGTTGATTATTGATCAATACTACAAATGAATATGGAGATGTGAATCCCATGACCCAATTCACCACCTGAATTCTCATTCCTAGCTGAATTAGAATAAGCTCAATATACATCTATTTAACTTCATCAAAAACCTTGGCGAGGTCAAGTTTCAAAACCATTGCAGGGTGTTTTGAAATGTTTATAATAAGTGGTCCTTATTGAGTTGTCCCCACAACATCATGAGGTTGTGTATTATGTAAGATCCAAAATTATTATTTCAAAATAAATTTATATAGAACTCCTTTGACCATGTTTGCCAAGATTTTTGTGATTATTCTATATACACAATTAAACGTTGATATAGGCTTGTAATCATAAAATGTTTTGAACCATTTTTATTCTATATCAAAGTTATGAATGTAGCATTCAAACTCCCTAAGTATTTCCAAAACATTCTAGATTATTGAATTAAGTCAATGATTCTTGAATTACCTCAATAAATCATCCTTCACGAAATCATAAAATCCCTAATAAATTTTTTTTTTGCAAACATTCTCGATTATTGAATTACTTCAATAAATCATCCTTCACGAAATCATAAAATCCCTAATACAAATTTTTTTGTCCACCCATCTAGACATGAACTTTGCTTTCTTAAAGGGTTGTAGAACATATTTTAACTCTTCTTTTGTTACCTCTACCTCCAAGTTCTCGTTTTGCTACTCATATATCATTCTAGGAAAGTAGGAGGCTATGTTCAAAATCTCTTCTATGTTACGGCTCTCGAAATAATGAGAGAATGCTTTATACCTTCCTGTGTAATTTCTTGAACTTTTCTAACATTAAAACCATTATTCTTTTTAGTTTCTTATATTGTGTTGATATCTCTTCTTGTGATTTTCTTAAGTTTGGAATATTTCTATATTTTCATCACCCTTTACCAAGTATAAGGTTTTGAAATGATTTACACTTTCTTATGTAATTTCCTGGATTTTCTAACGTTAGAACCAACATTCCTTTTATTTTCATGTATTGTGTTGATATTCTTTCTATGCTTGATGTTTTTGAAAAAAATGCATTATCATCACCCTTTTCCTACTATATACGATTGTTGATTAACCTTCATGTTGATTCTTTATTTTCCCACTAATTGATTGTTGTTTTTTCAATCTTCTTCCACTTATTTTTCTTAGCTTTTGACAAGATGACTTATTTATTAAATATTATAAATATTTTAATTTAGATAATTTTGACAAGATAACTTATTTATTAAATATTATAAATATTTTAATTTTTTCCTATGCCTATACCAGATGCTTTTGAGCTTTCTTTTTTGCCCATTCTAGTGGTCTCTTGATTTTTTTCAATTTTTTTGAAAACTAAAACATTGAGTCTACTATATTTGGATCATATTTACTCCAACTCATTTCGACTCAGTTGTTGAGCCCTTTTTCTTCCAGTCAATTATAGTTAAATTTTAAAGAACTAAAATAAAATTGACCATTATTTTCAATTTGTAACAATAAAGATAGATGGTAAGAGACACCCACTTCTCCAACACATGACTCTAATCTATTTATTTCTTCCAGAACCCTTTCTACAAACAAAAATATGTCCAAATGTTTTTGACATTCCTTAACCACAAAAAAAATATGTCCAAATGTTTTTGACATTCCTCAACCACTTTTGAACTTTTTGTTGAGAAATCTAGGGCAGATAAGTGAGGTGATTTGTCTTACCTGATAACTGCTTGTGAAGAAATTTTACTTTTATTACTTAGGTTCTTCTTTATCTTTTCTTAATTAGGATTTTATTTAGCTTGATTAAGATTGTGTTTTCTTCATCAAACATCTACCAAAACATAAAGAAAAATGAGACAAAGGAGAGGCAATCAACCAGGGCCAAAACCTCTCTAATATTGAGAAGAAAACCCACAGGATTCTTCTTATAGAATCTTCAATTGGTGAATTCCAAGACCTAGACCCTTGACCATGAACCTCTCCAAGACCATGTCATAATTATTCCTTGAACAACTCTTCTTCCTTCTAAGTCAATGCTAGTCAAAATAATTGCTACATTGTTTATTTTGACTTCTCTTCAATTTTCAGTCTCTTATTACATGCCTACAATTTTTATTTTTCCTGCAATCACAAAAATGTCGCATGTGTGAGTGGATTGGGGAAAAAATGTGTGTCTTCTCTCCTTCGCTTGTCATGCACTCTTCCCCTTATGAATTTGGCTAGTAATGAAGCTTAGGTTTTGAACCTGATCTTAGCTCCTTTAAATTCTAATATAACCCTACTGCAAAAACCCTAGCTGCATCAACATGTGTGAGTGGAGGGATCCAAAAATAATATTGAAACCTACGGTCTTCTTATCCTTCTCTTAGCTACTTAAGAGGCTTTCCTCCTCCTTATATCACACTTATTTCTTCTTTGTGGATGTTTGATTGATACCTCCTTAAGTGAGGTCGAGTCCTCCTTTACATAGGATTTTCTCTATGCTATTAGGCTGACTTCTCTTCAACCTAGGTTGACATGTCATCTTGTGTAGGTTGATTGCTTCTTTCGAAGGTTGACTTGCTCCCGAACAAGGTCTTGGAGGGTATTTTGACTCAAACAATGACTCAAATAAATTTATCTACAATATATAACATGCCCCAAATGGGTCTTTCATACATGAAAATGACCTAGAATCTCTTAATGGGAGTTTGAACTATAAAAAAAAAAATTCTTTAGCATGAAACCCATACTTGAAGATCAAAAGAAATAAATTTAATTTTCTTATTACATCAAATACAAAAAGATCATGATTACATATGTCATAAAGAAGACCAAACCTACTTACATATGTCAACACTCCCTTTTAACTAGGGAGGTATTCATAATCCATACAAGATACTGAGACATTCTCAATATGAAAAATTCTCATAAGAGGAGTTGGACTGGTAACTCATTTGTATAGAATCATATCATCTAACATTGTCACATAGCAAGGCCTTGAATAAAAACTCTATATTTCCACAAGATCAAAGCACAATGATGGCGAGACCAATGATTTATAGACACCTTCATCATTGTCTCTCAAGGAGCATACCCCATGTGGGTGTTCACAAGGTATGTCCTTCCAGGACTATTCTTATGTTGGATTCCCAGTTCTCAAATAATATCAGTCCTTTACGACTACTCTTATCTTGGATTCCTAGCTCTCAAAGAATATTGGTCCTTCATGACTACTCTTATCTTGGATTCCCTACTACATCCTGAAAGAGTATGGGATGCCAGATGGTTACCCAATCCTCCATTATTTCTTCCTAAGTGAAGACAAGAATTATATGTATATATCTCCCTCTCAACTAGGGAGGATATGCCTATTACTATGAAATAATGTACCCATTCTCATAAAAGGAATGTACCCAAGATCCCTCTCAATGAGGGACTTGTTTCCAAGTTTCTCCTTAATTAGAAACTTTCTTTCAGGCTCCCGCTTAACTAGGGACCTTTTTCCAACAACAACACTTTCTTCATTGGTGGATATCGTGGGACCTTCAACTTCTTTTAGTGCTCCTTCATTCGATGTCATGAATTTCATTTTTAATATTAAGGATCTATTGATGGTCGAAAATATATCGCCAACAGTAAGGGGACCTCCCTGGTACATAATCCCAATTAGACTCTACACCCTTTGGTTTAGGGATCCCATCCAGTTGTAGGCTCAGTTGCCATAAGTTGGTGAGGATGGTTTTTAGATAGGGAGGGGACTCACTGAAAAGGAGAATGCATGGATTTTGAATGAACACAAGTCATTGATCAAAGAACGCCCTATGGAACACAATACCATTAATAGAAAATTTGAATTTAAAGCATGAAACTTAAGAAAAAAATTGTTACGAAAACTTTAACAAGATCATACTTATAACAACATTCACTTAACAAACAAGAAACAGTTCGTGATAGCTAAGCATTTCATTTATAACCTATGCACATTCCAATAAATATTTAAAGAAAATATTGACAAAGAAATTCATGAACATATCTTTAAAGTCAGAGCATCATATACCATCCATGTGTTGTAAGGAAGCTAATAACACATGAGAATACATGAGTAGATCATTCATTCATTTGAAGGGACCATATTCATAGCACAACCACATAGGAGACTTCTGTCGGATTCAATAGTGAGATCAAATAACACTTCTTTGTATGCATTAAAAGGCATACATTAAATAAGCAACAATGTATCTCTCGAAAAGTCCAAAACAAAAAAAGTCCATTACAAAATCACTTGAGGATGTACATATAGGTCGGGATGACTCTTTGGTTTCCCGTGCCTTTCATCTCCCCTCGACTGTTGGGATTTCTTGCGACCAAGGGTTACTTGCGACCTAGGCTACCTATGTGACTTTGTGACCTATGCGACTTTTCAAACTATGTGACTTTGAGACCTTGTGACCTTTGCGACTTGGCGACCTTTGCAACCTTGCGAATTTGTGACCTTTGTGACCTATGCGACTCTGCGACTTTGTAGCCTATGTGACCTTTCCAACTTTACAACCTTTGCTACTTTTAGACCTATGCGACTTTTCCACCTATGCGGCCTATGCGACGTTTGGGACTTGCAACCTATGCAACCTATGCGACTTTGCGACCTATTCGACCTTGCAACCTATGTGAATTTGCGGCCTTGCGACCTATGCGACCTTGCGACCTATATGACTTACTTTGTGACCTATGTTATTCTTCGACCTATGTTATTCTTTGACCTATGCTATTTTTTTACCTATGCTATTTTTTTACCTATGCTATTTTTCTACCTATGCTATTTTTTTACCTATGTAACTTTGCGACCTATGTGACTTTATGACCTATATGACTTTGCTACCTATGCGACTAATGCGACCTATGTGACTAATGTGACTTATGTGACTTTGGGACCTATACAACTTATGTGACTTTGCGGCCTATGCGACTTATGCGACTTTGCGACCTATGTTACTTATTTGAATTTGCAACCTATGCGACTAATGCGACCTATGTGACTTACTTTGTGACTTTTCTACCTTACGACCTGTTGTGGATGATTTTGTCACCCTCCTAGAGACAGTATAGAGTTGCCATAGACCAGTGCCTAGGACATCTTAATATAGCAGGGAGACACGTGATATAGCTTGGGTTGTCAGTCCAAATGCCTTCCTACTATCTCTTGTTGAAACAAGGAAATAGATTCAAATGGAACCAAACTCTCTCAGAAGCTGATACAAAGATAAGAATAGTGTAGGGACATTATGTAAAACTCCCACACAAAGGCATCAGATAGTTAAGAGACCGCTTACTGTAAAGAGGGCCGATTCAAATAATATATCACAGAAATCAAATATCAGGAAGTGGGTGCAGTGAGGAAACATAAAGAATATATTAGCTAACATGAGACTGATACCCAGATACACAACAGAACCACATAAGGGCATACCAATCTATGAATCCTTATATGACAATGGCGTTTTAAAAGCACCCTCCTCATGCAGCTAATATAGCAGAAAATATGGAAGAGATGATCATGGAACAATATATCATGACTAGGCCTATTTAAAGCGCTTGACTAATTCCAGAAAGGGCACCAACAAAGATGAATCCTTACTGCAAACTAGTGAGCCACTGGCATTCTAGAACATGATACAAGAAGATAAATAGCATGAAAGAAGATATTGTATTAACACATAAGAGAAATTACATACTGTGAGATACTAAAGATCAGAATCCTCATTACAGATATAACCCCTCCTCACTGAGACCCTACGGGCTCTGAACCTTCATACAGGAATATTACAGAATGTATACAGAAGTCTTGTCGCTGCACCGTTTGCTGATAGAAATCTGGAACCCTTACAATGTCTTCCTTTCGGGTCTTTATAGGAAAGATAGAGGATTCTAGAGGAGGAGGTAGATGAAACACCATTAATGACTCAATTTGAATAAAATGGCGGAAAACATTCGCGCCCACTCTATGAATGACTAACTATGAATGACTGTACTTAGCAATATTCCTATGGAAATAAATGCTGGGGGATAAAAATCTCCTTATATACAAGACATAAGTAATAAAATATATACAATGTGATGCCTTCAGCTGAGAGAAAATCTGCTGCCGTAAGAGATCTGGGATAATCTGAAATCCTGTACTGTACTCTCGGCCCTCGATTTTGGATTCGGATCCTGGATCTTTAATGCAGGGAGAATTTCTCTGGAGGGTTCTGTGAATGCATTTCCTTGTCTTCTTTAATTGGCGATCACTTCTTGTACCTACCCTCAGCTTCTTCATTAAATCTCACCCACAGAACATCATCTTTCATGAGCTCTAAACCTTTGTAACAGAGGTGGCGAATTAAAATGCCCTTCTATTATATTTAAAACCTGCAAAACCCAAAAAATATTAGAAAAGCCGACACAGATGGAGGCGGGGATGAAGACGACGTCGTGGACACGAACAGGGGACAGGAACACACAGGGTGGCGGAAGAAAAGCGATGGAGGTATGGGGTAAACAGGCGAAGCGCGTAAAACAGTTTAGTAGTGGGGGAATAAATAAAATGGGGGAATATGAACGAATACACACGCACATATATATATGACGGGGGAAATGTTTTGTATGCACGGGGGCGAACACGTGGGAGTATGTGGGGACAAGTGGGAGGACGATGTGGCGAAGTCAATGGGTGGAAATGAGTGAAAGCGACACGATGGCGGGCCCTATGTCATAGCGGGCAAGTGATAACGCATGGGAAACTCTGGCACACATCTTCCGTTGGATGAAGATCGGTAGATCGGACGGTTCGGACGAATTCCGCTGCCAGGCCCTGGTACAGCCTTTAACGCGCGGGAGAAAAGCAGTTTTCCACCCGTACTGAGGACACGCGGCAGTGGATTTGTGGCGTCGCTGGCTTTAGGCTCAAACCGCCGGCCTGGTGGAAGTGGTGCGGGGTAATACTGCCAGTTTTCTGTGCGCGCGGGGCCCTCCATATAAAACAAATGCCGCTCCGTTGATTTGAACCAGATCGGACGGCCAATATTGCGCCCGAATGTTAAAACAATAAGCCCCTTTTGTTTTAGCTTGCGGTCTCTGGCCTCAAGTCATGTGGTGACAACAGTAAGAGGGCTAAGGCCTTGGGGGCTTCAGTCCGACATAATTTAAATTGCGGGTTTTTAACCATTGCAAAGCGGATTTTCGGGCAGAGACAATAATAGCAGACATAAGCATGGAGCTTTGACCACGACGGAGATGTGAAAGGGAATTGAAAAAGGTGGCGGACCAGAAATTTGCCTGCAGGAGTATAAATGTACAACATCGGCTCCATCTGGGGATGGCATGGTCGTCCTCGGGCATGTCGAGAACACGCAGAACACTGAATAGTTCACTCTGTTCTTCAATTCCCCTGCGCTTCTTCTTCAGGTAATTATCAACATTCTTTCCTTAATAAAAATAAAAACCAAAACAATTTATATACAGTATATACAATCAGGCATTTCCAGCCTGGGTCAGAATTGGAAATATGGTTTGAGGAATTGGCCATTCACCGGTGCATCCAACAAATCACCCTGTAGATTTTCTAAAGAAAAGGTGTTGTTTCTCCCAAGCTTCACTATTTTGAATGGCTCGAACCACAATGGATCAAATTTAGCATGCTTGCCCTTTTCTGCTCTGCGAACATCCCATCTGAGAACCAGGTCTCCGACTTGAAAATTTCTATCCTTTGCATACTGATCAAAGACATTCTTCATTTTCTCTTGATATTCTATCAGTATTTGATCTACCTGGTTCCGTGTTTCTTCCAATTCAACCAATTTATTTATTCTTCTGATCATATCATCCGGTTCTTCCTGGCTTTCCTACATGAAGCGTGCCACCGGCAAAGCCAATTGCACAGGGAACACAGCAGCTCTCCCATATACCAGCTCATATGGAGACTTACCTGTTGCTCTTTTGCTGGTTATCCTATTCGCCCACAGCGCAAATTTTAATTGAGAGTCCCAATTCTTCTGATTTTCACTGATTTTTTTCTTCAAGGCTTCAAATTGTGGTTTTATTAGATGACTTTACAGAACCATTTCCCCATGGATAGTATGGGCCGTAGAATGAGTCGTGATGATGTTATACTTTGAGAAGATAATTAATCTCGCATTTAAAATGAGGTATTTATCGCTATGAATAAGTATACCAAACCTAGATAATATGATATTTTCTCCATAGATCATTACATAAAGATTCAGAGTATTTCTAGGTATGGCTTCCACCCATTTCATGAAATAATCTGTGGCTGTTAGTATCCATTTATGCTGGCCACTTGATGGGGGATGTATTTCTCCTATAAAATCTAATCCCCATTTCTGAAATGGTTCATTCACATGAATAGGAATCAAGGGCAGGTTTTACCTCTTCTTCTGGTTGAATTTGGCACTTGTCACATACTGTACCCAAGCAGTGTCTCAGATAATAATTTAGGCCAAAAGAAAAACCAAATTTCAGATTTTGTGAGTCAGAGTCTCCAATTTTCTGTAATGTCCTCCACATATCCCCTCATGAAATTCTGTCATTATATTTTGCACTTCATTTTCTGTGAGGCATAACAGCAATGTACCTAGAGGGTCTCTCCAGTAGAGCTGTCCATTGGCAATTACATATTTCTTTGATTTCATTCTTACAGCTCTGTACTTTATCTTATCACAACTTGGAGGGCAGCTAAGTGTCAAAAGATATTCAAAAATTTCTTTGTACCAGGGGCTAGTTAGATATTTCACATGTACCTTTTGAGTGGCCATCTCCAGTCCTTGCTGCTCCTCTTCTTTTTCAGATTCTTCATTTGCTAACATAGATAGATTGATGCCCAAGGCTTGATGATTAGATTCAGATAACATCTTGGTGAGTACCTATCCTTTAATTAACTTAGTAGGCCTTATGTCCAAATCATACTCCTGAATTTTTGCAATCCATCTTCCTCTTCTACCTTCGCTGTCTCCCTGAACCAGAATGTCTTTGACAGCTGCTGTGGGAACATATGCAGTAATATGAGATTGCAAAACATAAACTCTAAAAGCTTTAAGGGACTTTACCAGGACATATGCCTGCTTCTCCAATATATTATATTTCAATTCTGCATCATAAAGTACTTGACTGAAGAAAGCTATAGGCTTTTCATATCCCTCTTCGTTTTTCTGCAATAACACTCCAGCAATTGTGTGAGGGGAAGCAAATGAGAAAATCATAAATGCCTTTTTGTAATCTGGTCCTGCTAGCACAGGAGCTTCAGCAAATGCCTGTTTTATCCTTGTGAATGCATCTGGGACTGACCATTTTACTTCATTCTCCTTTTTCAACATATTAGTTATATGCCTAACTATCTCAGCATAGTTAGGAATAAATCTTCTTAGAAAATTGATTCGGCCTAAGAACACCTGTACCTCTTTCTTATTCCTTGGTAAAGGAATGCTGTTGATTACTTCAACTCTCTTAGGGTCTATTCTCACACCATCCTTTGTTACAATGTGCCCTAAGAGTTTTCCCTCATCTAATGCAAACAAAGATTTTTGAGGATTGAGGGAAAGGCCGTACCTTCTACATTTTTCAAAATTTCTTCTTAAATGCTCAATATGCTCATCGTCATTCTTTGAAAACACTGTGATATCATCGAGGTAGACTACCAAAAACTTGTCCTGCTCTCCAACGAAGGCTATGTCCATTGCCCTCTGAAAAGTAGCTCCTGCGTTAATTAATCCGAATGGCATCTTGGCATACATAAAGGTTCCCCATGGTGTAGTAAATGCAGTTTTCTTCTGGTCTTCTGGAAATACAGCTACCTGATTGTAACCAGAAAAACCATCCATCATTGACATTCTGGATGCTCCCACTACTTTCTGCAGGATGTGGTCCATATTGGGCAGTGGATAATTATCTTTTAATGATGCTCTATTTAAATTCCTGAAATCCACACAGAGCCTTATTTCTCCATTTTTCTTTCGAACAGGAACAAGATTTGCTACCCATTATGAGTACCTCAATGGCACAATTATCTTGGCCTTCAGTAATTTCTTGATCTCTTTTTCAATTGAAGGAAGCAGCAGAGGGTTTATCTGTCTGAGTTTCTGCTTATAAGGCTTTGCATCTTCCCTCAGTGGAATCTTATGTTGTATTATATTTACATCAAAATTTTTTAGGTCCTGATAGGACCAAGAAAATACATCTTTGTAATATTGAAACAACTTCAAATATTTTTCTTTATATTCTTCTGGGACTCTTTTGGATAATTTAACAATTTTGGGATCAGCATAAGTACCCAGATTCAAATCTCCTACTTGATCTTCTTCTGTCACTTTGTTTGGCTGCAATGGAATATCGTCTTTGTTAAATAACCTTTCTAGAGGCACCAGCCCTCTAGGTATAACATTTCCTTTCAGCTGCAGCACTTTATTTCCTACTATTCTTTCTTCCCATTTATCTTCTGCAATATTTTCAGCTTCTTCCTCCCTCTCATCATCAATCTCGGTATTTGTAAATTCTCCCACCGTCTCCATGAATCTCTTCATTTGTTCATCATATTCAAATACCTACCAGTGATTTATATTGTCTGGAATGGATGGTCTGTATCGTACCTCCACTTCATATCTTAAAAGTGGATTCTGAGGAGGACGAAATGTACTGGCAGCAACAGCAAGAGAGTCTGCTATTCTGTTTTTCTCCCAGGGCATGAACTGTATGTTAAATGCTGAGAAGAAATTTTCTATCATGTCCCATACTTCGTTCCTATATGCTCTGAGCCGAGGGTGTTTAGTCTAACATTCATTTTTGATCTGCCTCACTACTAGCTCAGAGTCTCCCAAGACTTTTAAACATTGGATGCCCATGCTTCTAGCTGTCTGTAGTCCCAATAATAGTGCCTCATATTCAGCTACATTGTTTGTGGCTTCATATTCTAATTTAAAAGACAGTGGCACCCATTTTCCTGTAGGAGAAATCAACAAAACCCCAGCTCCATTGCCTTCCCTTGAATTTGCCCCATCAAAATGTAAAGTCCATACTTCTGATTCCTGATCTCCTTTAGGTTGCTCAGCTTGAATTTGACCAAAAAGGGGCTCATGAGCATAATTTTGATTTTCTTCTAGCATCAAACATGAAAAGTCTCCCTCTTTGTTATAGACTGGAGAATTATCTGAGCAGTCAGCCTTGGTTACCATTTTAACAAATCTAGTCTCTCTGTACAACCTCCTTTCTTGTCCTCCAAAGACTGGGACAATAGCATATGTTAGATCCAGTTTTATTGACCCCCCAATATTTGTACCCTAGGACCTTGACAACAGCATGCCAAAGCGAGTTGGGATATCAGCAACCACAATGTCCATGACCACACTCTTTGCTGGAATTTGGGCCAAATTGACCGCTAAATCTTTAATCATTCCCAAGCATTTCACCCTTTTAGAATCAAATGAATATAAAACTCTGTATGGCCTTGTAATTTGCAGTCCTAGTTGTTCCATGACAGACAAAGGCATAAGATTATGGGAAGCCCCAGAATCTAACATACAATTATGTAACAGCAGGTCATGAATGACTAGGGACACATAAAAGGGAGGAGTAGAAGGGTCTATCTCCTCGACATGTGGGCCAAAGACTACCATGGGTCTTTCTTCTTGAAGGTTTAAACTATCAGGTGCAATTGGTGTTTCAGGAGGAAGTATAAAAGAGGTAACTTGAGACTGATATACAGGTTGTTTTAATAACTCAGTCAGAGGGACAGGAATCTTAATCTTCTCAAGTTCTTTTTGCAAATTGAAAGCAGATGTGGGCTTTTCTATCACTACTTCTTTTGACTCCTTATTCTCAACTGAAGACTTGATTTATTTTGACACTGGCTCAGCATTAGGAGGATTGACTATTTTAGAAGGGGAGGGAATCTGATCACTTGATTGCAAGGGAATATTTAGAGGATCCTTACCTTTTTCTATGCTTTTCTTGGTTTCTGATTCCTTCTGAGCAGATGCTTCTTTCTGAGGTGGCTCATCTTCTTGGTCTTGAGTTCTGGTCCTCTTCCTTGAAGATCTGAGATCATATTTGACATTGAACTGTGCTTGCATGAAATCAACAAACTGCTTACAGTAGTGATCGATCTCTGCTTCTTCATATTCATCTTGCAACGGGCATTCCATATCATCATTATTTGAAAAAGCCAGATTTGAATCTTCTAATCCATAAGCTGCATCTCCAGTGGAGTCATCTGCTGGTCCTTCCAGGTATAAGGGATGAGGTACCTGGTCTTGTTGTTCCTTTGCTTCTCTCGGCAATATCTGCAATGGAGGTCTTCTATACTGGGGATTGTATCCTCTGTTTGGAGCATTATAATAATTCTTGGGAGCTGCATTCTTTGCTTCCAGTTCAAGCTTGACCATTTTCTTTATCATTTTACTTATTTCATCCATTTTATCTGAATCCTTTTCCTGATTAGGGGTGGAGACCTCTTCTTTGCCTCTCCTCCTAGTATCCTGTTCAATTTTTCCTTTTAACTTTCCAGTGGAGGCAAAGTTTGCTTCCAATTCCAGAGCATATGACTGTGCATCATCCAAAGTGGTAGGTTTTCTTTCTCTCAATGCGAAGCCAAAATCAAACTCAAAGGCTGCTATGAAAATTATCTTGGCAGCAGTTTCATGGGGCTTCATTTCAGGAGGCAAGCTCAAATACAGCTTATTGAATCTTTTAATAAATTCTGCCACTCCCTCATTCTGTTTCTTCTTCATGGTATTAAATTTAGTGAGACATTGACCATGATCTTTCTTTTCTCCCCACTTCCTGAGGAAAACATTTTCCATGACGTCCCAGGTGGTCACAAAATGGTTTCCCAAGGTTTTAAACCATTTTCTGGCTTCCCCTTCCAAAGATTGCACAAATAATCTCAAGACCACATCCAAATGTTCAACATTTAAGTTCTCTGCAAAAGAGCAGAAGGTCTCAAGATGCTTCTGAGCATCAATTTCATTTTCTCCATTAAATCTCGGTAGAATCTTCAAATAATCCTGTGGCATATCATTCAGTACTTGGGGTAGGGCCAGGGGAGCATATTTGTTCAAAAGAAATGCAGGAACATTGGCCATTGGAGGAGGTGGGGGTTGTACAACAGTCTGAGATACAAATGAAGGGAGAGGAGTAGGAGGAAGTGGAGTATGAATAATAATGGGAATATATTGCATAGAACCCTGAGGTGTGGTTGGGAATAACTCACGGTTAACAGCAACGACTTCTGTGACCTCTTTAATTTCTTCAGCCTCGAAAGAAGGATGAGGATCTTCTTCAATTGAGGCACTTCCTCTACGTGGAGTCTCCGAGTAAAACTCGGGATTTTCTGTTCTAACTTCTTGAGAAGAAGAGGGCGGATAATCTTTAACGAAGTATTCAGGGTTTTCAGCACGGGCTGACTTCCTCTCCTTCCAAACTCTTTTATGAATAATCTTCTCTGGGTCAGACACGTAAGGTGTTTTCAGCTGAGCTGTATCTGACCTCAAATGCGGCTTACGAGGAGCCAGGACTTCCAATAAAATTTATCAAATGAAGACCAGTGGAGTCGCCAAGGTGAGAGATATGCAACTCTTCAACTCTCTGTGCTTACATAATTAGAGAGTGAAAACAATTTGTCGAGACCCAGGGAAACTGATATTCTTGAATTCGCTCCCTGGAAACGGCGCCAGAAAGATGTTGTGGATGATTTTGTCACCCTCCTAGAGATAGTCTAGAGTTGCCATAGATCAGTGCCTAGGACATCTTAATATAGCAGGGAGACACGTGATATAGCTTGGGTTGTCAGTCCAAATGCCTTCCTACTATCTCTTGTTGAAACAAGGAAATAGATTCAAATGGAACCAAACTCTCTCAGAAGCTGATACAAAGATAAGAACGATTGACGGGACATTATGTAAAACTCCCCACACAAAGGCATCGAACGGTTAAGAGGCCGAAAACTAGCATGCAAGAGGGCCAGTTCAAATAATATATCACAGAAATCAAATATCAGGAAATGAGTGCAGTGAGGAAACATAAAGAAGATATTAGCTAACATGAAGCTGATACCCAGATACACAACAGAACCACATAAGGGCATATTAATTTATGAATCCTTATATGACAATGGCATTTTAAAAGCACCCTCCTCATGTAACTAATATAGCAGAAAGCGAGAAAATATGGAAGAGATCAATGATCATGGAACGATTATGTCATGACTAGGCCTATTTAAAGTGCTTGACTAATTCCGAGAAAAGGCACCAACAAAGATGAATCCTTACGCAAACATTTGAACCCCTTTGGCATTCTAGGACATGATCTGAAAGATAAATAGCATGAAAAGAAGATATTGTATTAACATAAGAGAAATTACATCTTGTGAGATACCAAAGACCAGAATCCTCATTACAGATATAACCCCTCCTCACTGAGACCCTACGGGCTCTGAACCTTCATACAGGAGTATTACAGAATGTATACAAAATCCTTTTCACTGCACCGTTTGCTGATAGAAATCTGGAACCTTTACAATGTCTTCCTTTCGGGTCTTTATAGGAAAGATAGAGAATTTTAGAGGAGGAGGTAGATGAAGCACAATTAATGACTCAATTTGAATAAAATGGCGGAAACATTCGCGCCCACTCTATGTTTGTACTTAGCAATGCACTTTATGGAAATAAATGCTGGGGGATAAAAATCTCCTTATATACAAGACATAAGTAATAAAATATATACAATGTGATGCCTTCAGCTGAGAGAAAATCTGCTGCCGTAAGAGATCTGGGATAATCTGCAATCCTGTACTGTACTCTCGGCCCTCGATTTTGGATTCGGATCCTGGATCTTTAATGCAGGGCGAATTTCTCTGGAGGGTTCTGTGAATGCATTTCCTTGTCTTCTTTAATTGGCGATCACTTCTTGTACCTACCCTCAACTTCTTCATTAAATCTCACCCACAGAACATCATCTTTCATGAGCTCTAAACCTTTGTAACAGAGGTGGCGAATTAAAATGCCCTTCTATTATATTTAAAACCTGTAAAACCCACAAAATATTAGAAAAGCCGACACAGATGGAGGCGGGGATGAAGACGATGTCGTGGACACGAACAGGGGACAGGAACACACAGGGTGGCGGAAGAAAAGCGATGGAGGTATGGGGTAAACAGGCGAAGCGCGTAAAACAATTTAGTAGTGGGGGAATAAATAAAATGGGGGAATATGAATGAAGACACACGCACATATATATATGACGGGGGAAATGTTTTGTGCGCACGGGGGTGAACACGTGGGAGTACGGGGGGACAAGTGGGAGGACGACGTGGCGAAGTCAACGGGTGGAAATGAGTGAAAGCGACACGATGGCGGGCCCTATGTCATAGCGGGCAAGTGATAACGCATGGGCAACTCTGGCACACATCTGCCGTTGGATGAAGATCGGTAGATCGGACGGTTCAGACGAATTCCGCTGCCAGGCCCTGGTACAGCCTTTAACGCGCGGGAGAAAAGCAGTTTTCCACCCGTACTGAGGACACGCGGCAGTGGATTTGTGGCGTCGTTGGCTTTGGGCTCAAACCGCCGGCCTGGTGGAAGTGGTGCGGGGTAATACCGCCAATTTTCTGTGCGCGCGGGGCCCTCCATATAAAACAAATGCCGCTCCGTTGATTTGAACCAGATCGGACGGCCAATATTGCGCTCGAATGTTAAAACAATAAGCCCCTTTTTTTTAGCTTGCGGTCTCCGGCCTCAAGTAATGTGGTGACAACAGTAAGAGGGCTAAGGCCTTGGGGGCTTCGGTCCGACATAATTTAAATTGCGGGTTTTTAACCATTGCAAAGCGGATTTTCAGGCAGAGACAATAATAGAAAACAGAAGCATGGAGCTTTGACCACGGCAAAGATGTGAAAGGGAATTGAAAAAGGTGGCAGACCAGAAATTTGCCTGCAGGAGTATAAATGTACAACACGACCAATGTGAATTACTTTATGCCTTTTCGACCTTTGCGACCTATGCAACCTATGTGAATTTAAAACTTTGCGAATTATGCGACATTGCAACCTATGTGACCTTTGTGATTTTGTGACCTATGATAGTTTTTGACATATGTGACCTTTGCAACTATGCGACCTATGTAACTATGAGACCTATGCAGCCTTGCGGCCTATGTGAATTTGCGGCCTTGCGACCTATGCAACCATGTGACCTATGGGACTTACTTTGTGACCTTTCGACCTATGTGACTTACTTTGTGACCTATGTTATTTTTTGACCTATGCTAATTTGCGACCTTTGCAACCTATGTTACTTTTCGACCTATGCAAATTTTCGACCTACGCGACATTTTGACCTATGCGACTTTCTTTGCAACCTATGCTAATTTTCGACCTATGCGACTTACTTTGCGACCTATGTGACTTAGTTTACGACTTTGTGACCTTGCGACCTATGCGACTTACTTTGCTACTTTGTGACCTATGCTACTTCGTGACCTATGCTACTTTTCAACCTATGCTACGACTTACTTTGCGACCTATGTTATTTTTTTGACCTATAATATTTTTCGACCTATGCTCATTTGTGACTTATGCTAATTTTTGACCTATGCGACTTTGTGATCTATGCTATTTTGCGACTTTTGTGACCTATTGTACTTTGCGACCTATTCGACTTATGCAACTTTGCTATGTGACTTTTTGATCTATGCTACTTTGCGACCTATGATAATTTGCAACCTATGTGACTTATGGGACTTTGCGACCTATGTGACTTAATTTGCAACCTATGCGACTTACTTTGTGACCTTCTAGCCTATGTGACTTACTTTGTGACCAATGCCACCTTTCGACCTATGCGAGCTATGTGAATTTGCGACCTTGTGACTTTGTGACCTATGCGAATTTGACCTTGCGACCTATGCGACTTTGTGAATTTGCGACCTATGCAAATTTTTAGCCTATGCAACATTTGCAGCCTATGCGACTTTACGGCGGCATATGTGATTTTGTTGCCTATGTGACTTTGTCACTATGTGACCTTGTGACATATGTGACCTTGCGACCTTTGCAACATATGTGACCTTGTGACCTTTGCGACATATGTGACCTTACGACCTTTGCGACTTTGTGACCTATGCGACTTTGCTACTATGCGAGCTATGCGAACTTGTTATTTTGCGACCTATGCAACTTTGTGACCTTTGCGAGCTAGCGACCTTTGCGTCTTAGAGACTATGTGACTTTCCATCCTATGCAAATTTATGGCGGCTTATGAAAATTTTCTGCCTATGCGACTTTGTGACTTTGTGACCTTGCGACCCTTGCGAAATATGTGACCTTATGAACCTTGTGACATATGTGACCTCGCGAACTTTGCGACATATGTGACCTTGCGACCTTTGTGACATATGTGACCTTGCGACCTTTGCGACCTTGTGACCTTTGTGACTTTGAAACCTATGCGAGCTATGTGAACTTGTTATTTTGTGACCTGTGCAACTTTTCGACCTTTGCGAGTTAGCAACCTTTGTGTCCTAGCGACTATGCGACTTTGCGACTTTGCGACCTATGGAACCTTGCGACCTATGTGACTATGTGACCTTGCGACCTATGCAACTTGACTTTGTGACCGATGTGACTTAATTTGTGACTTTACGATGTTGTGACCTATGTGACTTACTTTGTGACTATGTGACCTATGCGACTATGCGACTTGACTTTGTGACCTATGTGACTTGACTTTGTGACCTATTTGACTTACTTTGTGACTTTGTGAGCTTGTAACCTATGCAACTTACTTTGCGACCTATGCGACTTTGCAACTTTGTGACCTATGATACTTTGTGATCTATGTTACTTTTCAACCTATGCGACTTTTCCACCTATGCAACTTTATGGCCTTTGCGACTTTGCAACCTTGTGGCATTGTGGCCTTGTGGCCTTTGTAGCCTTGCAGCCTTTGCAACTTTGTGGCCTATGTGGCCTTGCAGCCTTTGCGGCTTTGTGGCCTATGTAGCCTATGTGAATTTGCTACTATGCGACCTATGTGACCTTGTTACTTTGCAACCTATTCGACCTTGCGACCTTGTGACTTTGTGACCTGTGTGACTTATGCAACCTTGTGACCTATGCGACTTGACTTTGCGACCTATGCAACTTTTCAACCTATGCAACCTTCCGAATTTGATACCATGACTTTGTTACTTATGAAACCTATACAACCTATGCAACTATGCGACCTTGTGACCCATACGAATTGACTTTGCGACCTATGCGACTTTGCGACCTATGCGACCTTGCAACCTTGCGACCTATGCGACCTTTGTGACCTATGCGACCTATGCCACTTTTCTACCTATGTGACCTCGTGACTATGCGACCTCATGACTGTGAAACCTATGTGACTTGTGTGACCTATGCGATTGTGCGACATATGCGAATGTATGACTTATGCGACTATGCGACCTATGCGACTATGTGACCCATGCGATTGTGTGACCTATGCGACCTATGCGACCTTTGCAACCTTTGCAACCTTTGCGACCTTTGCAACCTTGCCGCCTATGTGACTTTGTGAATTATGCGACCTTGTGACCTATGGGACTTATGCGACTTTGTGACTTATGGGACTTATGTGATTCTATGACTTACATTGCGACTTTGCGACCTATGTGACTTACATTGCGACTTTGCAACCTATGCAACTTACTTTGCGACTTTGAGACCTATGCAAATTACTTTGCGACTTTGTGACCTATGTAAATTACTTTGCGACTTTGTGAGCTATGCGAATTACTATGTGAATTTGCAACCCAAGCGACTTACTATGCGACTTTGCGATCTATGCGACCTTTGCATAGTTTGTGACCTATGCGGCCTTTGTGACTTTGCGACCTATGCAACTTTGTGTTGGTTGATTTCTTCTTTAGAAGGTTGACCTTCTCCTGGATAAGGTCTTGGAGGGTCTTTCGACTCAAACAATGACTCAAATAAATTTCTATACAATATGTAACATGCCCCATATGGGTCTTGTTGAGAATTTGGAGGGCTTTAGGTTAATACAAATTTCTTATTGATAATTGTGAGCATGCTTGTGTTATTTATGTCTTCTTTTCTTTTAGCTTAGTTAATCTTTCATGAAGTCAATTATCAAAATGTACAAGACACAGAAGTTAGGATCCTAGAGCTAGGGCAAAAAACTCTCCCTATTGGAAAGGAAAACCCGCAAAAAATTATTCTTATTGATCTTCAAATGACAAGTACCATGACCAAGACTTAGACCCTTGACCTAGATATGCTTCCAAGACCTTGATTCTTCCACTTTAATTCTTCTTTTCAACAATTTTCTTGCTTCCTCTTCTCCTTAAGATGACTATCTTATCTTTAATAAACTCTTCTTCAGATCAACAACCTTGAATTAACACTTTCCCGCACTTGTCCACAACTTAGCTTGTATCTCTATACTTTCCTTAATTTCCTTTCCTGCTACATAACATCTTGTCTCTTTGTTAACTTATGACAACATTACACTTCAGTCCTACTCTACACTTCACATTAACCTTCAGAACCTTGTATTTAACCTCAACTCTTTGCATTTAACGTTCAGCACTTTGCATTTACCTTCAGCACTGTGTATTTACCTTCAGCACTGCGTATTTAGCTTCAGCACTGTGTATGTTACCTTCTGCACTGTGTATTTGACTCCAACATTGTGTATTTCACCTTCAACACTGTGTATTTAACCCTCAGACCTTCGCGTTTACCTTCATACCTTTTCATTTAACCTTCAGACCTGTATTTCGTGTAAAGTTACAGAACTTGTTTAAAATTTTATATTCTCAAATGAACCACAGAGAAACTATATATAGGTGTATGTTTCTTGGTTTGTAAGCTGACTAACCTAGTTAACTTTAGGCTGACTTGTCCATATTTTGTAGGCCGACATAGATAGTATCTCACGAGGTGTTTATTCCAGCATGTTGGAGGGTTCTTTTCACTGTATAGGAGCTTGAATTTCAATGTCTTTTAGAGCTTTTCTTCCATATTCTTTGAGGGTTGTTTGTTTTCTTCTTTACAAGGTCTTTGGAGCATACTAAACTAAATCCTTCATGTATATATGATACCTAATTATATGTATTCCTATGATCCTAATAGACATCAAGAAGAAGTCTATATACATAATAAAATCTTGCTCGTGAAACCCATGAAGAAAGTACACAAAAATAATATATTTTATTATATTTTGACATCTTATTTACATAATTACATAGTTAACATGAAGACCGACCTAGTTATACTTTTCAACACTCCCTCTTAACTAGGGAGGTATTCATACAAGTACATGGTCACTTTCAAACTGAAGAATCTCATAAGAAGATTCAGATTGGTAATCGCATCTATATAGCATCATATCAACCAGCATTGTCCTAGTGTAAGGCCTTGACTAACAACCCCATCTCTCAACAAGACAATGGGCTACAATTTTGGTGAGACAAATGACTTATAGACACCATCATCATTGTCTCTCCAAGGTACATACTCCACCCAGGTGTTCCCAAAGTATGACCTTCTTGGACTATTCTTCCCTTGGGTAGCTAGCCCTCAAAGAATATCGGTCCTCGACTACACTTATCTTGAAATCCCTAATACATTCTCAAAGAGTATCGAATGCCAGATGATTACCCAATCCTCCATTCTATCTTCCCAGATGAAGACCAGAATGATGTGTCTATCTCTCCCTCTCAACTAGGGAGGACCTATTCCACAAGGGAATGTACTCATTCCTATACAAGGAATGTACCTAAGTTCATTCTTAGGAATTACCAAGTTTAATCCAGGTAAAAAAATTATCATCATGCTCCCTCTTAACTAGGGACTTCCAGCAGCAATGGTGAGACACCTAGCTGCTCATGAAGAATTCCTGTCCTCGATGTCATGGATTTCGATATTGAGGAACCTTCAACTTTTAGCTTCATAGGGCACAGATCATCCATCACTTTCATCTTGAGTCATGTTAGCTATCAGAAAGAGATTCATCAGACTTCCTTATCTGGTCCACTATTGTGTCATGCCGCTTTCCTTTGAATCATCTTCCAGGATCATTCATCCTTTCTCATGATTAGCAGCCCTGCACAAATTTATCCAGATAAACATATACATATGAACTTTTAAAACAGAAGTTACCTCAGTGATGATCTTTCACCATGAAATATTCCTATAGGCATTAACATCCTTCATACAGATTGCCACATCTCCTAACGATATATTTTTCCAACGGTCTTCCAAAATTTTGTTAGAGTCTACATATCTTTCGAGGAGATCTCCTAGTCACATATTCTTGGCCTTTGAATGATAACTACCTCTTAACATGGTTTCATTTCATGATCTCTTCCTCTCTACACATTCTTGATTCCTAGGAACATACAACTTTTCTAGTTTCTCGTTCATATACAACTACCTCTTATTCCATGAGGACATATTATGTTGATTTCATATGTCCGTGCTTTGAGAGATACTCCTCCATAGATCATACTTCTAAGTATAGAATTCCATTACTTTCAACCACATGACATGACTTCACAACATCCAATGTTAGCATATAAATATATACATACCTCATACCTTTTTCCCTTGAGTCATCCTGTAGCAATTTCTCTTGAATGAAGAGCTTCATTCCTTTGACCTGCTTCAACAATATGTCATCACATCCCAAAATTTTGTCTCCATGATGACCCTTGATCTGATGATTGCTTCACTTTTAGTAAAGAGGTTTTCCAAAAGCTTTTTCACCGAGAGCTCCTTCCATGCTTTTATCAAGATGCTTCTTAATGTACATGCTATCATAAAATTTTGAAACTAATCAAAGATCACTTACAGAGGAAGATGATCTCAATCATAATAGAGATCTCTTGCTTCCTCCTTCTTAGATCTTTTAGTGTCAGGTTATTTTCTTTCATAATTGACATGGGATTCTTCCTTATTCCTCTTTTCCTCTCCATATTTAGGACAATATCTTTTATAATGTCCAAGCTCATCACATCCAAAGCATCACACGTTGTCCATATTTCTTATTTTATTCTGAGGGCCAAATTTTCTTAATCTTCTTTTCTTCCTGTATGAGGCTGCAAAGGCATGATTCTCTTCACTTGGTCCTGTATCAGCTTTGGCCTTTAGTCTTGTTTCTTCTATTTTACATAGAGACCATAAATCATGGAATGGAGTGGATTATTTCTTCCCATATAGACTAGAAGTGAAGCTTCCTCATTCCTCTAGTAGAGCATTCGACACCACTGTTGTCATCTGAGTGTCAGACATCACTTCTCCTAGTTCCTGTATTTGATCTCTTATTTCAAAAATCCTCATAAAGTATGGAGAGATTCCTGCTTCCCTTGATAATTTCATTTTGTATAGTTCTTGTCTCATAGAGATTGCTTCTCCAGCAGTACTCACAGAGAATAGCTCCACCAATTTCTCATATATTTGTTTAGTAGTCTTTAGTTTTAATACATAGGGAATGAGAGAGTCTTTGATGGATTTTATGAGAATCCTTTGGGCTCTAATTTCTCCCTTCATGTACTTGGAATGGGCTGAAGTATCTTATTTTGGAGGTTGAACAGTAGATCCTTCGATATAGTCCATTACTTCGTCTTCAATTAAATTCAAGTTTGTTCTCTTTTTCCATGTACTAAAGTTTGATGACCCAACTAGCTTGTTTCTTTCCTTACAATAAGGCATCTTGATAGATAGGGTCATGAAAACTTACTTGAGTGGATTTTCTTGTAGCTTCCTTGATGATGATTGATAATAAAGCTAAGGGTTTCCTTTCTTCAATGTTGATTGTACTTGAACCCTTGATTATAATACTATCTTCAGAAGTTGGGACTCTCTTCAAATAATGTCTTAAGTGCAAATATTTGATGGAAATGATTATTTTCTTGAATGAGTTTATCTTTTGAACGAGGTAGGAGATCTCACTTGAAGTATTTAGATAGTCTTCCTTGCAAACTGATTTGTCTTTCCAACCCAAACTTTGATCTTTGCTTATTTTAGTGTCTTGTCGACAAGCAGCCCTTATGTTCAGCACCTTAGCTCTGATACCATGTTGAGAATTTGGATGGTTGTAGGTTAATAAAAATTTTCTTCCTGATAATTGTGAGCATGCTTGTGTTATTTATGTCTTATTTTCTTTTAGCTTAGTTAATCTTTCATCAATTCAATTATCAAAATGCACAAGACACAAAAGTTAGAATCCTAGACCCAAGGCAAAAACGTCTCCCTCTTGGACAGGAAAACCCGCAAATAATTCTTCTTATAAATCTTCAAATGACAAGTACCATGACCAAGACTTAGACCCTTGACCTAGATATGCTTCCAAGACCTTGCTTCTTCCACTTTAATTCTTCTTTTCAACAATTTTCTTGCTACCTCTTCTCCTTAATATGATTGTCTTATCTTTAATTAACTCTTCTTTAGATCAACAACCCTAAATTAAAACTTTCCTGCACTTGTCCACAACTTAGCCTGTATCTCTATACTTTCCTCAATTTCCTTTCCTGTTGCATAACATGTTGTCTCTTTGTTAACTTATGACAGCATTACACTTCAGTCCTGAACTTCACTTCACATTAATCTTCAGCACTTTGTATTTAACCTTCAACTCTTCACATTTAACCTTCAACACTTCGCCTTGACCTTTAGCACTGTGTATTTACACTCAGCACTGTGTATTTACCTTCAGCACTGTGTATTTAACTTTAGCACTACGTATGTTACCTTCAGAATTGCGTATTTGAGTTCAACACTATCTATTTCACCTTCAGCACTGCGTATTTGAGTTCAACACTATCTATTTCACCTTCAGCACTGCGTATTTAACATTCACACCTTCGCGTTTACCTTCAGACCTTTTCATTTAACCTTTGGACCTGTATTTCGTATAAAGTTACAGAACTTGTCCGAAATTTTATATACTCAAATGAACCACATAGCAACTATATATAGGTGTATGTTTCCTGGTTTGTAAGTTGACTCACCTAGTTTACTTTAGGCCGACTTGTCCATAGTTTGTAGGCCGACATAGATAGTATTTCATGAGTTGTTTATTCCAGCATGTTGGAGGGTTGTCTTCGATGTATAGGAGCTTGAATTTCAATGCCTTTTAGAACTTGTCTTCCATCTTCTTTTAGGGTTGTTTTTTTCTTCTTTACAAGGACTTCGGACCATACTAAACTAAATCCATCATGTATATATGAAACCTAATTATATGTATTCCTATGATCCTAATAGACATCAAGAAGAAGTATATCTACATAATAAAATCTTGCTCATGAAACCCATGAAGCAAGTACACAAAAAATATATATTTTATTATCTTTAACATCTTCTTTACATAATTATATGGTCAACATGAAGACTGACCTAGTTATACTTTTGAATAGGTCTTTCATACATGAAAATGACCTAGAAGCTCTTAATGGGAGCTTGACCTGTAAAAATAAATTTCCTTGAACATGAAACCCATGCCTCAAGATCAATAAAATAAATTTATTTTTCTCATTACATCAAATACAAAAAATCATGATTACATATGTCAATATGAATCGAACCTAGTTATGTATTTCAACACTCCCTCTTGACTAGGGAGGTATTCATAATCCATACAAGGTACTTGGACATTATCAATCTGAAAATTTCTCATAAGAGGAGTTGGATTGGAAACTCGTCTGTATAGCATCATATCATCTAACGTTGTCACATAGCAAGGTATTTACTAAAAACTCTATCTTTCCACAAGATCAGAGCACAATGATGGTGAGACCAATGATTTATAGACACCTTCATCATTGTCTCTCAAGGAGCATACCCCACGCGGGTGTTCACAAGGTATGTCCTTCTAGGACTATTCTTATCTTGGATTCCCAGCTCTCAAATAATATCGGTCCTTCACGACTAATTTTATCTTGGATTTCCTACCAGATCCTCAAAGATTATCGGATGCCATATGGTTACCCAATCCTCCATTATTTCTTCCTAAGTGAATACAAGAATGATGTGTATATCTCTCCATCTCAACTAGCGAAGATATGCCTATTCCTATGAAGGAATGTACCCATTCCTATAAATTGAATTTACCCAAGCTCCCTCTCGATCAGGGACTTGTTTCCAAGTTTCTCCTTAGTCAGAAACTTGCTTCCAGTCTCCCTATTAACTAGGGAACCGTTTCCAACAAAAAAAAATTCTTCATTGGTGGATATCATGGGACCTTCAACTAATTGTAGTGATCCTCCTTTCAATGTCATGAATTTCATTTTTAATATTAAGGATCCATTGATGGTCAAAAATATATCGCCAATAGTAAGGGGACCACCCCTGTGCAAAATCCTAATTAGATTCTACACCATTTGGTTTAGGGATCCCATACAGTTGTAGGCTCGGTTTCCATTAAGTTGGTGAGGATGGTTTGTGAACAGGGAGGGGACTCACTAAAAATGAAAATGCATGGATGTTGAATGAACACAAGTCAGTGATTAATGAATGCCCTGTGGAACACAATACCATGAATAGCAAAGAAGAATTTAAAGCATGAAACTTACGAAAAGAATTGTTAGCAAAACTTTACCAAGATCATACATTTAACAAAATTCACTTAACAAACGAGAAATAGTTCACAATGGATAAAAAATTCATTTATAACTTATGCATATTCCAATCAATATTTAAATGAAATATCAACAAAGTAATTAATCAACATATGTTTAAAGTCAGAGCATCATATACCATCAATGTGTTGTAAGGAAGCTCATAACCCAAGAGAATACATGAGTAAAAATTTGCTCCAATACTTGAAAAAAAATTCATTCATTTGAAGGGACCATATTCATAGCACAAACACATAGGATACTTCCATCAGATTCCATAGTGAGATCCAATAACACTTCTTTGTATTCATCAAAAGGCATACATTCAATAAGAAACAATGTGTCTCTCCAAAATTCCAAAACCGGAAAAATCCATTACAATATCACTTGAGGATGTACATATACGTCGGGATGACTCTTTGGTTTCCCATGGCCCATCTCCCCTTGACTCTTGTGATTTCTTGCAACCAAGGTTTGCTTGCAACCTAGGCTACCAATGCGACCTATGCGACTATGCGACCTATGTGGCTATGCGACCTATGTGACTTTGCGACCTATGTGATCTTTCGACCTATGCGACTTTGCGACCTTTTGACCTATGCAACTTTGCAACCTTTCGACCTTTCTGACTTCGTTACCTTGCAAATATGTGACCTATGCGAGCTATGCGACCTTGCGAGCTATGCGATATTGCAACATATACGACCTTTGTGACTTTGTGACCTTTGTGACTTTGTGACCTATGTGACTTTGCTGACTATGCGATCTTGCGACTATGCGACTATGTGATCTTGCGACTATGCAACTATGTGATATATGCAACTTTACGATTTTGCAACTATCCGAATTTGCGACCAATGCGAATTTGCAACCTATGCTACTATGTGGCCTATGTGGCTATGTGACCTTTGTGGCTATGTGATCTATGCGGCTATGCGACCTATGCGGCTATGTGACCTATGCGACTTTGTGACATATGCAACCTATGCAACTATGCAACTTTGCGATCTTTCGACCTTTGCGAATTTGCGAACTTGCGACTTTGTGACCTATGCGGCCTATGCGACCTTGTGCCTATGTGATTTTGCGACATATGTGACCTTTGTGACATTGCGACTTATGCGACTTTGCAACCTATGTGACTTTGCGACCTATGCGACTTTGTGGCCTATGCGACTTTGCTGACTATGCAACTTTCTTGACTATGTGACTTTCTTGACTATGCGACTTTGCTGACTATGCGAATTTTTTGACTATGCGAATTTTCTGACTATGCGACTTTTCTGAATATGCGACTTTGCTAACTATGTGACATTCCTGACTATGGAAATTTGCGATTTTGCGACTATGTGACTTTGCGACTATGTGATTTTGCGACTATATGACTATGCGAATTTGCAACTATGCGACTTTGCGACTTTGCGACTATGCGACTATGTGACTATGCGACTTTGCGACTATGCGACTATGTGACTATGCGACTTTGCGACTTTGCACCTATGTGACTATGCGACTATGAAACTATGTGAATTTGCGACTTTGTGACTATCTGATCTTATGAGTTTGGGACTTTGCGATCTTGCGACTATGCCTCTTTGCGATACCTTGACTATGTGACATTGTGATCTTGCGACTATACGACATTGCGATCTTGGGACTATGCGACTTTGTGATCTTGCCACTATGCGACTTTGCGATCTTGCGACTATGTGACTTTGCAATCTTGTGACTATGCAACTTTTGAATCTTGTGAATATACCACTTTACGATCTTACGACTATGCGACTTTGCGATCTTGCGACTATGTGACTTTGCGATGTTGCAACCTATGCGACTTTGCGATGTTGCGACATGACTTCGTGACCTATGCGACTTCGTGACCTATGCGACTTTTGTGACCTATGTGACTATGCGACCTATGTGACTTTGTGACCTATGCGAATTTTTTGTGGCATATAGAGACTTTGTGGCCTATGCAGCCTCTGCGGCCTTTGTGACCTTTGCAAACTATGTGACCTTTGAAAACTATGCGATTATGAAACTTTGCGAACTATGCGACCTATGTGACCTATGCGACTTAGTTTGCAACCTATGTGACTTACTCTGCGACCTCTGTGACCTATCCAACTTTGTGGCTTTGCGGCCATTGCAACTTTGCAACCTTTTATGTGACCTATGTGACCTACTTTACAAGCTATGTGACCTACTTTCCAAACTATGCGACCTACTTTGTGACCTAAGCAACCTACTTTGTGACCTAAGCAACCTACTTTGCGACCTACGCGACCTACTTTGCGACCTATGAAACCTATGTGACTTTGAGAATTTGTGACTTTGCGGCCTATGTGACTTTACGGCCTATGCGACTTTGTGAATTTGTGACCTGTGCAAATTTGCAACCTATGTGACCTATCAACCTATGCGACGTTGTGACCTTTACGACCTTTGTGGCCTATGCAACTTTGCCACCTATGTGACTTTACGAATTTGCGACTTTGCGACCTATGTGACCTTGTGACTTTGCGACCTATGTGAATTTGCGACCTATGTGACTTTGTGACCTATACGACTTTGTGACCTATGTGACTTTGTGACCTATGCAACTTTTCAACTTTGTGGCCTTCATGACTTTGCAGCGTATGTGACTATGTTGCTTTTCAACCTATGAAAATTTGCGGCCTATGCATCTTTGCAGCCTATGCGACTTTGAGGCTTTGCAAAATATGCGACTTTGCAGCTTTGTGGCCTATGCGACCTTGTGACCTATGCGACTCTGTGACCAACCTTTGACCTATGTGACTTTGCGACCTATGCAACTTGACTTCACAACTTTGCGACTTCATGAATTTGTGACATTCATGACTTTACGACATATGTGACTTACTTTGCGACCTATGCGACTTACTTTGCGACCTATGCGACTTAATTTGCAACCTATGTAACTTACTATGCGACCTATACGACCTATGCGACCTTTGTGACTTTGCTGACTATGTGATCCTGTGACTATGCAACTATGAAACTATGCAATCTTTTGGCTATGCGACTTTGAGATCTTGTGACTTTGTGATCTATGTGACTTTCCAACCTATGCTACTATGTGACCTATGCGGCTATTCAACCTATGCGACTATGTGACCTATGCGGCTATGCGACCCATGCGACCTATCGACTATGCAACCTATGCGACCTATGCGACCTATGTGACCTATGCGATTTTGCGACATTGTGACCTATGCGATTTTGTGACTTTGCGACCTCTGCGACTCTGCTGACTATGCGACTTTGCTGACTATGCGACTTTGCTGACTATGTGACTTTTCTGACTATGCGACTTTTCTGACTATGCGACTTTGCTGATTATGCGACTTTACTGGCTTTTCCACTTTGCGACTTTGCCACTTTGCGACTTTGCCACTATGCGACTTTGCCACTATGCGACTTTGCGACTTTGCAACTTTGCAACTATCCAACTTTGCAACTATGCAACTTTTCAACTCTGCAACTCTGCAACTATGCGACTATGTGACTATGCGACTTTGTGACTATGCGACTATGCGACTATGCGACTTTGCAACTTGGTGACTATGCGACTTTGTGACTTTGCGACTATGCGACTTTGCAACTTTGCAACTATGCAATCTTGCGAGTTTTCAAATTTCCAATCTTGCGAGTTTGCGAATTTTAGATCTTGCGACTATGCTACTTTGCGATCTTATGACTATGCCTCTTTTTGATCTTGCGACTATGCGACATTGTGATCTTGCGAATATGTGACATTGCGATCTTGCGACTATGCGAATTTGCGATCTTACAACTATTAGACTTTTCGATCTTGCGACTATGCGACTTTGCGACCTTGTGACTATGCGACTTTGCGATCTTGTGACTATTCGACTTTGCGATCTTGCGACTATGCGACTTTGCGATCTTGCGACTTTGTGATCTTGTAACTTTGCGACTATGTGACTATGCGACTTTACGATGTTGCGACTATGCAACTTTGCGATCTTGCGACTATGCGACTTTGCGATGTTACGACCTATGCACCTTTATGATTTTGTGATGTTGCAACCTGACTTCGTGACCTATGCAACTCTGCGACCTATGTGACTTCATGACCTATGCGACTTTTGAGACCTATGTGACATTGTTGTGGCATATGCGGCCTATGAGGACTTTGCAGCCTATGCAGCCTTCACAGCCTATGTGGCCTTTATGAACTATGTGACCCTTGCGAACTATGCAACTTTGTAACTTTGCGAACTATGCGACCTATGCGACCTATGTGACTTAATTTGCAACCTATGTGACTTACTTTACGACCTATGTGACCTATGCAACTTTGTGACTTTGCAACGATTGCAACTTTGTGGCCTTTGGGACCTATGTGACCTATGCGACCTACTTTTTGACCTATGTGACATACTTTGCAACCTATGCGACCTACTTTGTGACCTATGTGAGATACTTTGCGACCTACTTTGCAACCTATGTGACCTATACGACTTTAAGACTTTCTTACTTTCTGGCCTATGTGACTTTGCAAATTTGTGACCTGTGCAAATTTGTGACCTATGTGACCTATCGACCTATGCGACTTTGTGACCTGTGCGACCTTTGTGGCCTATGCAAATTTGTGGCCTATGTGACTTTGTGGCCTATGTGTCTTTGCGGACTATGTGACTTTGCGAATTTGTGACTTTGTGACCTATGTGACCTTGCGACTTTGCGACCTATGCGACTTTGTGACCTATGCGACTTTGTGACCTATGCAACCTTGTGACCTATGTGAGTTTGCGACCTATGCGAATTTTCAACTTTGTGGCCTTTGTGACTTTGCGGCCTATGCGAATTTGCAGAATATGCATCTTTGCGGCCTATGTGGCTTTGTGGCCTATGCGACCTTGTGACTTATGCGACTCTACTACCAACCTTTGACCTATGCTACTTTGTGACCTATGCGACTTGAATTCACGACTTTGCGACATATGCAACTTACTTTGCGACCTATGCGACTTACTTTGCGACCTATGCGACTTACTTTTTGACCTATGAGACTTACTATTTGACCTATGCGACCTTACGGCCTATGCGACCTTGCGACCTATGTGACCTTGCGACATATGTGACCTTGCAACCTATGCAATTTTGTGACATATGCGACCTTTGTGACTTTGTGACCTATGCAATTTTGTGACATATGTGACCTTTGTAACTTTGTGATCTTTGCAAATTTGCGACCTATGTGACTTTAGTGACGATGCGATCTTTCGACTATGCGACTATGCGATCTTGTGGCTACACAACTTTGCGATGTTGCGACTATGCGACTTTGTGACCGATGCAACTTTGCAACCTATGTGAGTATGTGACCTATGCGGCTATGAGACCTATGCCGCTATGTGACCTATGTAGCTATGTGACCTATGCGGTTATGCGACCTATGTGGCTATGCGACCTATGCGATTGTGCGACCTATGCGACTATGCAACCTATGCGACCTATACGACTATGCGACCTATGTGACCTTGCAAGATATGCGACCTTTGTGACATTGCGACCTATGTGACTTTGTGAGTTTGTTGACTATGCGACTTTGCTGACTATGCGACTTTTCTAACTATGCAACTTTTCTGACTATGCAACTTTTTTGACTATGTCACTTTGCTGACTATGCGACTTTGCTGACTATGCGACTTTGAGACTATGTGAATTTGCCACTATGCAACTTTACGACTATGCGACTTTGCGACTATGCGACTTTGCGACTATGTGACTTTGTGACTTTCCAACTATGCGACTTTGCGACTATGCAACTTTGCAACTATGCGACTATGCGACTATGCGACTATGCGACTTTGTGACTATGCGACTTTGCGACTATGTGAATTTGCGACTTTGCGACTATGTGATCTTGTGAGTTTGTGACTTTTCGATCTTACAAGTTTGTGAGTTTGCGATCTTGCGACTATGCCTCTTTTTGATCTTGCGACTATGCGACACTGCGAACTTGCAACTATGTGAGTTTTCGATCTTGCGACTATGCGACTTTGTGATCTTACGACTATGCGACTTTGCGATCTTGCGACTATGCGACTTTGCGATTTTGCGACTATGCGACTTTGTGATCTTGCGAATATGTGAATTTGCGATTTTGCGACCTATGCGACTTTGCGAATTTGCAACTTTGCGACCTATGTGACCTTGCGACTTTGCGACCTATGAGACTTTGTGACCTATGCGACTTTGTGACCTATGCGACGTTACGACCTATGCAACTTTTCGACTTTGTGGCCTTTGTGACTTTGCGGCTTTTGTGACTTTATGGCCTATGTGACTATGCAGCTTTGCGGCCTATGCGAATTTGTGGCCTATGCAGCTTTGTGGCCTACATGACTTTGCAACTTTGTGGCCTGTGTGACTTTGGGACCTATGTGACTCTGCTAACAAAATTTGACCTATGCGACTTGACTTCACAAATTTGCAACATTCATGACTTTGTGACATTTGCAACTTACTTTGCGACCTATGCTACTTACTTTGTGACCTATGCGACTTAATTTTTAGCCTATGCCACTTACTATGTGACATATGCAACCTATGCGACCTTGCGAACTATGTTACCTTACGACCTATGCGACCTTGCAACCTATGAAATTTTGTGACATATGCGACCCTTGTGACTTTGCGACCTATGTAATTTTGTGACATATGCGACCTTTGTAACTTTGCGATATTTGAAACTTTGTGACCTATGTGACTTTGCTGACTATGTGATCTTGTGACTATGCGACTATGCGATATTGCGACTATGCGATCTTACAGCTATGCGATCTTACGATCTTGCGACTATGTGACCTATGTGACTTTGCAACCTATGCGACTATGCGACCTATGCGGCTATGTGACATATGCAGCTATGTGACCTATGTGGCTATGCTACCTATACGACTATGCGACCTATGCGACCTATGCGACTATGTGACCTATGCGACCTATGCGACCTTACGGCCTATGCGACCTTGTGACCTATGCGACTGTGACTTTGCGACCTATGTGAGTTTGTTGACTATGTGACTTTGCTGAATATGCGAATTTTCTGAATATGTGATTTTGCTTACCATGCGACTTTGCTGACTATGCGACTTTGCGACTATGCGACTTTGCGACTTTGCGACTATGTGACTTTGCCACTATGTGACTTTCCCACTATGCGACTTTGGGACTATGCGACTTTGAGACTATGCGACTTTGCGACTATGTGACTTTGCGACTTTGTGACTTTGGGATTATGCAACCTTGCGACTATGTGACTATGCGACATTGTGGCTATGCGACTATGCAAATTTGCAACTATGCGAATTTGTGACTTTGCGACTATGTGATCTTGCGAGTTTGTGACTTTTCGATCTTGCAAGTTTGTGAGTTTGCAATTTTGCGACTATGCCTCTTTGTGATCTTGCAACTATGCCTCTTTTCGATCTTGCAACTATGCGACATTGCGATCTTGCGACTATGCGACATTGCGATCTTGCGACTATGTGACTTTGTGATCTTGTGACTATGCGACTTTGTGATCTTACGACTATGCAACTTTGCAATATTATGACTATGGGACTTTGTGATCTTGCGACTACGCGAATTTGTGATCTTGCGACTTTGCGAATTTCCGACTTTGCAACTTATGTGACCTTGCGACTTTGCGAGCTATGCGACTTTGCGAGCTATGCGACTTTGTGAGCTATGTGACTTTGTGACCTATGCGGCTTTGCGACCTATGCGACTTTTCAACTTTGTGGCCTTTGTGACTTTGTGGCCTATGTGACTATGCGGCTTTGCGGCCTATGCGAATTTGCGGCATATACGGCTTTGTGGCCTATGTGACTTTGCGAATTTTCCGCCTATGTGACCTTGCGACCTATGTGACTTGACTTCACTACTTTGTGACATTCACGACATAGCGACATTCATGACTTTGCGACATATGCAACTTACTTTGTGACCTATGCGACTTACTTTGCGACCTATGCATCCTTGCGACCTATGTGACCTTGCGACCTATGTGACCTTGCGACCTATGTGACATTGCAACCTATGCAATTTTGTGACATATGCGACCTTTGTGACTTTGTGACCTATGAAATTTTGTGAAATATGCAAGTTTTGAAACTTTGCAACCTTTGCAACTTTGCCAGCTATGTGACTTTTCTGACTATGCAATATTGCAACTATGCGACTATGCGATCTTGTGACTATGCGACTATGCGATGTTGCGGCTATGTGACTTTGTGATCTTGTGGCTATGTGACTTTCTGATCTTGTGACTATGCGACTTTGCGACCTATGCAACTTTGCAACCTATGAGACTATGTGACCTATGTAGCTATGTGACCTATGTGGCTATGTGACCTATGCGGCTATGCGACCTATGCAACTATGCGATCTATGCGATCTATGCGATTTTGCGACATATGAAAACTTTGTGACTTTGTGACCTATGTAACTTTGTGACTTTGTGACCTATGCGACTTTGCGACTTTGCGACCTATGCGACTTTGCGACTTTGCGACCTATGCGACTTTGCTGACTATGAGACTTTGCTGACTATGCAACTTTTCTGACTATTCTACTTTTTTTACTATGTGACTTTGCTGACTATGCGAATTTGCGACTATGTGACTTTGCCATTATGTGACTTTGCGACTATGTGACTTTGAAACTATGCGACTTTGTGACTTTTCAACTATGTGACAATGCGACTATGCGACAATGCGACTATGCTGCTTTGCGGCTTTGTGACTATGCGACTATGCGACTTTGCGAATTTGCGACTATGCGAATTTACGACTTTACGACTATGCGATCTTGCGAGTTTGTGACTTTTCTATCTTGCGAGCTTGCGAGTTTGTGATCTTGTGACTATGCCTCTTTGCGATCTTGCGACTATGCCTCTTTTCAATCTGTGACTATGCGACATTGCGATATTGCAACTATATGACATTGCGATATTGCGACTATGAAACTTTGAGATCTTGCAACTATGCGACTTTTCGATCTTACGACTATGCTACTTTGCAATCTTGCGACTATGTGACTTTACGACCTTGCGACCTTGCGACTTTGCGATCTAGAAACTATGCGACTTTGTGATTTTGTGACTATGCGACTTTGTGATCTTGCGACTTTGCAATATTGCGACTATGCGACTTTGCGATCTTGAGTCTATGTGACTTTGCAATGTTGCGACCTATGTGAATTTATGATTTTGTGATGTTGTAACCTGACTTCGTGACCTATGCAACTTTTGAGACATATGTGACATTGTTGTGGCATATGCAGCGTATGTGGCTTTTGCGGCCTATGCGACCTCTGCTGCCTATGTTACCCTTGTGGCCTTTGTGACCTTTGTGAACTATGCGACCTTTGCGAACTATGCAACTTTTCAACTTTGCAAACTGTGGGACCTATGCGACCTATGCGACTTACTTTGCGACCTAGTTTGTGACCTATGTGACCTATCCAACTTTGTGACTTTGCGACGATTACAACTTTGCGGCCTTTGAGACCTATGTGACCTATGCGACCTAATTTGCGACCTATCTAACTTACTTTGCGACATATGCAACCTACTTTACAACCTATGCGACCTACTTTGCGACTTATGTGACCTATGCATCTTTGCGACTTTGCGACTTTCCGGCCTATGCGACTTTGCAAATTTGTGACTTCTAAAAATTTGCGACCTATGTGACCTATCGACCTATGAAACTTTGCGACCTTTGCTGCCTTTGTGGCCTATGAAAATTTGCGGCCTATGCGACTTTGCAGCCTATGAGACTTTGTGAATTTGCGACTTTGCGACCTATGTGACCTTGTGACTTTGTGACCTATGCGACTTTGCGACCTATGCGACTTTGTGACCTATGCGACTTTGTGACCTATGTGACTTTGCGACCTATGTGACTTTTCGAATTTGCGGCCTTTCTGACATTGTAACCTATGTGACTATGCGGCTTTGTGCCCTTTGCGAATTTGCGGCCTATGTGACTTTGCGGCTTTTCCGCCTATGCAACCTTGCAACCTATGCGACTCTGCTACCAACCTTTAACCTATGCAACTTTGCGACATTCATGACTTTGCGACATATGAAACTTACTTTGCGACCTTTGCGACTTAATTTGCGACCTATGCGACTTACTTTGCAACCTATGCAACTTACTATGGAACTTATGCGACCAATGCGACCTTGCGACCTATGTGACCTTGCGACCTATGTGACCTTGCCACCTATGCAATTTTGTGACATATGCGAACTTTGTGACTTTGCGACCTATGCAATTTTGTGACATATGTGACCTTTGTAACTTTGCGACCTTTGGTACTTTGCGACCTATGTGACTTTGTTGACTATGCGGTCTTGCGACTATGTGAATATGGGATGTTGCGACTATACGACTATGTGATCTTGTGGATATGCGACTTTGCGGTCTTGAGACTATGTGACTTTGCGACCTATGCGACTTTGCAACCTATGCGACTTTTCAACCTATGTGACTATGTGACCTATGCGGCTATGCGACCTATGTGGCTATGTGACCTATGTGGATATGCGACCTATGCGGCTATGCGACCTATCCGACTGTGCGACCAATGCAACTATGTGACCTATGTGACCTTGTGACCTATGCAATTTTGCAACATATGCAACCTTTGTGACATTGCGACCTATGCGACTTTGCGACTTATGCGACTTTGCTGACTATGTGACTTTTTTCACTTTGTGACTTTGCTTACTATGTTAATTTGCTGACTATGCGAATTTGTTGACTATGCGACTTTGCTGACTATGCGACTTTGCGACTTTGCGACTATGTGACTTTGGAACTATGTGACTTTGTGACTATGAGACTTTTCCACTATGCGACTATGTGACTTTGTGACTTTGTGACTATGCGACTTTGTGACTTTGCGACTATGTGATCCTGCGACTTTACGATTTTGCGATCTTATGACTATGCAACTTTGCGATCTTGCGTCTATGTGAATTTGCGATCTTGTGACTACGTGACTTTGCAATCTTGTGACTATGCGTCTTTGCGATCTTGCGACTATGTGACTTTGCGATGTGGCGACTATGAAACTTTGCGATGTTGTGACCTATGCAACTTTAATATTTTGCAACATTGCAACCTGACTTCGTGACCTATGCGACTTTGTGACCTATGCGGATTTTGCGACCTATGTGACTATGCAACATATGTGTCTTTGTGACCTATGTGACTTTTTTGTTCCATATGAGACCTATGTGGCCTTTACAACCTATGCAGCCTGTGCGGCCTTTGTGACCTTGGTGAACTTGTGACCTTTGCGAACTATTCAACTTTGCAACTTTGCAAACTATGTGACCTATGCAACCTACGCGACTTACTTTGTGACCTATCTAACTTACTTTGCAACCTACTTTGTGACCAATGTGACCTATGCAACTTTGTGACTTTGCGGTGATTGCAACTTTGAGGCCTTTGAGACCTATGTGTCACTCCCCTATAGCTTTGGTGTCTTTCAACCATGCTATAGACGGGTGCGGCACTACCTGTACTTTTTCTTTTTTCATATACTCAATTATATAGACTAAGCCTTTTGCAACACTTGTTCATTATTAATCTAATGTTCTTTCAATATGAGGAAATAAAATTAAACATCATTATCATACCACATGTACACCCATACATACAAGGGAGGGGCAACTCCCTTAATAATGAGTCCGCCCGATAATATGGTTCATAAATATGAAATAATAAGTTCCAATCCAGCAGAAGCCACTTCTGCTCCTTGGCAAGGCAAGTTAGCCTTTTGACCAAGCTCTAAGGCTTGTCAACCATCAAAATATCCTATAATAATCATTTACAACATCATATTTTCACCTTGGGAATATCCTGCACAAAACTGCCCAAGTGTTGTCGGGTCACTCGGGTCACTCGAATCGGCACTGCAAATCAGTTTAGACTGTCCCACAAGTTCCCTATGTGTCCAATCCATATCCCAACTATATGGTTAGATGTAGTCTTCAATACACACCTTTTGCAATTTACGGCACTCAATTCTGACCTCCGATGCTCCCGGAATAACTTTCAAACTGAAGTTCAGTTCATGCAAAAACGCCCTCTCATTCGTCACCCGACTCACCTATCTGCGGTGCGGACGCCCTATCATGTGTCACCCTACTTTCCCAACGCGCTGCTCTACTTTCCCTTCCTTCGGCGTTCACCATGTTGTCCAACAACGAGCTGTTGGCTAGCTCGTGGAGTCCAATTCTTAACTTTTGATTGTTGAATGTTTATTGTTCATTGATAGAATGATCAAATGATGCCTTCCACTCTTCACACGCACTTCTATTAATACGCGTATCAAGTGAGGTGTGGGTCGCTCAGTGGAACCGAGCCAACCCGTCGTTTAGCTGTCTGCCCATGTATTGTAGCGTCGGCCGCGCCTAACACATCGGCCGCTCATCCAACTCGTCCATCGGATTTTCCTCGGCTACGATGCGATGTTAAGTGTATAAACGTCACCTTGCCAACATTTTTCATCGGTCAAGTGCGACGATCCCACAAAAACGTGCCCTTGTGCCGCTCGCCGCTACACACATGCGCCCATGCCGCTATGGTGCGACGTTTCACTCGTTTCATCGCACGATGCCTAAACTTCTTCCAAACGCCTGATGGGCGCACTCGTTACCCCAAACGTGCCTCATGAAGTCTTGGGGCCTTACATCCTCCACCACTTCAAAAAGTTCTAATCCCTAGACAACATCATCCCATCGTCACAACTCCATGTGAAATATCATTGCATAAACCAACAAGGTTCATATCCATGAAATATATTTTCAATCTGTGATCATCAACACATCTGCTACAATCATCACATGATGCACCATAGAGGGAATTCAATATCCTCATCAAGGTCACATGCTACTGCAACTTCTATCTTGTCAACTCATCACATATCATTAATGTCATGTGAAATTTTGCATCAAGTACTCCAACCAACTCAACACAACAAAAGTTGTTATGTATCCGGCATAACTCTGCACACTACGCATCCCTACAACTTGAACTAGTTGGGTAGCTAATCCAACCATAACATCCTCATCATGAGAATTTCCATCCTCATACCATGTGTTAGTTATTCCTTCTACAATCTATCACATCCATCAACTTGATCAAGACTCAATCTCATCCAAAATGCCATGTTTGGGTTCATGAAGTGTCTCCATCTCATCCACAACATGTTTTCCATGATGCTAATCCATGTGATACTTGTATGCAAAGTAGTATCATCCTCCAAGCATCATCAAAAATAAAAGTTCTCCCTCTCATCAAAGTGTCATATCCAGGTGTTGTGTAGATTAATCCGTCTTGCGGACAAGACCGATCTCTCTAGTACTAAAAGTAACTAGCAACAAACAACCAATTATACTAATCTCTCTCTAAGCATACAAGATTCATAAAAATGCTATATAGGTGTAAGGCCTACCTTATGTCCAGCGCTTGCTTGATCTCATTGAAGTCCTTCCCGTGCACTTGAAAGAACGTTCCTCGTGAATCTGCAGTCACAAACAAGAAAAAATATTACACAGCACCTGTATAGACATTATTATAAACCATACTCATCATAATGATCAAGGAATTTATAAAATAAACCATAAATAAACAGTTTAATGAGAGAAATGAGTATATTTGTATTAACTTCAAATAAAGAAAACCTTTACAACCTGTGCCTTGATGTTGTGCATGTCCTCCTGGGGTCCGAAGCAGGAATCTCTTCTAATTTGACAAGCATTGCACTCTTTGAACCAAGACAAATAGAGATGAGTGATTTAACCTCACAGAAAGTCTTAGTTAACTGAGTTTGAATCTCAACAGCATTTAACCTCAAATATCTTAAAGCTTGAACTCCCTTTGAGGCTACCCAAGGCCTCTTTTTATAGTGGAAAAGAGGAGGTTTTCTATTCCAAATATGAAGGGATAGAATCCTCCTTCAAAGGGATTAGCTCTTTACATCAAAGGGTTAGCTCCATCAAGTGAGGGATGCATGAACCTTCTCAAAGCGTATCCATTCCCGAAAATTCCCATCTAGAATCTTCTAGAATTCATCTGAAATCAACTTTTTATCTTTACTTTCTCGCCTTTTTGAGTTTTACAGAGGTCCGCACCCATGACACAAAGAACGTGCGGTATGGTTCCGCAAGAAAGCTGAAATTTAGGTGCGGGACCGCAGGAAATGAATAGAGAAAGTGCGATACCAATGTTTAGGGGATTTTTAGGAACTTTTCTCTGATTTTGAAAGCTTGGCATGAGGAGCTGATATGTTAGACTTGCAAAAGGAGGAAGTATGAGTAATAATGAGCTCATAATCATAGTAGAATGTCAGGATGACAGTTTTTAGTGTAACAAATTGCCCCTAAAGTGCAAAGTCTGGAATAGATGAAGCTGAAGTCTGTCATATATGAAGAGTGCAGTACTTTATCATTTCAAAGATCATCCTGTGGACACCCCAGTCGGAACCTGTAAAAACATTCAATGCAAAATATATACATATATATGTCATCACTGAGGTAGGCATTCCCATACTCAAATTAAAACTAACTAGAAACTAACTCAAATCGTTTTGATACATGAATGATTTTGAATACATCATAGTACAGATATATGTAGAAACAGTATGGATGCAGCCATCTGTTATAAATAGTCTACTGTATAGATGATAAAAAAATTCCTCGCAGCCTGGATGGTGGAAACTAGATCCAGGGTCTTGATTTCCGCATCTCGAACTAGTACGATTCTATCCATGTGAATAAATGTGTTGAAGTCGAACATGGTAGAAACCACTTGATTACCAATCAATGATGTGAACTGTTAACAAGTGTGAGAGAAACCACCAGTAATTTCAATGGCTCTCAAAGTACTCAGTACAATCCATGAAATGTGAATGAATGAGTTGAAGTCGAACATCTCACGAAATCATTCGATCGAAGGTCAATGATGCAACCTGTCGTCGAAGGCGAGAAACCTGCCATTGAGGCATGCAGATTTCAAGGTACTAACGATTTCTGGATCAACTTCCTAGATAATGAGTTGTCGTCGATAGAAAGTGATCCGTCATAGGCAAGCCCACAACACGAAATCATAGATCAAGTTTTGAAAATATATTGGCAAGGACTGACTCAGGGATGGTAAAAAATGGATGACAAATATTTTGCAGATGAATGGTTTATTTGAACTGTTCTCTTGAACACATAACGACACTGCAGATGGCTTGGTAACAATTGACCCAAAGCTAATACCCAAAAAACGGCTGAAGACTTTCAATGTGTTTTGATTAACTGTTAGGCAAAGGACTTCCCAACCCAGGTGAATGAAAGTGTCGTGTTCAAGAGTGGTTGACTGAATTTTCGAAAAAATTTAAAATACAACAAACACACCCATTTTTCTCTCTTTTTCCCCCACCATTTCTGGCAAGTACCTCTTTATTTTTGACAAGCTTGAGGAGGATAACATTTGCTTGGTTATAAGCTCACCCTTCGGATGAGTCCAACTTAATTTGAAATTCGAACCCTAAGAAGGAGTGGTTCGTTCCTGTTGAAAATTAAACAGGTCCTTTATTGTTAAGTTTTAACGAGTCCAGTATAGGAGAAACTCGGCGTTTTTCAATTTTAGGGAGTCAGAAGAAAAACTTAAGAAAACTCTGTGGGTGTAATTTTTCGTAAATTTAGTCTCTCGAGCCCGAAAAAGGATAAAATAATGTGGGAGAGAACTCTATTGACCGTAATTAGTCAACGTATACCTTTTTCGTAAATAGTCCATTTCAGTCCGTAAAAGGGGTAAACTTATACTGAAAGGACGATCATTCATTTACTTTAACGAGTTCGAATAATCAAGTACTCGGAAATCTTTTCATATTTAGAGAGTCTGAAAAGGGCTTAAAAGAGGACTCCAAAGTTTTGCTTTTTCGTAATTTTTTTGAAAGAGTCCGAAAAAGTGATAAAAGTACACTCTTTGTTGAAAAACGATCAGTTCACCTGAAAAATCCAGTTTCTGCACAAAAACTTGAAACATTACACATACATGTTTAAGATAAGTAAAAATGCTTTCAAAAATACCCTTTTTAAAGTGAAAAATAAATAAATTAAAAATTCATCCATTTGAAAAAACTTATAAAAAGGACTTTTTCAACTTCATTTTTACCGTTCAGTTTCAGAGTGAAAAGTAAAAAGCTTTTGGGTAGGAAAGTTCCTGTGAAGATTCTGGAAAAATTGTCCGTTGGAATCGAGAACCGTCAGTCCCAGGTAATCCACAACCTCTCAATCTTGTTTTTCATCCGTTTCAAATTTGTTTTTAGGCTTTAGTTTGCATTTTTGGGGCAAAAAATGGTTTAAAAGTTCGCCCGCGGGGTCCGCAGGTGGGACACACGTTACCTGCGGACCCCGACTTTTTCCTATAAGGAAAAAGTCATGGGTTCCGCACCCGAAACACATTACGCATGCGGATCTACACACTGTGTATAAAGCGTGGGTGCGGTACCCGTGCGGTTGATTTTAAAACATTCATTTCTCATTTGTTTGCCAAAAATTTTCAAATAAGATTATTCTAACTTGCCTTTTTATGTACTGTAGGATTGACAAGATGCTGATCTGGCGTGAACATGAGCACAAGGAAGTGGATGAAGCCGCCATACTCCATTTTCCCCCACAATAGGCATTAAAAGCATGTGGCTTGTACAAATTTTGGGCCATCTCAGGCATGAGGGCACAAGTAGAACTCTTGACATGGTTGGTGAACAGATGGAATGTGCAGGACCAGTGCTTCTTCATTGGTGGCCATCGGCTCGAAATTGAGCTGGAGGATATATATTTCTTGACTGGTTTGTCCAAGAGGGGCGAACAAGTTTCTTTGTTTGGGACTAGGCCAGGTGGCCAGTCTGTCGCTAGTCTCCAACTAGAATTCTGCAATGACCAGGCAAATCTTTGGGACAAACGGATTGACATAAAACACATCATCCGTCCTGAATTGAAAATTATTTCTTTTACTATTACCAAACTGTGTGGGAGTGTTGCGCTTCATGTAGCTACTAGTTCCCAAATGCGTATTGTCGTGGACTGTTTTCGCGGCACCATCTTTAACTGGTGTGAAGCTATGTTCGCCAATGTAAAAGGCCAACTAACCAGAGCAAAAAATGGGAAACTGAATAACTTTGGATATGGATCCATTGTTGTTTCTTTTGCTCTGGAGAGGATCCACATGTTAGCTCCACAGAGTATTGCTGTTGATGCCGGTCGACCTCGAGAACCGAGAATGGTTCGTTGGTCTGCGTTGATGGCTCGTCATGCTATTGAGGGTACTGAGATTGTGCGATTTCATCCTTCATATTTTCGTTGGCTGGATCGCCAAATTTTTGTGATAGAGGATTTTCCATATGCCGGGATAGATTTCCGCGGCGACCGAGAGACGACTCTCCCAGTAGGGGAACAGTGGGATGATTCAGGTAAAACCATTTTTCAACATTTGCTAAATTCTAATTTTTTTATATTTTTATCGTCTTGAAAACTAATAACCAAAAGTTTTTGAATACAGATGTGGATCCACAACGACCAGCCCATCTCCAACCTTATGAGAGAAGACAACCAGTTGCAGCCGCACCAGCCCCAGCAGGCCAATCAGCGGAGATTTTGACTGATTTAGAGCATCATCTAGAGCGTTTGACTCTAGATATTCCAGAGACGAGCATAGATGACATTCCACTCAGGTTGCAGAGATATGTGATTGGAGTTCCGGGACCTTTTAGGAGGTTCCTATGAAGGGTAGCTCGGGCAGTGGTTTCTTATCGTGATCATCATCAGTGATGGGATGATCATGTAGACTCATATTTTTGACTTTTGTATTATCATTTTTTCCGATCATAAGGTGTTTCCAACCTATGATCAAAGACGATGTATATTTTTTGAAAACACTCCTATACTATGATATATCACTATTTGCCGGCTATCTGTGTACATATGTGAATGTTGTTTGTTTTACTGCTTTTGATTATTGCAAATGTCTATTTATCATACTAGAAGAAATTGAATCTGCTAACGTATTTAAATGTCTTGGAATATGCTGATATTCAATGTAATCAAATTCACGTTCCAAGAGACGAACTCTCAAAAACAACCGTAATAACACTGGATTTCTAATGGTATAAACCCTGTTAAGCTGTAATACAACAAGTTCAGAATCCAACCTTACAATCAAACTCCGAATTCCAAATGATATGGATTCAAACAATAACTCAATCACTGCACTATACTCGGCAATGTTATTTGTTGTTTGACCAAGGCTTACCCCATGCATGGATACTAACTCGTCAGAGGGTGAATAGATAACCCAAGCTGCGGAAGAAATGTTCCATGTACTACAACAAGCACCATCAGCAAAACCAATGTAGGTTTGAAGAGACGTCGACATATGCAATATCAAGAGTAAAACTCAGATAAGCAGGAATAGTGACCAAAACAAACTTCTAAACTAGGCACACTTTTCTAATCTAAAACACACCAGCAGTAAAGAAATCTAAACTAACAAAAATCTCCACACCTCATTTAAGCATAATATCGCTTTAGATAGAGCCCATTTTTGGGTTTATCCAAAGGGACACCATCAAAATCTATCAACTCATAGGCCCCTTTTGCTAACTTTCGTTTAACAATGTAAGGACCATGCCACATAGGCACGAATTTCCCAGCTCCTAGCTTGTCGTTAGCTTGATCATAAAGTAAAACTAGGTCTCCTTCTGAAAAATTTCGATGGGTCACACTTCTATCATACTGAGCTTTTATCCTTTTAACATGAGCCTCGTTTGCTATTGCAGCATTTCGTCGGTTCTCATCTAATTGGGCTAAGTACAAGAAACGTTTCTCCTCTTCAGACGTAGCTGGAAGTAATTATACGGCTAATTTTAGTGACGGTATTTCGCATTCAATCGGCAACACAGCTTCCAAACCGTAAACTAGTTGAAAAGGAGTGAAACCCGTTGATGTTTTGACTAAGGTTCGATATGCCCAAAGTGCTGAAAATAACATGGAATGCCAATTCGTCTTGTGAATACCAATGATTCGTTTAATCATGGTGACTAAAACTTTGTTAATGGCTTCAACTAGACCATTGGCTTGCAGATAATACAGAGTGGAACTATCGTGGCGCAAGCCAAGCTGGTCTGTCAGTTCAGTCATCATGACATTCCGAAAATGACTTCCATGATCCGTAATAATAGCTTGAGGAACACCAAACCTAGCAATTATGTGATTAAATACGAATGTTGCAGCAGTCTTGCCGTCAACTGAAAATGTAGGCATCGCCTCGGCCCATTTTGTAAAATAATCTACTGCTAAGATAATATACGCATGCCCCCCGGCCGAGTGAGGGTTACATGTAATAAAATAGATACCCCATTTCGCGAAAGGACCAACAACAATTATAGGGTGAAGAGGAGCGGGTGGCGCGCGCATTTTCCGATAAAAAATTTGACAGTTGTGGCATTTCCGAACCGCATAAATGCAATCTTTGAACAACGTTGGCCAGAAATAACCTGCACGCAATATATTTTGGGCTGTGGCATACCCAGACATATGACCGCCACATGCTCCAGAATGGTAGTCATTTAACACCTTTTCAGCTTCTTCATGAGTTAGACAACGTCAGAAAGCAGAATCCGCTCCACGTCGATAAAGTGTATCACCAATGATATTATACTGTTGGGATTGGAAGCGTATTTTCCGTCACTGAGTTCGTGAGATGTTAGGCCGAAAAGATTGGGTTTGGAGATAAACAATAATATCTCCATACCAAGGATCAAGTGTACTGATGAGAAACAAAGATTCTTCTGCAATGGACTCTTCTGCCACTGTTTTAGTATCAGTAGAGGGGAAATCGCACATCAGTTCCGCAAATACCAAAGATTTCTTTGCCTTGGATTTTTCAAATTCCAAGTCAAATTCCTGCAGGATAACTATCCATTTGGAATATTTGCCTCCTAGCAATTGTTTGGTCAAAATATACATCATGGGGTTGCAATTAGAAATTACCGTGGTTTTACGTAACAAGATGTAATGTCTAAAACGTTGGACAGCTTGAACAGCTGCCAAGGCCAATTTCTCCACATGTGTGTATTTGATTTCAGTCGGATGCAGATTTCGACTAAGATAATAAATCACATGTTCATTTTGAGATTCATCTTCCTGAACTAGTACCATCCCAATGGTGGAATGAGAAGCAGCGAGGTACAAAATGTAATCTTGGTTGTAGTTGGGAGGATGCAATAACGGTGCATGGGTCAACGCGTGTTTAAGTGCATCAAAAGATCAATCAGCGATCTCGTCCCAGAAGAATGGAATGTTCTGTTTCAACAACCGGGTAAAACCCTTTGTAAGCTCGGCATAGTTAGGAATAAACCTACGTAAAAAGTTTGCTTTCCCCTGCAAACTTTGGAGTTGGTACAAAGTCGAAGGAGGAGGCAATTTAACAATGGCTTCGACCTTCGATGGATCGACGCAAATACCTGCTTTCGAGACAACAAATCCCAATAATCGACCCGATTCTATGCAGAAAACACATTTATGCGGATTCAGCCTTATCCGATAATGCCTACATCTCATAAAAATTGCTCGTAAATGAGTGGGATGATCGGCCCTACATAATGAATGAGCAGGTAAATCATCGAGATATGGCTGGACAATGTGCTTAACGTCATGAAATGCATAAGACATAGCCCATTGAAAAGTTGCTCCAGCGTTCTTTAGTCCAAAAGGTAGTTTACAATAAGCAAACGTTCCCCATGGACAAATAAAAGCTGTTTTGGGTTGATTTGCAGGGAGTATGTTTATTTGATTGTAGTCAGAAAATCCATCCATGAAGGAAAACAATTCACTGCCAGCACAATCATTGATTATTTGATCGATATAGGGAGTTGGATAATTATCTTTTGGACACGCTCGATTAATATCCCTATAATCGATACATACTCTTATCGTTCCTTGTTTTTTAGTCACACGAACAATATTCGATACCCAATACGTTAAGGGAATTGGATAAATGAATCCTGCTCGAAGTAATTTTTCAACTTCAGCTTTTATAGCAGCAGCTTTTCTAGGATGAATTTGACGTAATCGTTGACGAACAGGTTTAGCATCCGGGTAAGTCTTAATTTCATGAATAACGATCGATGGATCAATTCCTGGCATTTCTTCATAAGACTAGGAAAACACGTCACGGAATTCTTGAAATAGGGCTTTATAAGTCCGAATTTCTTCATCTGTACAACAAGCACCTATATGAATGTTTTCAATTATTCCTGGTTTTACTGAAATGTCAATTGGAACCGTTCTAGATATATTTTCCAAATTTAACTCAGAATCAAGATTTTGTAATGGATTCTAAGGTTCCTTGGCATATTCAGCAGTAAAAATTGAAGCGAAATCATCTTCAAAATGATCTAATTCAGGTAAAAATGAAGATCGGTGATGTAGATCTTCCCATGGTAAATCATCAACGGACAAAAACTCACGAATTTTCTCATCTGTATAAACAAGTTCAGGAAATGTCGTTGCAACTGAACTAGATATAGAAAGTGATTCCTTTTGGATCCCATTCATTGGATCAATTTCGGTTGAAGAGGGGTCGGAAAAAGACTGTACAGCCTGGTACGCAATTTCAAATGGACTCAAAGGCATCACGCCATCAAATGAATCTATCTCGGATTCGGAAGGTACGATCCAAGGATCATCAAACATAATAGTGTCTGATGAAATCATATGAATATTTGCAGTAGAAGGCGATACGTTAGGAGGAGGAAAGGAAAAAGTTCCTAGTAAACCAGAATCTTTAATCAAACCTACTCCAACATCCTTATAAGGGATAGCCGTTTTACCAACATGCTGGATTTTTTCTGTAGAGGCTGGGTCGGACGAGAAATAAGTTAACTAATCTATTGTCACGATATTTCCTTGATATGGGAATTTTATAAGTCGAAAGACCGAAGAGACAACAACAGTCATAGCATAGGACCAACTACGACCCAGAAGAAGGTTGTAATCTAGAGGGGCATCAACCACTTCCACATCTAGATTAACGATTTTACCTTCGACCCCTATGGGTAAATCCTGCAAAATACCAAAAGGTTGAAAACCTCGACCATCAAAAGCCTTTAGTATTGTCGGGGATTGGTTAAGTGTAGGAGATCCAAGTGATTTCCAACACTGAATTGACATAATACACGTCGAAGCTCCCTCATCAATCACAGTCCGAAAAATAGGTCTGTTTTTTACTAACACTGGAATCTGGAAAGCCATTTGGTCAGGAAGACGTGGTGTACTATTTTCTAAATCGAAGATTATAAGGTTAGAATCCTGAACATCGACAGCTCCTATGGCAGACAATAATAATTTACGCTGTGCTGGACACGATTGCAGCACTTCCAAAGCCGACATTGCTGAAGGAGAAACGGCTAAGTCTTCAACAATGTTGTAATTCTGAGCAACTCTCGCATGTGGATTGAAAGCTGATTTACGAAGAACACCTTTAGCAGGCGGTTTGATTATTAAGTCTGGATTTTGTTTCTCAATCTGTAGCGGACCGAAAACAGGAGGAGGTTTATTTGATGTATTTGCATTGGAAGACTCTACTTCTTTTCCATCAACAGGATTCTTAGAACCGTAATCTTGCGATTGCGTCGCAATCCTTACATGAGATATCTTCTAAAGTAGTCGAAGAAGAACCAATCATCTTACTATCTTGAATTGGAAAAGGATCCTTCAAGACAGGAGGTTGTTGCGATCCTTTAACGAATTTCGTAACTTCGTCTCGATATGGACATTCTTTCGTGAAATGATCTTGTTCACAAATGAAGCAAGGATAGCGAGGTTTACGTTTTTCGTCATTGGATTCATCTTTATCAGTTTTCTCTTTCGAATTCTTTTTGTTTTTGTTCCTCCCCTTCTTTTTACCACCGGATTTTGATTTTGTCGTAGATGTTTCAACGACATGAATGTCAGCGGAAACTTCGGGAGAAGATTTTCCTTTCGGGGAATCAGGTAAAGTTATAATTGGAGAAGAATTTTTTGACGATTTCTTCTTACTTTTAGAATTAACTGTACCAATCATATAGTCAGCGGCATGAGACCCTGAAGGAGCAGCAACTATTTGACCTTGTTTTGGAAGGTCTGGGATTTTTTCATGTAGAGTACCTGACTGCGTATAAACGAGGTCAAGGTACTGAGCTTGAGAAATTACTTTCTCTTCAGTAACAACACCAGCCTTAGCTACATCTTCAGTGATCTTGGGTAACAATGATTTAACAAACCATTCTGCCAAAATTTGATCCGGAATATAAACTTTCAGCAAACGTCGTCTACGTCGCCATTCATGAATATGATCAGAAATATACGTGGATGTAGATTGTTTTAGCGAAGTTAATAATTCTGTGCCGTTGTTGTATCTGACAGGCAACTGAAAATGAGTCAAGAAAGTTGTTGCTAACTGACTGAAATTATGAAACGAGCCGCGTGGTAACTCAATGTACCATTTGGTAGCAAGACCTATAAGGGTTCTTTGGAAAAGACGTAAGCGAATCGAATCATCAATGATTGAATTAGATGCACACCAAAGGTGATAAGTCATAACATGATTCGATGGATCCTCTCCTGACTTACCTTCGAATTTTGGTATATCACTGGGCAACTTATGAGGCATTGGCGGCCAGTTCTGATAATAAAAAATGGGATCATTTGTAAGGCGCGTCAAATCAGGTAAGTCCAAAGTTGCGATAAATGGTAATTGACGGTTAGGGTCGCGAAAACCTTGAGAAGCCAAAGCAGATCCAGGAGGCGGATACCCAGGATAACTAGGAATCGGATTTGCATTAGGTATTGTGTAACCTCCCGGAAAACCAGCATGAACCGGACCATACTGAGGTTGTTGATAAGTATAACCAGGGTACAGTTGATACTGATAGCTTGGATTCTGTACATATGGACCGAATTGCGGCTGTCCCTGGTATGGTTGATACGTAAATTGAGGTTGACTTGTAACAACTGTACTCATACCGGTTTGTCCTATAGGTATCTGAACTGAAGTCTGAACTGAAGGTCCTGACTGAGGTACAGAGACTTGAGGAATTTGCACGGATACAGGGGTAGCCGAACTCGGGGCTACATATACTCCAGAAACAGGTGTGACAGGTTGAACAGACGTTGCAGCAGTTTGAGGCAGAGTCTGAGGTTTACTAGGCCAAGCCTGCTGAACTGAACTAGGTGCAGGAGTTTGAATAGCTGGCTGGACAGGTTGCTGAGTTGAACCAGAAACCAATGGCTGGCCAGGTTGATAAGGCAACTGCACATTAGGCTGCAAAGGCTGTTGATATTAGGACGGATCCCACACCATCATTCCGGGGTATTGTCCCGTAGAAGGTTGAACGTAAGGACCAAAACCTGGTTGAACGTAGGGTTGATAATTAAAAGGTAAATTTCCGACTCCTTGAATAGATGGTTGACCAGAAGGCTGTTGGTAACCTTGCATTGGGTACTGCCCTTGAGGTTGATAACCTTGAGGCACGTACTGAAGTTGGGGTTGTTGAGGACCCTGAGGAGCATATTGAGTTTGGGGTTGACCTTGAGGAATGTACTGTCCTTGAGGTTGATAACCTTGGGGTATGTACTGTCCCTGGGGTTGCCCCCCAAAATAATATGGATCCACAGTTTGTCCTAGGAAAAAGATACCTTGAGGTTGTGCCCCGGGTGGTAACTGACTACCTTGAGGTTTCCCCCCAGGCGGTAATTGACTACCCTGAGGTTGCCCCCCAGGCGGTAACTGAGTTCCCTGAGGTTGACCTCTAGAAGGAAACTGACTGCCTTGAGCTTGAGGATTAGGAATGTTACCAGACATCATATAAACTTGCTCTGTGTTCGACGTTTCAATTTTAAGTCCATCAAGACCAGATGATAACACATTTTCGATAGGTTGAGGAGCTGCTCCTGAGAAAGTACCAGACAAAGACTGATATCCCGCAGGAACAGAAGGACCACCATGTAAAAAAGATTCAGGCGTTTGCGAAAACATGGATGACTCTCCAGCCATAATAGATGACGGATAATAACCTCTAGGTGTAGGATGAAATGGAACTCGAGGTGGATAAAAAGCAAGACCCGGATTCTCTAAAAAATCTGTTAAAGAGAGATACCAAGGATTAGTTCGAATGGGGCTGTAGAAAATAGATTCACGCTCCCTAAGATTTAATGATTGAGGGGAGTCGGGAAGAGATATGTCTTCGTCTGGATTCGTAAGTTCTTCAATAGAAATAAGTCCAGAGGGAAGATTGTCTGTAATGATATTTCTTACCCTAGGTGAACCTGGATCGCTAGAAGTTGGTGTAATAAATCCTGAGGATGTTTCCAAAGCAGAAGATTCAGTTTCAGGTTCAGAGATTTCAGGTTCGTCAGATAATTCACCAGAAGGAGAAATACTTTCAGTAACTTCAGAAACTGAAATCGGTTCTTGAATGTATTATGTTGTAGGTATTTGATGATCAGGATGTATAACTATAGATGAACTTCCAATTTCTGTTGATCTAATTCTACTACTACTGGATGATACCAGAGCATGAAGCCCTTCAAGTTGACTTGGTGAATATTCAGGGGGTTTCCCTTGTATTCTCCGGGATTGTCTCGGCAATTCCGCCACGATTAAAAATTATCTAATCACACACAAACAAAGAAAAATTTCAATGAAAACACCTAAAGTCTCTAAGAAACAAACTATTGAATCATTCGCTTAAAAATCTAAGAGTTCAAACCACACAAAAACAGGTAACTTTCCGTACTAAAAACACTAGTTGGTGATGAAATCCAACTTAGAAGAATTTTAACACGAAAAGGGCGGTTGGAACAGTTACCCCAACAACCTGCTTAATGAAATAGACCGGTGCAAGTTTCTCCACTATACCATCTCGAGTGAAGATAATCCTTCGGAGAGTCCAAATGAGTCTAGCTGACGTCTGTTCCAGGTACAGTGGGATCTTCCCTCCACCGTCACCTTAGGAAAGAATCCTAAAGATTATGGCCACTAAGGTTACCAACTGAAACAAATATACTTGGGGGAACAGTCTACGATCCGACACACACGCAAGGGCAGAGTAACAAAGCTCAATCCCCTTGAAGGCTCCTTGAAATAATCCAAGGTTTACCGACAAGTGACCCCAGGCTCCTCGACAATGGTCTATCCGAGGTTTACCGTTTTTAATACGTGTATATCTTCTATCGTTCCGAATGAGGAAGGATTGATTACCTCACTGGTTCAGATATGATCTCGTGCTTAACTCCTTTAAGAGGAGCTTCCCAGAGCATACATGCAACAACTGGAATTCTTCCTACCGCAAGATTTGTCTACTTGTTTTTTTTAGCTATCTTGGAGAGTTAATTACTCCCTACTCCAAGATACTAGCCTAAGCTATGTTGGTGATAAGAGCCCTAGAAATAAAAGATTACTAGATGAATTTTAATTAAGCGTTACTTTTAGGAGCTGTTTCTTAAGTCAATGGGTGCGGAAATGAAACTTTGGATGATGTGAAGACTCGACTTCCAAAAAACACTAAAATGCACCTAGAATGATAATCAATTCTTTTTCTTTCAATGAACTTTCTATCTAAAGAAAGAGTTGGAGAATGCAATCCTTTTAATTCCTTCTTTAAACATGAAAAATGATTGAAAGAAAATACTGTCTTTTCAATAATGAGATAAATGATCAAAGCTCATAACAAAATCCTTTTTCTTTCCAATCTTGAAGCTACAAAACAATTTTCCTTCGAAAGAAAACTACAAAAATTAAAACTACTCAAAACTACAAAATCTAATCTTTAGATCTAAAATCTAAATTGAGTAAAAACTTTAAGATTTTGAAGAATGTTTTCCTTAGTTGTTCAGCAAACTAAGAGTCTATTTGTTTAGAATAACAAACAGATCAAAAACATTCAAAATATGTTTTTTTTATAAAAATGAAATTCAAAACTTTCAACCAAGTTTTTTCGAAGATTCGCAAAGAAAAAAAAAGCTCAATTTCTCAATATAGGATGTTTTCACAATCAGGTTGGATTCAAAAGACAAAAAGAGATCAATGTAATCTTAGATACTGCAAATTTTCAAAAGTTCGAATCGCTACAAAGACCAAGCGGAAAAACAATCCAAACTGCAAAATCTTCTAGAAAATCATCAAAACATCAACACTGTTGGAGTTCATTCACAAAAAATTCTTGACAGAAACAATAATCAGTCTGGGTAGACACCAAAAGGCTAAATCAAAATAAAAATAAACTAGAGAAAGAAATCTAGAGATTTTCTAAAATTTTAACAGGGTCCACAGGCAACCGGTATTGACAGGTGCGGTCCCGCACTGTATTCTTTACAGAAAGTGCGAACCTGCCCGCACTGTCAAAGTAAGCCAGAGTGCGGTCCTAGGAAAAATTATAGAAAAAATTAAAATATTTCTAAATTTTCAAAAATAGGGAAAATCTAAATTACCCAGACAGATATGTATCAATCAAAAACCAGGAAAAAATGTTTCCTCAAATAAAAAATAAAAGAGAACCAAAAACAACAAGTTCTTCCCCAGTGGAGTCATCATTTTGTTGTGTAGATTAATCCGTCTTGCGGACAAGACCGATCTCTCTAGTACTAAAAGTAACTAGCAACAAACAGCTAATTATACTAATCTCTCTCTAAGCATACAAGATTCATAAAAATGCTATATAGGTGTAAGGCCTACCTTATATCCAATGCTTGCTTGATCTCGTTGAAGTCCTTCCCGTGCACTTGAAAGAACGTTCCTTGTGAATCTGCAGTCACAAACAAGCAAAAAGATTACACAACAACTGTATAGACATTATTATAAACCATACTCATCATAATGATCAAGGAATTTATGAAATAAACCATAAATAGACAGTTTAATGAGAGAAATGAGTATATTTGTATTAACTTCAAATAAAGAAAACCTTTACAACCTGTGCCTTGATGTCGTGCACGTCCTCCCGGGGTCCGAAGTAGGAATCTCTTCTAATTTGACAAGCATTGCACTCTTTAAACCAAGACAGATAGAGATGAGTGATTTAACCTCACAGAAAGTCTTAGTTAACTGAGTCTGAATCTCAACAGCATTTAACCTCAAATATCTTAAAGCTTGAACTCCCTTTGAGGCTACCCAAGGCCTCTTTTTATAGTGGAAAAGAGGAGGTTTTCTGTTCCAAATATAAAGGGATAGAATCCTCCTTCAAAGGGATTAGCTCCTTACATCAAGGGGTTAGCTCCATCAAGCGAGGGATGCATGAACCTTCTCAAAGCGTATCCATTCCTGAAAATTCCCATCTAGAATCTTCTAGAATTCATCTGAAATCAACTTTTTATCTTTACTTTCTCGCCTTTTTGAGTTTTACAGAGGTCCGTACCCATGAGACAAAGAACGTGCGGTATGGTTCCACAGGAGGGCTGAACTTTAGGTGCGGGACCGCAGGAAATGAATAGAGAAAGTGCGATACCAATGTTTAGGGGATTTTTAGGAACTTTTCTCTGATTTTGAAAGCTTGACATGAGGAGATGATATGTTAGACTTGCAAAAGGAGGAAGTATGAGTAATAATGAGCTCATACTCATAGTAAAATATCAGGATGACAGTTTTTAGTGTAACACCAGGTCCATGAAATATGGTTCATCCCATCTGTGATATGAATCCATCAAGTAAAAGTGTGGCTAAATCAAGTAGACTCAATCCCATGCCCAAGTGTATATCTCCAAGGCATATCCACTTCTGCATCTCCATAAAACTCCAAAGTGTCCTGGCTCGATCATCCCCATCAAGTGACTCCTCCTGAACACACCCCATAAATGTGCTCCAAGGTATGCATCCCATAATGCATCAAAATCAAGACCAATCCTGATCTCAGCTCCTCAATGAGTCAGATACTCCAAGATCACCATAGTATGAAGCCTCCAAAGAATGAAACTCATCATGAACTCCCATGCCTCCTCATATCCAAAGCGTTGGAAAGCATACTTGTATTGGCCATGAGTGCCATCAAAATTTCTCACTTGTAAATCATATGAATGTCTCATAGGTTTCTCATCCAACCAATGTCCCATCAGTCCATCTATAAAAGATATCCATGTAACTCATGTCCATGACTTTGGCTGCCCATATGTTCATCTAAGTGAACTCAACTCAACTCGCATCATCATCATGTGCATACATATCGAGGTGAAGTGCTATCGGTCACTACTACCTTCATCCACCATATATGAGTACTTCCTTCAAGGCTACTCCCCCTCTAAAGGTCTGCCAAGAGGTCCATCTTGGTTGAAGCCATGAAGAAGTCTACTCCACCAACGTGCCCTACCACCAAGGTAGTCTATGGGTCATGTCGGGCACTTGCCATTCTATGTGGCTAAGCATGACCCTTTCCATCATAAAGGTCATCACATTCCACCCTTGTCCAAGGCATTTGAACCATCTAGAGTGTGGTCACAAATTGCCCCATCAAGGTTTGCAACATCCCATGTTCTTTTTTCCATCAATGCACAAGGTCTCATCATAGTAGTCATCCAAGGAAAGGTCCTCCATGGTGTTGGCAAAGAAGTCATGTCTTTGCTTGCTCCTCCATACAGTCCATCTCCAAAATGCTCCAATGAAACACAAGTCATATCTCCATGAAGACTCCTCAAGTGAGTTTCCTCCATTCTCATTAATGCCTTTGATGTGTTCGATCTTGGTACCACCTTCTCATCAAGTTCCTTCTCAATCATGGTCGCATTTGCAACATCTCCATGTGGTTTATCCGCCAATGCTTGCAATGTGTCTTGTCTTGGTTTAACTTGTGTCACAAGTTCAGCCTTCATCTCTTCCATCTTCATAAAATCCTCATGAGAATCATCCATCAATGATGCTTGCAATGTGCCTGGCCTTGGTCCAACCTATTTATCAAGTTCATCTTTGACATCTTCCACATCTGCAACATCCTTGTGTGGATCAACCTGTAATGCTTGTAATGTACTTGGTTTGGGTTCAACTTGTTCTACAAGTTCTACCTTCTCTTCAACTACATTCCCAACATCCTTTGGTTTGTCCAAAGTAGTTTTGCTTCCTCTTTGGTAATTCTTTCCGATTTCAGCAATCTCCTCTCGAAGTGCCTCTAGTTCATAGCATAATGCCATCCATTCATCAAAATGGACCATCTTCTCAAAAATTCGATCAACTTCATCCTTGTTAGATTCAGATATCCCTTCCTCATACAAGGCCTTAAGAGATTGTGCTATAGCATCATGCTATTCTATAAGTGCTTTCGATTTCTTCCAAGATTTCACCACTTCTTTCTCAAAGACTCCAAGATTTTCTTGAATCCGCAAGTGCTTCCTCATGTGCTCTATCCATTGTAAAGCTTCGAGTGCTTTCTCCCCAAATTCTTCCAAAGTTGGCATGTCTTCTTTTGGTAGCTTTATCCCTAAAAAAATCCTTGCTTCAGCTAAGGTCTTAAAAGAAACCCAATGTACATGTTCAGCTTCAACACCACCTGCAACCCTACAACTGTGTCCCTGCTTCCTTCAATCAAGCTTCAGCTTCAACCTGTGAGTTTTCATTGCTTGCTTTAGTATAAAGCCCCAAAATATGGTAGCTATGATACCAACTGATGTGAAACAATAGTTTTGTATCCTTCCAGTATCAATCTTTGATACCAACTATCATGCCCCTATACCTTTGGTGTCTTTCAACCATGCTATAGACGGGTGCGGCACTACCATACTTTTTCTTTTTTCAAATACTCAAGTATATAGACTACGCATTTAGAAACACTTTTTCATTATTAATCAAATTTTCTTTAAATATTTGGAAATAAACATGAACATCATTATCATACCACATGTATGCCCATACATACAAGGGAGGGGTAACTCCCTTAATAATGAGTCCGCCTGATAATATGTGTCATAAATATGAAATAATAAGTTCCAATCCAACAGAAGCCACTTCTACTCCTTGGCAAGGCAAGTTAGCCTTTTGACCAAGCTCTAGGGCTTGTCAACCATCAAACTAGCCTACAAAAATCATTTACAACATCAAATTTTCACCTTGGAAATATCCTACAAAAAACTGCCCAAGTGCTACCGGGTCACTTGGGTCACTTGAATCGGCACTGCAAATCAGTTCAGATTGTCCCACGAGTTCCCTGTGTGTCCAATCCACCTCCCAACTTTATGGTTAGATGTGGCTCGTCAATACACACCTTCTACAATTTATGGCACTCAATTCTAACCTCCGATGCTCCCGAAAGGGCTTCTAAACTGAAGTTCAGTTCGTGCAAAAATGCCCTGTCATTCATCACCCGACTCGCCCATCTGCAGTGCAGACGCCCTGTTGTGCGCTACCCGACTAGACTATCTATGGTATGGACGCCCTGTCATGTGTCACCCAACTTGCCTAGCGCGCTGCTTGACTTTCCCTTCCTTCGCCGTGTTAGTCTTCAGTATTTTTCACCTGTTGATGATGACTAGTTTTTAAAGCCAAGTTTTCTAGAAGCTGATCTCCAATTTGTCAAATCTGTCATCTAGAAAACACCCCTAAACATTTTTGTCCTCCTACCTTTTTTCAGTCAACCTATGATGAGAAAAAACCTAGTTTTCAAGTCCTATCTAGTTTCAGTCATATAATCATGTCCATTAGCTGTCACAAGCTAAAGTCATCTGCTATCATTTACCCTCATCCCTAGGTCATTCATTAACAACCTGTTGATAAAAAGTCATCCACCCTACCTCTGGTCATATTTCATCTTAAGATCTAGTCATACCAAAGAGAATACTCAAAATCTGTCAAAGATCTCCCCTAAGTTAGGTAGTGGCGCTTTAGGAAATCCTCCCTTGGCAAAAAGCATCCTGAGCCAAAATCTTTTGTTCAATACCAGCCAACCCTGAATTGGTGCTTAGTCTACAAAAAAAAAAGCTTGATACACCCATAGGTCACCCCACTAAAGGTCTTGATGTCTCAGCAATACATGTGTCAAAATCCAAGCTGATATAATGTTGATCTACATTGTTTCAGTGTCTCTTTCAGAAGCAGAGATGAACAAATATTCCAGAAGAAATTATCAAACTAAACATGAGAAGACAACTGCTTCTCATGTTGTCTTGAGCCTGGGATAAGAATGCTAGTCAGGGAGAAAATTCAATAAACCTCTGCAAACATAGTCAAGAAAGAGATATGCATTACAAGGAAAGATGACGCAACTTGAAAAAGGGATGAAATGGCATGACTGGTTAACCTCCTCCAAACATGAGCAGATGGTTGGGTCACTTGTTGTAAACCTCCTCCAGTATAAAGAGAAGATGATTTGGAAATATTATGTTGACCTCCTTCATTTAAAAGCAAATGGTTAGGAACATGATAAAGGCCTCCTTCATTTTGAAAGAAAAGGGTCAGGAACAGAGGTATAGCTTCATTCAAAGAGCACAAGACTAATAGTGTTTCAAATGGCCTAAAGACTTTTTTACACCACTTCCTCCAAAGGATGAAACGTCTGATGCAGCAGTAGTGTTTAAAGGATTTCCCTGATTAAAAGAAGAGGTTGAAATTTAGTGGGAAGCAACTGAAGGGTCATGGTTTGAAGCCATTTGTGACATCATCAAAATAGTGATACAAGGGTGTCAAAAGAAGTCTTTTCTCTTTATCTATAAAAGCCTCCTTCGAAGAGTAAACAAAGGCTAGAATGTCCAAAACTTGGAACAATATCATCACAATGACAGGAAGGATATGACAAAATGTTTTAATTTCAGGACACCATTAAAAAAAAAAACACCTACCACAGTCATACACATGGTGTTTACAAAACCCTTTTTCCTCTATTCATAAAAACCTCCCTCAAACTGTCATAAGGGTGAGACTTGGGCTAAAAACCTTCATCCAAATTGTCAAAGAGAGAGAACTGGATGTGGTTAAAAATAGTTCTTGTATACAAAAAGGACAACAAAGATTAGAAAATGTTATAATTTCTGAAAGTTACATTTGTGATCTCAGAGGTTATTTCCCTAATGAAAAGGCAATTAAAAAAGATATTGTTTTTAAAGAAACTTCTTTACTTTGAAAAGGTCATGTATAGGAGCATTTTCAAAAGGAAGCCAACCACAACATTATTTCACCTTACCAAATTATGCTGCAAAGGCATCTAAGCTCTTTCGAAATTTCAAAGACAAAAGAGATCGTTTAAAAGCCCATTGTGCAAATTCAAACCACGAGACAAGCATTCCTTAACCTGCTCACTGGAGAAAAGGCATTCTAGGGGAAATTTGAAGGTTTTTCAATGCTTTAACTCTGCGCAGCATGCTTTTAGGTGTGTGCGGTGCGACAGTGAGCGCCCAGACAAAGAAATTGAACTATAGCCTAGCGCGCTTGTAGCGGTGCGCAGCGTGCCTGTGTCTTCAGGTCACCGACACTCGAAGCTGACCCGACTACATCCATATGCGCGGTGCCCTCTGCTTCAAATGTGCCGTTCCTCCATTGGCTTCCAAAAACACTTTTAAAAGCTGCTCCAACTATCAACCAAGGCCCATAAACATTCTTCAAGGTACTTCTTCACTTCGTGGTAAATTTTGAAGTTAAAGAGGGGTGTTTTTGTTGAGTTTTCCCTAAGAATAAATAGTGATTTTGAAAGAACTTCACCTTCTAAAACATAGAGATAGATAGTGGTAAAGAGATAGAGTTTTTGTCAAAACTGAAGAAGGTCTTCTTGTGTTCGGGGGTCTCAAATCAGTTTGGGAGGTGTCTTAACAGTGGTTTTAAGGGCATTTTATCATCTAAAAATCACATAGAGAAACAGTGATTAGAAGTTAGGGCCTTTGGTCAAAATAAAAGAGTTTTGTTGCTGTGGGTGTCAAAGATCAATACAGTAATAGAGGAAGGTGTTTTATCAAACTTAAAGAGCCCTAATTTCCTTTCAAAAACAATGATAACAAAGGAGCAGGGTTTGAAGGGAAAGGGGTTTGTGCCCAAAACAAAGGGAGATTCCTTTTCAAACAAAAACCACAAACATACCTTGTTTAAATCTTTTTCTCAAACACAGTGATTAAAGGAGATAGGTGGTTTGTCAAAATTGAAAATAATCTCTTTGGTCATGGCTATTTAATGATAAAACAGTGAAAAAGGGAGGTTTATTATGCCAATTTGAAGGCTCTTTGTTGTGCTATAAAAATAGCTAAGACTGCCCACAGTAGCTATAAAGGAGCAGAGTTAGTTTAAGAGGTCTTCAAATCAATATTTGAGAAGTATCTTAACAGTATTTTGCAAAGGATTTTTTTTGTTAAAACTCAAAGGGAAACAGTGGTTAGAAGATGAAGTCTTGGCCATTTTAAGAGGTCCTTTCTGTGTTGTGGGATAGTAAATTTTGTGCAGCCCGAGGTTTCAAAGACAGAGTCTGTTGTGAAGGTCTTCAAGTCAGTTGAAAGATGTTTTTGTTTACCTTTTAAAGGGAAGTAAACAACAAAAGAGCAGTGCTTGAGGGTAGGATCTTTTGTGCCAAAAAATAAGAGATCCTTCTTCAACAAAGGACCCCAAACATATCTTTTTCAAGATATTTTCTCAAACACAGTGATCAAAGTGTTTTTTTTTTCTCATTTGACAAACACTTGTTTAATAACATCAAATAAGCGTAGTGACTTGCAAAGAGGACAATGTGTGGTGTTGAGAGACTATTTTAGAAGCCATTTAAAGCAGCCATTGTCTTGGTCAACTATCAAAGAGTATCCAAAGAAAAATGCCTCCCAAGCAAGATAGCAGAAGTGGCCCTCACAAGAGGTATGAACCTTTTTCAACTGAGGAAGTAAATGCCCATCCTTCAGTTCTGTTTAACTTTCATGAAGTTGGATGTTTAGAGTTTTGTCAAAGGGTTCAGGAGGTGAAAAGTTACCTTGCCTTGACACATCTATGTGCTTTAAGACTGCAAGGGAAACATTTTCAGATGGCAGGCTTAGATTTCAAGTTTTCTCCTAGATCCATTTCCAGAGCTACCAAAATCCCATATGTTGGAGAAAAATGGTTTAAGCAGAGATACCTAGACTCAGATCAACACAAACGCCTTTTGAAGCTAGAGCATCGGGATGCATGCCCATCCATCTTTCATTTTTCATATCTCTTGACCAGCTATGCTCCCTTCATGAAGATAATCATGAAATATTTCACATGCGAGGGAAGTTTTTCCTGGGTTTATGCTTACCATGTCCGGCTACTCATGCACTTTACAAGGACCCAATTGTTAAACCTCCCCTTTTTCCTCCATAGAAGTGTTGAAAAAATGGCTTCCAATGTTCAAAAGAGACCTCCCTCTCAGCAGCCAGCTTGTCTTTTCCATCATTCCCTTATCAAGATTGTCATTCTTCATCAACTTGAGAAGAAGGGAATCTCTTGGGACACTTTCATTGCACATCCCGATTTCACCACTATTTATTCATCCTAGGCATCTCCTTCACCTTCCACTCAGCATCTTTCTCCTTCTTCTCATAAGCCCATTCCTCAGAAGCTAAAATCTCCCATGATTGATCAAGAAGAGGAGCATAATGAAGAAGAACAACACAGTGAGGAAGAACAGCATAATGATGAAGAGGATCACAGTGAGGAAAGGCATCATAGTGATAAAGAACAAAATAGTGAAGGGGATCCAATTCAAAGGGAGAAAAGTGAAGAAAAACATAGTGAGGGTAGGCAGCACAGTGATGAAGAAGAGCGCCATGAAAAAGAGAAAAACAGTGAAGAGGGCAATGATGAAGAAATGAAACAGTTTGATGAGGAACACAACAACCACAAAGAGGAGGATGTTGGTAGCCCTCACAATAGCAAACATGATGAGGATGAAGCACAAAACCTTGAGGATAAAAATCCTAAAAGTCCTGAAGAAAGCAGGGACAAGAATGAAAAGGGAAGCCTTAAAAAATACATGCAAGGTGACAGTCAAAGAACTCATGAAGAAGGTCAAAACAGTGGCAAGGATGATGAGGGGAGTAGCAAGAGCTAAGAGCAAATAGAGTATGTGCTAGCTGCCTCTCCTAGGCAAGTGGTCATGCTTTCTTCTCCAAAGGTGACAAAGCCCCGAACATCAAGAAAGAGAGTGCCTCAAACTGCAACTCCAAATGTTACTAGAGCCCTCCAAAGCAAAGGGAAGTTGCCCAAGCAATCCATTGTTGAATTACCCAAGAGGAGGAAGACCAAGAAGGCCACCCAAAGCAAGGGGAAGGAGAAGGATGAAAGTAGCCATGAGAAAGAGAGGGACTTTGACATAATTTAGATAAACAGTGATGATAGCGACAATGAGGCCAGAATCCTAGAGTCTTTCTTGATTAATAGAGAAGAAAAAATTCATGATCTAAGGGCAGATCTAGAGAGGTCTAAAAACCTCATTCACTTTCTACAAACACAAAACAAGCAGATGAGTGTCCACATGGAGGTATATGAGACACGGGCTATCAAATATCAAAAAGAGGCCTCCAAGGCGCAAATTGAGTTGGAAGAACTCATGGGCGAGTTCAATGATAGCGAAGATGAATATCAGCCAAGAAGAAATAGGCCAAGGACCATGGGACTCAGAAGAGCCTTAGATAAACAAAAAGAGGAAGAGGCTGCCCTTTTCCAATATTTTCCTCTCACTACTTTATTCACCCAAGAGATAGAAAACAATAGAGAAGCATGGCTTGAAAGGGTGAATGAACACTTGGATAAGAAGTTGTAAAATGCCAATAGAGATTTGGACCTTCAAAGAAGAATGATCGGGCACTATAAGAAGCTTTATCAGTTCACCCAACGGAAATTGAAGGCCACACAAGAAAGGCTCAAGAAGGCTCAAAAGAGGCACCCGGCACCAAAAATGAAGAAACACATATCAAGGCTTCAAATTTTGGCCTCTGCTCCTCAGCATGCTTCTGAAAACCCATGAGGGTCATGCTCGCCAAAATTGGGCAAAATTGAACAAGTTTTGGTATTTTGACATTTTTGGGCTTTTTGCTAAAAATCGTGGGCATCGCCATTTCTATTTGAGACATCCTAAAAGGATGAAAATGGTATCATTGGATTCCATAATTTTATGGTCATCTACTCAGCAATTTTTAGATCAATTGAAGATGATTTGGTCCCCCAAAATGGCGAAAAACAGTCACTTTTTCAACACTTTGCCCCGCATATCAGCACAATCTAATTTTTGGGTTTTTCCACACAGGTAAGATTTTCATAGACTTCTAGTGATCAGTTTGAAGAAAAAAAAAGAATTTTCAGAAACTAGACATCCAGATCTTTCCAATGAGCCATCACGAGCCTCTTTTCGACATCAGGAAGGCCCCCAAACGTTGCCCACAAGACAGGGGTTTTTCTGCTGATATATTTCTTAAGTATTTTTGTGAAAAATGCACTTTTCTGAAGTGGCTTTTCCTAATGTGAGTTTAGCCTTTTTTGGCCATGGTTAGTTAGGAAAAGTCAATATAATTTCCTTTTTTATCATTTTTAGGATATTTTTATAGATATTTTGTGCCTTGGGCTTTGCAAAGCCTCAAGGACAAAATCATATATTTTTGATGGGCCAATGAGCTTGCAAGTTGCACTAGGAGGTTTTCTCTCATCTTGGCCTATATATTCCAAGAGACTTCATTGTAAATAAGGCTGAAATTGATGATATAGAGCAATATATGGTTATAAAAGCTTGGAATAAATACTTGTCTCATGCATTGGATAGTTTCTTGAATGTTTTTGGATGATGAAAGAGGACTTCTGTTGGATTCCTTGAGTTGGTAAAATGGTATAGTGTCCCTCTCTGTTATGCTTCTTAGTTTTCATTCATATTTCATGCTCTTGCTTGCTATAAGATAGTAGAGAATATATTTGAGACATGCCCTTGGAGGCACCTCAGGTTTCATGTTTCTTTATAGCTTCTATGTTTTCTTCCTTCTTAGTCATATCAAAGAATCCTTGATTGCTCTTTGATAAATGAAGAAATTGTTTGCTTGTTTCATTTATGGTTTTATGCATGCTAAGTATGATTCACGGTATGCCTTGCTTACTCATGGCTAGTCATAACTCCACCTCTAAAACCTTTCTTTGCTTGTTTGATTGTCTTAGTTGAACCAAGGAGGTCTTGTACTGATCTTGCCCTTTGCCTAAAACTATGCAATCTTACTTCAAAGTGCCCGATAGCTTGAAATACTATGTCTAGGCATTTCCTCATAGTGATTTGAGTTATTTGTTTGTCTTAATTGTCTTTCCCCAAAGTTTGATAGCAATTTCCTAAATTTAGAGAGTCATATATCTCTATGTATTACTTGAATTTTTATTTCTATGCATTTATCAGTTTATAGTTACATTTATCATGATTAATGGTGTAATATCTCGTTTCAGGGATATTTGTAAAACACGACAAACTCCAACCAGAGATGGACTGGGAAAGCATTTACCATATATGCCGCCTCTGAAAAGAGGACGAAATATAAAGGCTACCTGGCCCTTTCCAGACTCTATCTAAGAGTGGGAGATAAACACACCAAGTGGTATAGAACTAGAATGCCCAGAAATATATAAAGATAACAATGCAGCAGACATACAATAGCATAGAAAGAATATATGAAAAATCATCCAGAAATATAGAGAGAGAATTCTAAGCCATTTTATTAAACTGAGAAATATAATGAAGTACAATAGGCGATCAGAGTGATGGCACCTAAACTTGCTCAAGGCAAGTGAAGAAATACTCTCAGAATACACAGGAAATGGCTGCTCTTTGAACTGTGTCCCAGCTACTGGAAAACTGTCGTGTAGCTGCTACTGCTGGAATGAATTGAACACTAGGGGCTATTCCCCTTGCCATAATGAGCTAAAAATATGGAATCCTCCTCTAATCACCAATCTCAGTAAAACCCAGAAACCATATCATAAATATCCGACCCCCGAAAAACACCCCCTTGGGGAATTACGCTGGCCTCCAAGGCTCTGCGTAGAGGCTGAATAGGAATGAATGAAATTCCATCTCAAACTCCACCAAAATCCTCCCAAACGCAAAGGCTGGCCCTCTGCTCAATCTCCCAGCACAAACCCTTGCAAAAATCCCAAACCGGAGCTCCTCCTAGATGGACTGCGTCCTCCCTCTCAGTGACTGCACAGTCTCTCTAAATGCTCAGCTCCGAACAAAACCAAACAGCAAAACCTCCCGAAAAATGCTGAAGAAAATACCTTGCCTGAGTAGGCACTCGAAGTCCCCTGGGGCTAAGGGAAAGATCTCCAACCGGAGACACTCAACACACTAAACAGTGCTGGAGACAGGCTAAACAGCCAGCGTGCTCAAGAATTCAAAACGACCAGCTCAATATCATCAACAACAAATGAATGAAATGAGGAGGCTCCTCCCTCTTTTATACAATTTTCCTTCCTCCAAAACCCTAAGGCCTATCTCCTCAACGTAGCCTCCCTCTTGCCACATCCTCATCCTCATCTGCATAGTCTCTTCTAGAGCATACGTGGGCCCCCTCTCTTTGTTGTGCTTGTCCCCCCTTGGCTCCCTTTAAGTCACAACGTTGTGCTACTAGGGAGTGTGTTTTATTCCACTAAGTGAGTTAGACCCTCTCCACTCACCTTTTTATTTATTAATAAACTATAGACAGAAAAATTGAGCAAAATCAAATATTCCAATTAGCCACTGCTAATTAGGAATATTACAGTCTCCCCCGGCAAAATGTTGCTTGTCCTCAAGCAACTGAAGTGATGGATGCTGCAAAATATTCTCTCTCCCCCAAGAGGCATCCTCATCCGGCAAATTCTTCCACCTCACCAAGAATTCCCGGACTGTCCTGCTCCGTAGCTGCCTCTCCCTGGTATCAATAATAGCCTCTGGCTGCAACACCAAATGCCCCTCATCATCCATGGGTAGTAGCTCATCTGTCACTGTCACCTGCTGCCCCAGTGCCTTCTTCAAGCATGATACATGAAAAACGTTATGGATCTTGCTGCCTTGGGGCAACTCCAACTCATACGCAACCTGTCCAATCCTGTGTATCACCCTGTATGGCCCGTAAAAGCGGGGCTTGAGCTTTTCAACTCCCTTCTGCTTAGTGACGACTGTCGGTATGGCTATAATCGTAGGTAGACCAAGTCTCCTACCTCAAACTGTCTCTCCACCCGACCTCTATCAGCATACAGCTTCTGCTGGTTTTGTGTTGTAGCCATATTATCCTTGAGAGCTCGGAGAATGTCCTGACTCTCTTGGATCCAAATCTTGGCTCTAGGAGCCTTGCTAGCACCGAACATCACATCAGCAAAACATAAAGAATGATACCCATACAAAGCATAAAATGGTGACATACCAATGGACATGTGATGTGTCGTGTTATAGCAGTACTCCCCTAGATGCAACCACTTCAGCCATGCTCGTTGCTGCCCACTGACATAGTTACGCAAGTATCCCTCTAGCCACTTGTTAACTATCTCTGTCTATGGGTGATAACTGGTACTCGGTGTCAACTCCATCCCCACTAACCGGAAAAGCTCCTGCCAAAATCCGCCCATGAAGCGGCTGTCCCTATCACTGATGATGGTCTTAGGAAGACCATGTAGATTGAAAACCTCCCTGAAGAATAGCTCGTCCACCTGTGCTTCTATGTAGTGCGCGGATATGGAAAAAAATGTGCATACTTTTTCAGTTGATCAATGATAACAAATATACAATCCTTGCCCTGCACCATGGGAAACCATGTGATGAATTCCATCGAGATACTCTCCCATTTCCCCTCCAAAATGGGAAGAGGCTGCAATAATCCTGCGAGATGTCTCATCTCCCCCTTGTTCCTCTGGCAAACATCGCACTCCCTGATGTGATGGAGTATGTCCTCCTTGAGGCCCTTCCATGAGAACCTCTCTCTGATGGCCTTGTAGGTTTTGGTAAACCCCTGACGGCCCGCCAATGGTGAATCATGTGATGCCTAGAGTATATTCTTCTTGAGCTGAGGTCCCTTAGTCAAGAAGATCCTATCCCTGTAGTTACTAGTAGATGATCTCATCGATGACCCTGTACCTATCATCCACCACCTGTCCATCCAGAACCTCACATGCAAATCTGTCCTTAGAGTACTCCACTAAAAGTCGAGCCCTCTAGTCTGTATCCAAGATCATAAGAGATAATGTGGCTGGTCTACGTGAAAGGGAATATGCTACCACGTTATTCTTACCCTTGACATACTCAATGTCAAATTCATATGCTTGGATCTTACTAATCCACTTTTGCTACCTCTCCTATAGTTGCTTCTGCTCCAAAAAGAGCTTGAGGCTGTTGTGATCAGTCCTCACCCTAAACCTGTTCCCTACCAAATACTGCCGGAATTTGGCCAATGCATGCATAATGGCCAACATCTCCTTGTCGTATATAGAATACAACCTCTCATGCGGAAGGATCTTTCGGCTCTCAAAGGCTATAGGGTGTCCTCCCTGCATCAATACTACATTTATCCCCTCTCTCGACGCATCACACTCCAAAACAAATGGCTGCGCAAAATCCGGAAATGCAAGCACTGGGCAGCTACTCATCACCTCCTTGAGCCTGTAAAAGGCTCACTACGTTGTATCCAACCAACTAAATGCCCCCTTCTTCGTCAAATCTGTAAGGGGTGCAGCAAGTTGTGAGAAGCTCTTGACGAACTTCCTGTAATAAGTACAAATGCCAATGAATCCTCGAAGTTCTATCACGTTCCTCGTCTTCGGCCAATATCTGATGGCCCTGATATTCTCCTCATGGACTCTCACTCTGTTTACTCCAATAATGTGACCCAAATACAACATCTCCATCATCCCAAACTCACACTTGGAGAGCTTAGCATAGAACTATTACTCTTCCAAGATATGTAGTACTACCTCTATATGCTGGAGATGCTCCTCCCAGGTCCTGCTATATATGAGTATGTCATTGAAAAAGACCAATACAAACTTCCCCAAATGACTGTTGAAGATATGGTTCATGCAAGACTGAAAAGTAGCTAGGGCATTGGTTAGCCTGAAGAGCATAACCAGAAACTCAAAATGCCCATAATGACACCTGAAGGCGGTCTTGGGAATGTACTGTTCCCTCACACGAATCTGATGGTACCCTGATCTCAAATTAATCTTTGAGAAGAACTTGGCTCCTCTCAGCTCATCCATCAACTCATCGATCCTGGGTATAGGATACCTATTCTTCAGGGTCTTCTTGTTCAGGGCCCTGTAGTCAATACACATCCTTAAGGTGCCATCCTTCTTCTTCACCAACACCACGTAAGAAGCAAACGAACTCGTGCTCGGTCTGATGTGCCCAAGAGCTAGAAACTCCTGGATGGCCTGCTTAATCTCATCTCGATAGGCTTTGGGATGCCTATAGGGGGTCGTAATCACTGCCTGAATGCCCTGCTCAAGCTCAATGGTGTGCTTGAATCCTCGATCCAGTGGCCGACCTGGTGGTATATCCCAAAACACTCCATCATACCTGTCAAGGATGGCCTGTATATCAGGATGAACTGCCTAATAGGTGGTCCCTGCCTCTGATGCCCACAACTCAACTGTCCACTCTATGTCTCCCTTCCATAAATCTGCCTCCATCCGGTGTGTTGAAACTGTCTGAGGTGGGTAAGTGTGCATCCCGCGGATCTTTTCGTGCTTCCCAGTCTTCTTATCATCCCACTCCATCTCTAAGGTCTCCCAATCTGTGGTGACCTTCCCCAGAGTAATCAACCACTGAACACCCAATACCACATTAGTATCCGGTATGTTGACCACGAAAAAGTGATTGGTCACGATGTAGGTACCCATCGTCACTGTTAACTCTAGAACACACCGGGCACAATGCATCATTTGGGCTCCTAGGACCAAAAATGAAAATCCGTCAAAGCTCTCAGTTGATATACCTCTCTGCTCAACCATCTATGCATCAACGAAGTTGTGGGTTGCCCCACTGTCAACCAAAACTGACACTCGCTGGCCACGTACTGTCCCTCGTACGCGCAGTGTCAAGTACTTGGGAACTTCTCGCAATGCTGCAAGGGTCCCTCCTGTGGGTGCAAAAGATGCACCTCCTGTACCTAGAGGTGGAGGTGGCAACTGATCCTAGGCTGTCTAACTATCTCATGCCTCCTCGTCATCCTCTTCATCCTCTTCCCTACTATCCTCGGAGAAGACCTCAATGAAGTGTGCTTTGCCAGCAACACACCTATGCCCTGGTGCCCACGGCTCCTGACAAGTAAAGCACAGTTACTTCTTCTTCAGCTCCCTCCTAGCATCCTCATCTGTCTGGGCCCATCCCGGATTCCCCTTCAGAGGCAGAATCCTCACATCCTTCCCCTTGGGCTGGAAGCCCTGTCTCTGGGGGTAAGGTTTCCGAGTCCTGGGCAATGCATCCTGTAAATCCTTGGTCCTGCTAATAGCATCCTGGAGTGTAGCTGGTCCAGTAGATCTGACTAGACCCCGACGTGGCTCTGTTAACCCCTCCATAAACATATAGATCATCCATGCCACGGATAGATCTAGCACCATCACTGAAACCCTCAAGAAATCTGCAATGTATGTCTTTGGGCTCCCAGTCTGCTTGAGCCTCGTCAGCTCAACAAAGTGTTGTTCCGGATCCCTCCAGTAAAATCGCTCCATCAACCTCCTGGTAAACTCGACATATGTCATCACTGTAGAATGTCCGAGTATAACCATCCCATGGAACCACCATTTTTGGGCCTCACCATCCAAATTTAATGTTGCCACCTTGATGGCCTCTGTCTCCAACATCTGGTTAAGCTGGAAATAGATGTCCAGCTTCTCCACCCAAGACTTTTCCGAACTGTTTGATGAGCCATCAAACATGGGCAAATGTAATCTGCTAGATGTGTGGTGGGTATCTCCATCATGATAATGTCGGTGCCCTCTATGATGGTCGCAGGGTCTACTGTCCAACTGGAGTTGAACAAAATCTCAAAACGAGAGAGCATCCCTGAACTCCTGCCCATAGGCCTGATACTCTGTAAAATATTCGCCCATGTGTCTGGGCTCTGCCTCCTGCTGGGCTCCTGCCCCTGTGTCTGCTCCTAAGAAAGTGGGCATGGTAGAGCGTGTAGGTGCACGTGAAGCCATCGGCTGAGTAGTATCACGCTGAGCAGCACAATGCTCAGGAAAATGGTGGGATGTACCTAATCCCTCACCTACCTGGAATACCCGTGGGGTCTCATGCTATCTAGCCTCTACAGCGGTGAACCTCTGACCCATCACCTCAATTTGCCTCGCTAAATCCTACACATATTTGAGGAGTGCCTCCCCAAACTATTTGGCCTTAGTGTCATCTGCCATCGTCTCTCTCTGCTCTGAATCTAACACAGGCTCCTCCTGCTTTGCGTCTGTCATAGGCTCCTCCTGCTCTGTGTCCACCACCCGAACACAGTCTCCCTCTCCATAGGTGTTCTCCAACCTACGCTCATGATCTCTATACTTCCTGCCTCTATAACAAATATATGGCCTCTTTCCCGGTGTCATAGACAACTAGCTCCATAGGCTGAGGCAGAACTATGCTCTGATACCACTGTAATATCCTGTTCGGGGATATCTCTAAAACACGACAAACTCCAACCAGAGATGGACTGGGAGGGCATTTACATAATATGCCACCTCTAAAAAGAGGACGAAATCCAAAGGCTACCTGGCCCTTTTCAAACTCTGTCTAAGAGTGGGAGATAAACACACCAAGTGGTATAGAACTAGAATGCCCAAAAATATATAAAGATAACAGTGCAGCAGACATACAATAGCATAGAAAGAATATACGAAAAATCATCCAGAAATATAGAGAGAGAATGCTAAGCCATTTTATTAAATTGAGAAATATAATGAAGTACAATAGGTGATCAAAGTGATGGCACCTAAACTTGCTCAAGGCAAGTGAAGAAATACTCTCAGAATACACAGGAAATGGCTGCTCTCTGAACTGCGTCCCAGCTACTGGAAAACTGTCGTGTAGCTGCTACTGTTGGAATGAACTGAAGAATAGGGGTTGTTCCCCTTGCCATAATGAGCTGAAAATCTGGAATCCTCCTCTACTCACCAATCTCAGCAAAACCCAGAAACCATATCAGAAATAGCCGACCCCTGAAAAACACCCCCTTGGGGAATTACGCTAGCCTCCAAGGCTCTACGCAAAGGCTAAATAGGAATGAATGAAATTCCACCTCAAAATCCACCAAAATCCTCCCAAAGGAAAAGGCTGACCCTCTGCTCAATCTCCCGACACAAACCCCTGCAAAAATCCCAAACCGGAGCTCCTCCTAGATGGACTGCGTCCTCCCTCTCAGTGACTGCATAGTCTCTCTGAATGCTCAGCTCCACAACAAAACCAAACACCAAAACCTCCCGAAAAATGCTAAAGAAAATACCTTGCCTGAGTAGGCACTCAAATTCCCCCGGGGCTAAGGGCGAGATCTGTGACCAGAGACACTCAACGCACTAAACAGTGCTGCAGATAGGCTAAACAACCAGCGTGCTCAAGAAGTCAAAACGACCAGCTCAATATCATCAACAACGAATGAATGAAATGAGGAGGCTCCTCCCTATTTTATAATGTTGGCCTTCCTCCAAAACCCTAATACCTATCTCCTCAACGTAGCCTCCCTCTTGCCATGTCCTCATCCTCATCTGCGCAGTCTCTTCTAGAGCATACGCGAGCCCCCTCTCTTCGTGGTGCTTGGCCCCCCTTGGCTCCCTTTAAGTCACAACGTTGTGCTATTAGGGAGCATGTTTTATTCCACTAAGTGAGTTAGACCCTCTCCACTCACCTTTTTATTTATTAATAAACTATAGACGACAAAATTGAGCAAAATCGAATATTCCAATTAGCCACTACTAATTAGGAATATTACAAATGGTTAGCCCTACCATGTTTATGTCAGCTATTAAACTATTTATGTTTTAAATCCTTTGTTCTTCACAAATTTAGTGTCCATCCCACTCCATTTTACCCAAAGATCCATTTTACCTTGATCAAATCGGCCCTTCAACATACCTTGTATCACCATCTGAAGCTTTCTTGACCTTTTCGACCCCATAGCCCAATTAATCTGACAATATTTTTATCTATCTTAGTCTTTGATCAGTTCCTCCCTCACAAACCTAAAACAAAAACCAAAAAATCTACTTCATAACTAGCCTAATATCAGAAATACAAGAAGAAAAACACATAAATATCCCTTACACAAATAGAGAGAGCCTTCTCTGAGTCCAGGAAGGCTAGGTCTTTGGGCTTCAAAGATTGGTTTGATGTTACCCTGTCACATGGCTTTCTAATCAACCAAATCATGGGACCCTAACATAATGGCGATCATGGTGGGACTCTGAGTGATAAAGAAACTTAGATTCCCTAAACCTTCAGAGACCTTTGAGAATACTATCTTGTGGACTTATCCCAATGCTCACTAACATAATGGCGATCATGGTGGGACTCTGAGTGATAAACAAACTTAGTTTCCCTAAACCTTCAAAGACCTTTGAGAATACTATCTTGTGGACTTATCCCACCACTCACTAACATAATGGCGATCACGGTGGGACTCTGAGTGATAAAAAAACTTATTTTCCCTAAACCTTAAAATACCTTTGAGAATACTATCTTGTGGACTTATCCCACCGCTCACTAACATAATGGCGATCACGGTGGGACCTTTCGAGTTAGTGACAATCTAAGTACTCCTTAGTAACTCTCAAAGTCTCTATCAAACTTAGAAAAACTTAAGTGTTGTCTCAAGAGTAGAAGCTATCTCTTTCACCATATTAGCAAAATGATGATTCAGTTATAGGAAACTCTTCCAAACCTCATAGGCTACACATAAAAACTCAGAAAACCCAAAAAAAATCCCCAGATTGGCTTTTCCTAGTTATTAGTGGTGGACCATAGGTACATCTCTATAAAAACAACCAAAATCCACCTGGCGACTCCCTTAACCTCCAGTAGGCCTAAAAATCCATAAAAACCAAAAAAATTCATAAACCATACCTTTATGTTGACTCATCCTTTCCAAAAACTTAAAATTCATGGTGCAAACTCTGTAATCAGTGACAAACTAAGTATAACTTGGCGATTCAGAAAACTTCACCTAAACATAGGAGATAAATAGAAATAAACTTGCAAATAGAACCATTAGTTTGTCGAAACAATCTAGAAAACTATTGAAACTAAGTGATCACTCTTCCTTGCAATTCTTCACCTCAAAGTTTGCTAGAAAACTTTTTCCCCAAAAGCATCATTGATAATATTGGTGATGGACCATAGATCTCAAAGAAATCCACTTAGCGACTCCACTAACATTCGTTTTTGTTTTGACCATCCTTCACATTAGCAAAACCCCTAGAGAGGCCATCCATCCAAAACAATCACAAATACCATCCTCTTTAAACTCTGAATTCTAAATCTGGCTTCATGAAGAATCAATACCAGATCTCATCTAGACCCAAATCCCCCTATCATAGTAGATAACCTAGAGAAGATTCTGTGGCAAGCTTCCGAAACTGGCAACTTAGCTACCAATAGGTCCATCCGTAAAGCAAGATCAGTACCTGAACATCTCACATCCTTGCAGGATTCCCCATTTGACTTAAAATCAGCAAAAACCCTTTTTAGAAGCAAGTCACAAAGTAAAATCAACTTTGATGATCTTGAGCCCCTATATTTGCAACAGAGTCCTAGTAGAGAAGCCTCACCTACTACACCTCCCGACTTTCAGCTTCTCCACCACTTTGGCTCCTACCACCCCAGATCTACTCAAAATCAGTTCACTAGCCCAAGTACATCCACCACACCCATCCAAACCACCACTATTCAAATCACCTCAGCTCATCCTACAAACCCTCATATTGTAAATCATCCATTAGCTCCCACCATGGCAGCTTGTTATGCACCTTTGGTGTTACCACACCCTTTGGCACCTTTACAACATGACTACCAATCCAAAATCCTGCACTTTACCGGAGTTGAGGCTACCACCGCCCAACAACATGTATATAGAATTAGCGATGCCTTTGAATACATGGAAATAGAAGACGAGACCATAAGAATGAGGATGTTCGCCCAAAGCCTAAGCAGAGAACCCAAAAAATGGTTTAAGAGCTTAACTCCAAAAAACATACACGATCTCCCAGAACTCTACCAAACCTTCATAAATAAGTGGGAAATCAGAAAAAACCCCATTCAAATCCTGTTTGATTATAACAATCTAAAAAGGGATAATGGGGAAAGTGTTTGGGACTACTGCACTAGGTTCAACAGTGTTTATAATGCCCTCCCGCCTCACTTCAAACCTCCACTTGGCTCAGCCTTAGCAAATTTTTCCGAAGGCTTTGACCCAGACATGACTTATCAACTAAGAGACAAGGACCCCCCAACCTTAGAGGAAATGCAAAAAGTGGCCATAAGTGCAGAAGCCAACTTAGTAGAAAAGAGAGCTAGGACCAGATCAGAAAGGAAAGTTACATACCGGGATGAGGTCGCCCCTTCAGTCCCTTCCTTAGATCCTAGAATAGATGACGTGGTTAAATCCATGGCGAAAATGTGGGAAAATATAAGTGAAAAGACACCTCTTAGGGACAACCAGCCAAACCCTCAAAACAGGAATCAGAACCAAAACTTTAGGAGAGAACAGCCTCAAAACAAACCAAGGGAAACTGACCAACAAATTAGGTCACCCTTCAATGAAAACTATGTTGATGAGGAAGAGAGGGATACAGAACCCATTGATGAAAGTCATCTAAACCTAATAGGTTCTGATAACGAGAGTGAGGTTAACCTCACAGAAGAAGAACAAGCTTTCTTCTCTCCGAATCAAAATAAAACCAACTATGAGGACCCCGAAGATCCTGCTATAGGATTTCAGAATGCCATAATAGAAGCTCACAGGCAGTATGATCTTAGAAGTAGAAAAAACCAAGACAACTCCAAGAAAGGTAGCTCAGACACTACTAAAACCCCTGATACCATCCTTAAAAGAGCAGTGGATAGCAACAAAATCGTGGTCAAGAAAACGGACCAAAACAAAGATAAAGCTATTCAGACAAGTCTTGGCCCAGATCTTCCTAGTACCTCTACCAAGATTCCTGAGATGGTTGTTTTGAACAAAATCTCGAACCAAAGTTAGCAAATTAAGAACATAGAGAAAGTCATGGCTGAAAAAAATGAAGCAAACCTATCTAAACTACAAGCACCCTTCAGTTTTGAAGGAGAAATTGCCAAAATAAAGATCACCATGCCTCTTACTGAACTTATCGCCCAAATCTCTTACAAATCCCAAGTGCTAAAGGTCCTGAATATTGGAAATGATCCAAACACCGTAAATCTAGATGATGACACCCTTGAAGTGTTGTTTGGTCCAAAATAGAATGGAAATTCCAAGAAGGAACCACTCTTCCATTTTACATCAGTTTGAATATACATGACCAATTCCTACACAATGCCATGCTAGACTCCGAGACCTCACATAATCTCATGCTAAAGGATGTGATGGAAATATTAGGCCTAGAGATAACAAAACCTTATAAAGACTTATATTCATTTGATTCAAGTAGAGTCAAGTGTCTAGGCTTAATCAAAGATCTTTGTTTCAGTTTGGCCCAAATACCTGCAAAACACCTGATCATGGACATAGTGGTAGCAGACATCCCTCCCAAGTATGGAATGCTTTTATCCAGAACTTGGGGAGCCAAGCTTCAGGGAAATATTCAACTTGATATGTCCTACGCCACTATTCATGTGTTTAACCAAACTAGAATACTCTATCGGGAATCACACATGAAGTATATGGTCAGCAGCCAAGAAAGGCCAGATAACATCCCGATGTACTCCTTGCATTTTGATCTGAATTCTTTCATTTTACACATTGATGAAGACATTGAGGAACAGTTAGGAGAATTTGACACAAGCTTAGACCCACCACATCAGCTACCCCAAGTTCTCTATGATGAGCTGGACACTCAAAATTATCATGACCATGAGCAGTTATGTCTTGAGGAAAGAGAGTTCGTTCCTCTTAAAACAAAAATAGAGCAAGAAGCACAAAACATTATATACCATCAAGAAAATTTCTTAAATCATTGACAAACATCAACAGTAACCTCAGGAGACTTTTTCAGAATAGAGGCATTAGAAAACTTGCATATTACAAACCTTTTTGGAAATCAGGGGCAGGGAAGCTTAATGTTCTTACCATACCTTAAGGATTTACCATCTCATAACTCTACCCCTTCAAATGAAACCTTGACTGTAGCCATAACAACTAAAAATCCAGAAAAAATGTCTGATAAACTTCTTATGAAAGGATATGATGACTGTGGCCCAAATATACCAGAGTTGTTTGAACTAGCTAACATTCTGCCACTCCACCAAAGACTTAGAACTGCTAGAATTTTCAAGATTGTTCAAGATACTACTACATGTAGAGAAAACAGGGAGAGGCACTATGACACTGCCATCACTTCAAGAAGCAGCTTCGACAAAAGAAAATACAAAAATCTTGACCAAACAATAGTAATCAAAGATAAGATAGTTGGACATAGGATCTGTTTTGATTTTAGAAACACAAATAGACACCCTTGGGATAGAAATGATATCCTTCCTACTCAAGACGATGCTATACAAATGATAGGTGCTTCTAATCATGTGTCTTTACAAAATGATGTTTTAGGGTATCGCCAAATAATTCCTTTGCAAAGCAAACAACTCAAAGAATTTTTCAAGTATGTTGGAAGTAGTTCCATCTTCAAATCCAGAAGTTCAAAACCACCAGACACCCAAAACATGCTCCTAAAATCCATGTTTCCAATTCTAAATTTCTGCATTCTAATGTACCTTGATGATGTCATCATATACTTCAAAAATGACAAATAATATCTGCATTATTTGAAAAATTTGTACAACAAAAGGAGAAGTGGAGATCAAAGGTATAAAGAAGTACAGCGGGAAGATACGGGTTGTTTAGAGATTCATGCATGAATCCTTGTGTTATTCTTGAAAGAGAAAATTTTCCTAACTTTTCTTTTCAAGAGCTGAGTGGACCAAGAGTGGTAGAAGATCCTTATGAAGATAAGATGCTCAAGTTTCACCATTTTTGGGATTTCTAGTTCCAAATTTTTCAATCATTGTATATATCATTGTTTGAAGAAATAAAACAAAAAACAGAAAACTAAAAAACAATAGAAAAGTAGAAAAAGAGGGCAGTTTGAAAAATAGAAAGAAAGCCCCATGTTTAAAAAAAATAGTCATTCTGAAAGCGCACAAGTCTAAATGCCACTACTAGTGCTCAAAATGTCTTGTTCAGTTATCTAGCCTAATCATAACTGAACATGTTTTAAATTTATTTGCTGATAAGTTAGTGAGAGGAGAGATAGCCAATATTGTGTAAGCTTGACTTGTCAAAGAATATAGATTAGGAAAAGATACTGGTTCCACATGCTCAAAACAAAACCAAAGAGGAAAGCAGGGATGAAAAACAAACTGTGTATCCTAGCCCTGATTTTCTAGATTTCATTTTATGAAAAATAATATTTGTGTGCAGCTTGTCTTTCATGCCACAAGTACTTGACAAATCAGACTGTCTAATCTTGATTTGGTCATTTTCCATTTCATGTTTTAGATTAGACAATAAAATCCTGTCAAACATTTTAACCTTGACAGTCGATCCAGCATAGGTAGAGAAACAAAGGAGTTCATCAGCTTAATCTGAACTCCCGGCAGATATAAGTGTAGAATTAGATAGTGTCATTTTTAAAAAATATTATGTCAAAGGGTTGCTAGTCCAAATGCACCCGAAAGAAGAAAAAAATGTTAGGAAATGTAGCGGGGTAGGTAGAAATGGCTTTGACGCTAATCATGCTGTCAATTTTCAGAAATAACATCAAGGAAGAAAGAAATTTGGGCCAATGGATAAAGGCACTGGTCTTCAAAGGACAGAGATCTCAAATTCTGGACACCTCCTGAAAAGGAGCTGCCCTCCCCAAATGGAGCCACTATTAGTCATTAGTATTTTTCACCTATTGATGATGACTAGTTTTTAAATCCAAGTTTTCAAGACGCTGATCTCCAATTTGTCAAATCTGTCATCTAGAAAACACCCCTAAAAATTTTTGTCCTCCTACCTTTTTTTAGTCAGCCTATGATGAGAAAAAACCTAGTTGTCAAGTCCTATCTAGTTTCAGTCATATAATCCTGTCCATCAGCTTTCATAAGCTAAAGTCATCTACTGTCATTTACCCTCATCCCTAGGTCATTCATTAACCAATTGTTGATAAAAAGTCAGCCACCCTACCTCTGGTCATATGTCATCTTAAGATCTAGTCATACCAAAGAGAATACTCAAAATCTATCAAAGATCTCCCCTAAGTTAGGTAGTGGAACTTTAGGAAATCCTCCCATGGCAAAAAGCATCCTGAGCCAAAATATTTTGTTCAATACCAGCCAACCCTAAATTGGCGCCAAGTCTGTAAAAAACAAATCTTGATACACCCATAGGTCGCGCCACTAAAGGTCTTGATGTCTCTGCAATACATGTTTCAAAATCCAAGCTGATATAATGTTGATCTACAGTGTTTTAGTGTCTCTTTCAAAAGCAGAGATGAAAAAATATTCCAGAAGACATTATCAAACTAAACATGAGAAGACAGCTACTTCTCATGTTGTCTTGAGCTTGGGATAAGAATGCTAGTCAGGGAGAAAATTCAATAAACTTCTACAAACATAGTCAAGAAAGAGATATGCATTACAAGGAAAGATGACACAGTTTGAAAAAGGGATGAAATGGCATGACTGGTTAACCTCCTCCAAACATGAACAGATGGTTGGGTCACTTGTTGTAAACATCCTCCAGTATAAAGAGAAGATGGTTTGGAAATATTATGTTAACCTCCTTCATTTAAAAGCAGATGGTTAGGAACATGATAAAAACCTCCTTCATTTTGAAAGCAGAGGGTCAGGAACAGAGGTATAGTTTCATTCAAAGAGCACAAGACTAATAGAGTTTCAAATGGCCTAAAGACTTGTTTACACCACTTCCTCCAAAGGATGAAACAACTGATGCAGCAGTAGCGTTTAAAGGATTTCACTGTTTAAAAGACAAGGTTTAAATTCAGTGGGAAGAAACTGAAGGTTCATGGTTTGAAGCCATTTTTGACATCATCAAAATAGTGATACAAGGGTGTCAAAAGAAGTCTTTTCTCTTTATCTATAAAAGCCTCCTTTGAAGAGTAAACAAAGGCTAGAATGTCCAAAACTTGGAATAGGCTCATCACAATGACAGGAAGGATATGACAAAATGTTTTAAGTTCAGGACACCATTCAAAGAAACAAAACCTACCACAGTCATACACATGGTGTTTACAAAACCGTTTTTCCTCTGTTCATAAAAACCTCCCTCAAACTATCATAAGGGTGAGACTTGGGCTAAAAACCTTCATCCAAATTGTCAAAGAGAGAGAACTGGCTGTGGTTAATAGTAGTTCTTGTATACAAAAAGGACAGCAAATATTAGAAAAGGTTATAATTGCCAAAAGTTACATTTGTGATCTCAGAGGTTATTTCCCTAATGAAAAGGCAATGAAAAAAGATCTTGTTTTTAAAGAAACTTCTTTACTTCGAAAAGGTCATGTATAGGAGCGTTTTCAAAAGGAAGCCAACCACAACATTATTTCACCTTTCCAAATTATGCTACAAAGACATCTGAGCTCTTGCGAAATTTCAAAAGCAAAAGAGACCATTTAAAAGCCCATTGTGAAAATTCAAACCACGATACAAGTGTTCCTTAACCTGCTCACTGGAGAAAAGGAATTCTAGGGAAAATTTGAAGGTTTTTCAGCGCTTGAACTCTGCGAAGTGTGCCTATAGGTGTGCGTGGCGTGTCTGTGAGGGCCCAGACAAAGCAATTGAACTAAATTACAGTGCGCCTGTAGCGACACGCGGCGCGCCTGTGTCTTCAGGTCACCGACACCCGAAGTTGACCCGACTACCTCCATATGTGCAGCGCCCTCTGCTTCAAACGTGTCGCTCCTCTATTGTCTTCTAAAAACACTTTTAAAAGCTACTCCAATGATCAACCAAGGCCCATAAACATTCTTCAAGGTATTTCTTCACTTTGTGGTAAATTTTGAAGTTAAAGAGGGGTGTTTTTGCTGTGTTTTCCCTAAGAAGAAATAGTGATTTTGAAAGCACTTCACCTTCTAAAACATAGAGATAGACAGTGGTAAAGAGATATAGTTTTTTTCAAAACTGAAGAAGGTCTTCTTGTGTTCGGGGGTCTCAAATCAGTTTGGGAGGTGTCTTAATAGTGGTTTTAAGGGCATTTTATCATCTAAAAAGCACAGAGAGAAACAATGATTAGAATTTAGGGCCTTTGGTCAAAATCGAAGAGTTTTTTTGCTGTGGGTGTCAAAGATCAATACAGTAATAGAGGAAGGTGTTTTATCAATCTTAAAGAGCCCTAATTGCCTTTCAAAAACAGTGATAACAAAGGAGCAAGGTTTGAAGGGAAAGGGATTTGTGCCCAAAACAAAGGGAGATTCCTTTTCAAACAAAAGCCACAAACATACCTTGTTTAAATCTTTTGCTCAAACACAGTGATTAAATGAGATAGGTGGTTTGTAAAAATTTAAAAGAATCTCTTTGGTCATGGATAGTAAATGATAAAACAGTGAAAAGGGGAGGTTTATTATGCCAATTTGAAGGCTCTTTGTTGTGCTATAAAAATACCTATGACTGCCCACAATAGATATAAAGGAGCAGAGTTAGTTTAAGAGGTTTTCAAATCAATATTTGAGAAGTATCTTAACAGTATTTTGCAAAGGCTTTTGTTTGTTAAAACTCAAAGGGAAATAGTGGTTAGAAGATGAAGGCTTGGTCATTTTAAGAGGTCCTTTCTGTGTTGTGAGATAGTAAAGTTTGTACAGCCCCAGGGTCCAAAGACAGAGTCTGTTGTGAAGGTCTTCAAGTCAGTTGAAAGATGTTTTTGTTTAGCTTGTAAAGGGCAGTAAACAAAAAAAGAGCAGTGCTTGAGGGTAGGATCTTTTGTGCCAAAACATAAGAGATCCTTCTTCAAAAAAGGACCCCAAACATATATTTTTCAAGATCTTTGCTCAAACACAGTGATCAAAGTGTTTTTGTTTCTCATTTGACAAACACTTGTTTAATAACATCAAAGAAGCGTAGTGACTTGAAAAGAGGACAAGGTGTGGTGTTGAGAGACTATTTTAGAAGCCATTTAAAGCAACCATTGTCTTGGTAAACCAGTAAAGAGTATCCAAAGCAAAATGCCTCCTAGGAAGATAGTAGAAGTGGCCCTCACAAGAGGTATGAACCTTTTTCAACTAAGGAATTAAATGCCCATGCTTCAGTTATGTTTAACTTTCATGAAGTTGGATGTTTAGAGTTTTGTAAAAAGGTTCAGGAGGTGAAAAGTTACCTTCCCTTGACACATCTATGTGCTTTAATATTGGAAGGGAAACATTTTCAGCTGGCAGGTTTATATTTCAAGTTTTCTCCTAGATCCATTTCCAGAGCTACCAAAATCCCATATTTCGGAGAAAAATGGTTTAAGCAGAGCTACCTAGACTCAGATCAATACAAACCCTTTTTGAAGCCAGAGCATCGGAATGCATTCCCATCCATATTTCCTTTTTCATATCTGTTGACTAGCTATGCTCCCCTCATGAAGATAATCATGAAATATTTCACATGCGAGGGAAGGTTTTCCCGGGTCTATGCTTACCATGTCCGGCTACTCAGGCACTTCACGAGGACCCAATTGTTAAACCTCCCCTTTCTCCTCCATAGAAGTATTGAAAAAATGGCTTCCACTGTTCAAAAGAGACCTCCCTCTCAGCAACCAGCTTGTCTTTTCCATCATTCCCTTATCAAGATTGTCATTCTTCATCAACTTGAGAAGAAGGGAATCTCTTGGGACACTTTCATTTCACATCCCGATTTCGCCACTGTTTCTTCATCCCATGCATCTCCTTCACCTTCCACTAAAAATCTTTCTCCTTCTTCTAGTAAGCTCATTCCTAAGAAGCTAAAATCTCCCATGATTGATCAAGAAGAAGAGCATAATGAAGAAGAACAACACAGTGAGGAAGAAAATCATAATGATGAAGAGGAGCACAGTGAGGAAAGGCAGCATAGTGATAAAGAACAAAACAGTGAAGGGGATCCAAGTCAAAGGGAGAAAAGTGAAGAAAAACACAGTGAGGGAAGGCAGCACAATGATGAAGAAGACCGCCATGAAAAAGAGCAAAACAGTGAAGAGGGAAATGATGAAGAAATGAAATAGTTTGATGAGGAACACAACAGCCACAAAGAGGAGGATATTGGTAGCCCTCACAGCAGCAAATATGATGAGGATGAAGCATAGAACCTTGAGGATACAGAGCGTAAAAGTCCTGAAGAAAGAAGGGACAAGAGTGAAAAGGGCAGCCTTCAAAAAGACATGCAAGGTGACAGTCAAAGCATTCATGAAGAACATCAAAATAGTGGCAAGGATGATGAGGTGAGTAGCAAGGGCAAAGAGAAAATAGAGCATGTGCTAGCTGCCTCTCCTAGGTAAGGGGCAATGCTTTCTTCTCCAAAGGTGAAAAAGCCCCGAAAATGAAGAAAGAGAGTGCCTCAAACTATAACTCCAAATGTTACTAGAGCCCTTCGAAGCAAAGGGAAGTTTCCCAAGCAATCCATTATTGAATTACCCAAGAGGAGGAAGACCAAGAAGGCCACCCAAAGCAAGGGGAAGGAGAAGGAAGAAAGCAACCATGAGAAAGAGAGGGACTTTGACATAATTTAGATAAACAGTGATGATAGTGACAATGAGGCTAGAATCCTAGAGTCTCTTTTTATTAACAGAGAAGAACAAATTCATGATCTAAGGGCAGATCTAGAGAGGACTAAAAACCTCATTCACTTTCTACAAACACAAAACAAGCAGATAAGTGTCCACATGGCGGTATATGAGACACGAGCTATCAAATATCAAAAAGAGGCCTCCAAGGTGCAAATTGAGTTGGAAGAACTCATGGGCGATTTCCATGATAGAAAAGATGAATATCAGCCAAGAAGAAAGAGGCCAAGGACCATAGGACTCAAAAGAGCCTTAGAAAAACAAAAAGAGGAAGAGGCTGCCCTTTTCCAATCTTTTCCTCTCACAACTTTATTCACCCAAGAGATAGAAAACAATAGAGAAGCATGGCTTGAAAGGGTGAATGACCACTTGGAGAAGAAGTTGGAAAAGGCCAATAGAGATTTGGACCTTCAAAGAAGAATGACCGGGCATTATAAGAAGCTTAATCAGTTCGCCCAACGGAAATTGAAGGCCACACAAGAAAGGCTCAAGAAGGCTCAAAAGAGGCACCCGGCACCAAAAATGAAGAAAGACATATCAAGGCTTCAAATTTTTGCCTTTGCTTCTTAGCATGCTTCTGAAAACCCATGAGGGTCATGCTTGCCAAAATTGGGCAAAATTTAACAAGTTTTGGTTTTTGACATTTTTGGGCTTTTTGCTAAAAATCATGGGCATTGCCATTTCTGTTTGAGACATCCTCAAAGGTTGAAATTTGTATAATTAGATGCCATAATTTTAGGGGAATCTACTCAGTGATTTTCAGATCAATTGAAGATGATTTGTTCCCCCAAAATCATGAAAAATAGTCACTTTTTCAACACTCTGCCTCACATATCAGCACAGTCTAATTTATGGGTTTTTTCACATAGGTCAGATTTTAATAGGCTTCCAGTGATCAGTTTAAAGAAAAAAAGCATTTTCAGAAACTAGACATCCATAGCTTGCCAACAAGCCATGATAGGCCTCATTTTGACATCGGGAAGGCCTCCAAAAGTTGCCCACAAGACATGGGTTTTTCTGCTGATATATTTCTTAAGTATTTTTGTGAAAAATGCACTTTTTTGAAGTGGCTTTTCCTAATGTGCGTTTAGCTTTTTTTGGCCATGGTTAGTTAGGAAAAGTCAATATAATTTCCTTTTTTAGCAATTTTGGATATTTTTATAGATATTTTGTGCCTTGGGCTTTGCAAAGCCTCAAGCACAAAATCAAATGTTTTTGATGGGCCAATGAGCTTGCAAGTTGCACTAGGAGGTTTTCCCTCATCTTGGCCTATATATTCCAAGAGACTTCATTGTAAATAAGGCTGAAATTGATGATATAGAGCAATATATGGTTATACAAGCTTGGAAGAAATACTTTTCTCATGCATTGGATAGTTTCTTGAATTTTTTTGGATGATGAAAGAGAACTGCGGTTGGATTCCTTGACTTGGTAAAATGATATAGTGTCCCTCTATGTTATGCTTCTTATTTTTCATTCATATTTAATGCTCTTGCTTGATATAAGACAGTAGAGAATAGATTTGAGACATGCCCTTGGAGGCACCTCAGATTTCCTGTTTCTTTATAGCTTCTATGTTTTATTCCTTCTTAGTCATATCAAAGAATCCTTGATTACTCTTTGATAACTGAAGAAATTGTTTGCTTGTTTCATTTATGGTTTTATGCATGTTATGTATGATTCACAGTATGCCCTGCTTACTCATGGCTAGTCATAGCTCCACCTCTGAAACCTTTCTTTGATTGTTTGATTTTCTTAGTTGAACCAAGGAGGTCTTGTACTGATCTTTCCCTTTGCCTAAAACTATGTAATCTTACTTCAAAGTGCCTGATCGCTTGAAATACTATGTCTAGGCATTTCCTCATAGTGATTTGAGTTATTTGTTTGTCTTAATTGTCTTTCCCCAAAGTCTGATAACAATTTCCTAAAGTTAGAGAGTCATATATGTCTATGCATTGCTTGAATGTTTATTTCTATGCATTTATCAGTTTATAGTTACATTTCTCATGATTAATGGTTATCCCTACCATGTTTATGTCAGCTATTGAACTATTTATATTTGAAATCCTTTTTTCTTCACAAATTTAGTGTCTGTCCCACTCCATTTTACCCAAAGATCCATTTTACCTTGATCAAATTGGCCCTTCAACATACCCTGTATCACCATCTGAAGCTTTCTTGACCTTTTCGACCCCATAGCCCAGTTAATCTAACAATATTTTTATCTATCTTAGTCTTTGATCAGTTCCTCCCTCACAAACCTAAAACAAAAACCAAAAAACCTACTTCATAACTAGCCTAAAATCAGAAACACAAGAAGCAAAACACATCAATATCCCTTACACAAATAGAGAGAGCCCTCTCTGAGTCCAGGAAGGCTAGGTCCTTGGGCTCCAAAGATTGGTTTGATGTTACCCTGTCACTTGGCTTGCCAATCAGCCAAATCACGGGACCCTAACATGCCATTCATCGTGCTGTCCACCAACGAGCTGTTGGCTAGCTCGTGGAGTCCAATCCTTATCTTTTTATTGTTGAATGTTCGTTGTTCATTGATTGAATGATCAAATGATGCCTTCCACTCTTCACGCGCACTTCTATTAATACACATATCAAGTGAGGCATGGGTCTCTCAGTGGACCCGAGCCAACCCGTCGTTTAGCTATCCGCCCATGTATTGTAGCGTCGACTGCGCCCAACATGTCGGCCGCTCATCCAACTCGCCCATCAGCTTTGCCTCGGATATGATGCAACATTAAGTGTATAAACGTCGCCTTGCCAACATTGTTCATTTTTCAAGTGCGATGCGCCCACCACAACGCGCCCTCGTGCTGCTCGCCACTACACACACACGCCCGCCCCAATGCGCCCTCGTGCTGCTTGCCACTACACACACGCGCCTGTGCCGCTACGGTGCAATGTTTCTCCTGTTTGGTCGCACTGCACCCGAACTTCTTCCAGACTCCCGATGGGTGTGCCCATTACCCCGAAAGCGCCTCATGAAGTCTTGGGGCCTTACACTATGTGACCTATACGACCTAATTTATGACCTGTGTGACCTACTTTACGACCTATGCGACCTACTTTGTGACCTATGCTACATACTTTGCGACCTATGAAACCTATTTTGCGACCTACGTGACTTTAAGACTGTGAGTTTCTGGCCTATGCGACTTTTCAAATTTATGACATGTGTGAATTTGCGATCTATGTGACCTATCAACCTATGCGACTTTGTGACCTCTGCAACCTTTGCAGCCAATGGAAATTTGTGGCCTATGCGACTTTGCGACCTATGCGACTTTGCAAATTTGCCACTTTGCGACCTATGTGACCTTGCGAATTTGCGACTTATGTGACTTTGCGACCTATGCGACTTTGTGACCTATGCAACTTTGTGGCTTTTCGGCCTTTACAACTTTGCAGCCTATGTGACTATACGACTTTGCGGCCTATGCGACTTTGTGGTTTTTGGCCTATGCGACTTTGCAGCTTTCCGGCCTATGTGACCTTGTGACCTATGGGACTCTGCGACCAACCTTTGACCTATGCGACTTTGTGACCTATGCAACTTGACTTCATGACTTTGTGACTTCACGACTTTGTGACATTAACAACTTTGCGACATTCATGACTTTGTGAATTTGCAACTATGCGACTATGCGATATTTCGGCTATGCGACTTTGCGATCTAGTGACTTTATGATCTATGCGACCTTCCAACCTATGCAACTATTTGACCTATGTGGCTATTCGACCTATGTGGCTATGTGACCTATGTGGCTAGGAAAAATATGTGGCTATGCGAACTATGCGGCTATGCGACTATGTGACCTATGCGAACTATGATACTATGTGACCTATGCGACCTTGCGACCTATGCGATTTTCGGAAATATGTGACTTTTGTGACATTGTGAACTATGCGACTTCGCAACTTTGCGACCTATGCAACTTTGCTGACTATGCAACTTTGCTAACTATGCGACTTTCAGACTATGCGACTTTGTAGACTATGCGACTTTTCAAAGTATGCGACTTTTCTGACTATGTGACTTTGCTAACTATGCGACTTTTCTGACTATGCGAATTTGCTGACTATGCGACTTTGTGACTATGCGACTTTGTGACTTTGTGACTTTGTGACTTTGTGACTTTGCGTCCATGCGACTATGCGACTATGTGACTTTGTGACTTTGCGATCTTGCGAGTTTGTGACTTTTCGATCTTGTGAGTTTGTGAGTTTTCGATCTTGTGACTAAGCCTCTTTGCGATCTTGCAACTATGCCTCTTTTCGAACTTGCAACTATGCGACATTGCGATCTTGTGACTATGTGACATTGCGATCTTGTGACTATGTGACTTGGTGATCTTGCGACTATGCGACTTTGTGATCTTACAACTCTGCGACTCTGTGATATTGTGACTATGCGACTTTTCGATCATGCAACTATGCGACTTTGCGATCTTGCGACTATGCAACTTTGCGATATTGTGACTATGCAACTTTGTGATGTGGCGACTATGTGACTATGTGAATTTGCGATGTTGCGACCTGACTTCGTGACCTATGCGACTTCATGACCTATGTGACTCAGTGACCTATGCGACTTCATGACCTATGCGACTTTTAATACCTATGTGACTATGTGACCTATGTGACTTTGTTGTGGCATATGCGGCCTATGTAGCCTTTGCAGCCTATGTGGCCTCCGCGGCCTATGTGGCCTTTGTGACCTTTATGAACTATGAGACCCTTGCATACTATGCAACTTTGTAACTTTGTGAACTATGCAACCTATGCAACCTATGCGACTTAATTTGCGACCTATGTGACTTACTTTGTGACCTATGTGACCTATGCAACTTTCTAACTTTGCGACGATTGCAACTTTACAGCCTTTGAGAACTATGTGACCTATGCAACCTACTTTGTGACCTATGTGACCTACTTTGCGACCTATGTGACCTGCTTTGTGACCTATTCGACCTACTTTGCGACCTATGCGACTTTGAGACTTTGTTACTTGTTGGCCTATGTGACTTTGCGAATTTGTGACCTGTGAAAATTTGCGACCTATGTGACCTATTGTTGGCTTGAGGGGTCCTAACCCAGGTTCGGTGAGAAAGTTTTGCCAGCAAACCCCTATACTACTGGCACTTTCGGCAGTGACCTTCTTGCGGAGGTCACAGTCTCACCCGAAGTAGTATGGGTGGGTGCTGGAACCAGGTTTTTGCACCCTGAGAAAGGAGGAGTAAGGCAAGCAAGGCTGTGTTTTGTTCAGATTATCTCTGCGTAGGGTCAAGTATATATCCAATTTCATCCACGTGCACTAGATATACAATTATATGTTTTTCATAACATTAACATAGCCTTACATACCCGAACAGAAAAGATCTAGATTTACTTCACTACACAGAATTTCGCAGCATGATATAACCAAAGTAGAATAGATCTAATTATTCAATATAAAGACCTTCGCAGTGCAAAGACAGAGAAATGCATAACACAATAATTATCAGCAATCCATTCAATATTGCTCACAAATTTAGATCCAATAATCTTGCACATTCATTCATTCGTTACCCTTACAATTCCCTTCCCAACCTGCACACATAGCAACAGGGTCCGCACATAGCTGGACTAGGATCTCCACGCACATAGCCAGCAGGAGTCCATTCCCCAAAAACCCCAACAGATCATTTACACAACAGATTGCATCAATAGCTCATCAAATCCTTACCTCTTACAATCCGAAATGCCTCTCTATTTATAACAATCTAGCTTTATCATTCCTATGGTCCACAACCCATGGTTTTTGGACCCCTAGTTTACCCTTTAACCCCATTACAATGCTTTCGGGGCTTTGACCCACCCCAAAACCCCTGTGATATACTAAATATAACAAAATTAAACAAAAATAGACTGGTTTTGTAGCTTATTAGGAGACCCCATTCCAACAGTCCCCCAAAACAATCTTGTGACTCATCCTGAGTCACTCCACCGGTGTGTCATCAACTTGTGTTCGTAGAGTATCCAGAGAGTGTGTAAGTGGAGGGAGGACCACTTGGCATTGAGACGCAGCTTCCTGTGCGAGAGTGACCATCTTCTGGGAAGGTGGATCGTCAGTAGCCGAGGTAAAACTTGCTAATAACTGATTAAGGCATTTATTGGCGTCATCAATGTCATGTGTTAACTGGATGGCCGAAGTAGTCTAGGGCTTCAGGCGTTCTATGACAGTGTGTTGTTTCTGTCAAAGCTTTGAAATCTCATCCTGGAGGTCATTGCTGGTTTTCAATCGTGCTAAACGTTGGGCAGGTACCAAAGTAGATAACGTAGCACTGATTTCTTCCATAGCCTTCTCATGCTAGCATAATTCCTGATTGATTTGTTGAAGAATAGGGTCACGCTGGACCCGGGACCAAAGTTGTATGGCTGATTCCATTAGGGCAGTACCTTGATCTATTTGCCCCTTAATCATCGCAGTGGCTTTTGTGATAACTACAGTACGTTGGGCACGGTCTTCTGGTGGGGTGCCAGGCTGCAACCTATTCTTCAATTCTGAAACCTCCATGTGGGAAGCTTTGAGAGCAGCTACCATTTTTTCCACTTTAATTCTAGGCGGGTCCTCAACCGTGATTTCCTCAGTAATGGCCATGCACAGCTGGTGGATGGCAGCCTCCAGCTCCGCCTTTTGTGACTGGGCCTGAACGACTGCCTGAGTCTCCTTAGCCAGGGTGCTCTGGGCAACCACAATTTTTTGGGTGGTGGCTTGAGCAAGATCGTTAATTTCTTTGGCCACATTGTGAAGGAGAGACTCCAAGGCTGTGAGGGTCAACTGATTGAGGGCCAGCTAATTTTGGTGGCTTCCGAGAGTTGAATTCCGATTAGGGCACTGGTAGGGATGTTCCAGAGTCGACCTGTTGTCTCGACATGTGTTAAACTGTTATTGACTGACAGAGGTGGTGCTTGTCTGGCTTGGGATGGATATGGCTAAATGTTGATTTTGACAACATGGAGGTCTTTCTAGAGAAACGTAACCCCAACCTCCCACTAAGCCATGATAAGTTCCCACTGATCCTCTGTCGCAAGAGTGACCACATCTGCGATTTGTTCCAAATCTCCCCCTGTTAATGTGATCGTCATGTCATAGTGCTCATGCTGAGCTTGTTGCTTCACTCTTTTCCAGGGACTCGATGTCGATGGCCGTATTTGCTTAGTACCAGGAGGAGGATTGGAAGAGGTAGTATCTGCTAGGTTTGGGGCTGTGTCAGACTGCTGTAATGGTTTATCTTTGGAGCTGGTTGTAACTGCTGCTGGGGTACCAGGGGGGCCTTTTGTCCATTCGGGGGGCCATAGGGCAATTATTAAATCAAGTTCCTCATCCGGAACCATATATGCTAGCTCTGTCCAGGCCTAATTGCGAGACTACGAATCTAGACTTGATGCATAGTGATTTGAAATGCTGCGATATGCTTGTATTTGTCATATATTGTAGGGGATAATCGGGGCCGGGAGTTTATGGCAGTGGAGACACTGCTCTGGAAGAGAACCCAAAATATCTTATTATCTTTGATGTGTTGTTTATCCTTAGAATCCCATAGGTTGGCATACCGAGCGCTTTCGCACATCCCAGCAGTGAGTTCAAGGACTACTGACTCTTCTGGTTTGTCCCAGGTGACCAGTGCAATGAGAAATAACAGCCATCAATAGAAGAAAGGGGTCCCATGCTCTTGAGATTCATATACATTAGCAAGAAATTCTTCACATAAGTATCGAGCCCAATTAAAAAACTCACCTTTTGCACATTTTCTAGCAAGCTGGATGACATAAGCGGGGACAGTCACTACCTAGCACCTTCGCATGATTTTGCAGGCTAGCAGGTGAGTGCCCAATTGTGTAGTAGGATCATTGATGATTTGGATTACAAACCACCTTTGGTTGCGCTAGACCGCGTAGGTCTTCTGGACATATGACGCAGTAGCAGCTTCATACTTCTTTCCAAATCTGTGAGTGGGTGCGGCCCCTGCTTCGGAAGGCCTGTAATTTTTTGGATCAACTAAACATTAATAGGGATTCTATCATGAATCCATAAGTTTTCATTGTGAATGAGGGCCAGTAGATGGTGTGCCAGCCAATCTGTGATGGTATAGCGGCCAAAGTAGGACATCCAGAGCAAATTCAACAATCCAGATCTTTCCAGGCGGTAGACCCAGCGTTGCGGGACCACCGTGGTTCCACCATCTCCATGGAGTGTCTTGAAATATAACTCAGGGCTTAATTCGAGGAAGGTTTCCTGGTCCACTAGATTATGGTCATCAAACTTGACTTCATGGAGACGTCCATAAGGATCACCGATGATAGGGACTTCGCCGGGGGTTAGAGGGGTCTCGAGGTAAGTAATCAGGCTATCTAAAGTTTTTGGTATCTGCGTAGATGGTCTCCATGGGCAGACGAAGGGGGGTAACCAATTAATTGGTTTAGCTGGCAGCGCCTCCTCCTGGGCATCAGTGGCTGGAGGCCTGGAACGTCTTGGGTAATTTCGGGGCCGTTTTGCCGCCTGAGGTTCAGTCTTCAAACTTTGAACTTGTTCCTTGCCTTTCCTTGTGGTCTATGGGGGGGGACTTCTTCTAGCTCTGGCTCATCTGCCAGAATCTTCTCCACCTCTGGATCCATCAGAGTGGAGGGTTCAGTGGCAGTAGTCGGCATCCTTGGGCGGAAGATGAATCCCCGCTCTAGTTTATTATTTTCTAATGGAGAGGGTTGCTCAGTCATGAGAGAGTCGCTATGATTGCAACAAAATTCGTTGTTGGGTAGCTTCCATGAGATGCTTAAAGTAGGCTTATTACCTTTGTGAGGCCAACCCCCTTTTAGGGAATGGCTGTTGGATACCAGGAGGGGGTATTTGTCGCAAGGCTGGTTTCCCCAGGAACGGTAAAATCCCCCAGTAATTTGATCGGCCAGTTGCTTAGGATCCATTCTACCCAACGCTAACTTATGTTTTTTACCCGAGGTTATACTTCCAATGGCTAGTTGTCTTATCCCCCGGGACTTAGGTGTATTAGTTACATTAGGGTTATTGCTTGGCGACAGTTGTCTGCCTTCCCCCAACATAGGCTTCCTCTCTAAGGAGATCTTGGTCCAAGGCCATAATACCTATCGTACCTGTCTTATTAAGGCTTTAAGGGTGGTTGATACTGGAGCCAAAGGTCTGTTCCTTAGTCGTGCCACCATTGTAAAGGTGGTCTGGTATATAATATCATTACCTGTGGATGGAGTATGTGACGTTGGGAACTCGGGTCTTGTGCATGGGTCATTCGAACCCTTCCTTATGATAGGTATGTTGTAGAGGGTCAGGCCTAGCTCTTCCTTCGTCTTTCCCTTAGAAGTTTTACAGAGGGGTTACTTTATGATACGAAGGCATCGTAGTGTGGAGGCTTCCCTTAACCGGTTCTGCCACATTTCTAGCTCCTGACTGGGATCCTCAGTGTTTGTCTTGTATATTAATAAGATACCCCCATTTTGAACTGCCAACTTGTAGATATATTCCTCCTTTGTGGGTGTAGGCTCCGTATCTCTTTTATCTGGTATCCCCTTACTTCTTATTATTAAAATTTCTAGTAAGTTCTGCATAGTCCACAGTGCCTGAGGGTTGCGCAGCAGTCTTACACATACTTGTAAGAAAATTCTAACGTCCTCCACCGGTTCCATATCTCCTTTGTGTGAGCACTTAGCCTTAAAGAGATCCCTTCGTGCTTTTAGAAATGTTTCCTTGATTTTACCCAAGTTTAATCCTTCTTGTTTGTCAACTGCCTTGTGGATTAGTGAGTCAGCTTCATCGGTTTCCTTAGTTCCCCCAGTCGCTAATCCACTACGTGTTATTATATTGACTTTTGATTCTTGACCTTGGGCCCTGCACTTCTTCTGCGCAAAAAAAAACTGCTTCTCCTATATCGTGTCTTGTAGGGCCGAGAAGTCTTGTAGTGTATGGTTCCACTATCTACAATACTTGCAGGACTGTCATAGGCAGTCTCTTGAAAAATGTCCTGCATTCCCACAGTTATAACAAACCAGATGACCTCTACTCTAACCTGCGCTTCCACTTTGGCTTTTATCCCTCTCTTCATGGGGGAATTCATCCTTTCCCGAGGGGGTTCTTGGTGACGTAGGGTCATCTTTCCTTTTTTCTCCTTTGGTGCAGCTCTTCTTTTCATGGCCAATTGACAGGAAACATTGGTACCAGCATTGTTTCGGTGCAAAAATGGGGGTGCCCTACGATCTGGCAGCGCGGCTTTCCTCATGCCAGTGTAGAGGCCCCTTTGAATTCCAATGTTTCGAGCTATATGCTCCCAGTGCTGTTGTGTCACCTTGTTCCATACCAGCCCCTCTTTTGTTTCCCTACCACAAATCCTGGATTTCCCAGTGCATTGCTTCTATTTGTTCCTAGATCCGTTGTACTGCTAGCGTAGCGTCCTCAAGAGGTGTATCTTCTAATCTCATAGCAGCCTCCAAGGCCTTATCTTGCGAACTAAAAGTTTGGTGATTCATGGGTATACGTAGGTGAGGGAGCAACATGGCAATAAACCACTCCGTATGCTGTCTATCATCATAATCAAACCCTCCTTCCCTAATTATCTTCTTCAACCGTTGATCCACCTCCCATACTGATTCTGACATATTTTGTTTGAAATATTTTACGTCTATTACTAGCTGGGAATAAGACTTTGGTTTTTGGAATTGTTTCTCTAGAGCATCCTTAATATCCTTAATGGAGGTGGTTCCATTTTGGGAAACATATTGCATATACCAGTCCAGAGCTCTGTCTTCGAATGCTAAAGACAGCTGCACCCTTTTTATTGTATCGCTTGCCACATTCTGCGCAGTCCAGACAGAGTCTGCAATGAACCAAAATTGGTTCATGTCCTCATCTCCTACCCCCTTCAAGGTTGGTAATTCCAAGCACACCGTCATGGTTCCTTAGGAGTTCCTTTCTAGTCTGCCAATACCCAACTCCTTTCTCAACTCTGTTTGGGTCCCGACAACGGAACCATTTGTTGGCTTGAGGGGTCCTAACCTAGGTTTGGTGAGCAAGGTTTGCCAACAAACCCCTATACTACTGGCCCTTTTGGCAGTGACCTGCTTGCACTGGTCACAGTCTCACCCGAAGTAGTATGGGTGGGTGCTGGAACCAGGTTTCTGCACCCTGAGAAAGGAAGGGTAAGGCAAGCAGGGTTGTGTTCTGTTAAGATTATCTCTACACAGGGTCAAGTATATATCCAATTGCATCCACGTGCACTAGATCTACAATTATATGCTTTTCAGAACATTAACACAACCTTACATACCCGAACAGAACAGATCTGTATTTACTTCAATACATAGACTTTCGCAGCATGATATAACCAAAGCAGAATAGATCCAATAATTCAATATACAGACCTTCGAAATGCAAATACAGAGAAATGCATAACACAATAATTATCATCAATCCATTCAATAGTACTCACAATTCAGATCTAATAATCTTGCATATTCATTCATTCGTTACCCTTACAATTCCCTTCCCAACTTGCGCACACAGCAGCAGGGCCCACACACAACTGGACTAGGATCTCCGCGCACACAGCCAGCAGGAGTCTGTTCCCCCAAAACCCAAAAAAATCATTTACACAATAGATTGCATCAATATCTCATCAAATCCTTACCTCTTACAATCCGAAATGCCTCTCTATTTATAACAATCTAGCTTTATCATTCCTATGGTCTGCAACCCATGGTTTTCGGACCCCTAGTTTACCCTTTAACCCCATTACAATGATTTTGGGGCTTTGACCCACCCCAAAACCCCTACGCTATACTAAATATAACAAAAATAACCAAAAATAGACCGGTTTCATAGCTTGTTAGGAGACCCCGTTCCAACACCTATCGACCTATGTGACTTTGTGACCTTTGCGACCTTTGTAGCCTATGCAAATTTGCGGCTTATGCGACTTTGTGGTCTATGCGGCTTTGCGAATTTGTGACTTTGCGACCTATGTGAGCTTGTGACTTTGCAACATATGTGACTTTGTGACCTATGCGACTTTGTGACCTATGCGACTTTTCGACTTTGCAGCCTTTGTGCCTTTGCGGCCAATGTGAATATGCGGCTTTGCAGCCTATGTGAATTTGTGGCCTATGCATCTTTGTGGTCTATGCGACTTTGTGGCTTTGCGGCCTATGCAACCTTGTGACCTATGCGACTCTGCTACCAACCTTTGACCTATGGGACTTTGCAACCTATGCGACTTGACTTCATGACTTTGCAACATTCACAACTTTGCGATATTCACGACTTTGCGACATATGCAACTTACTTTGCGACCTATGCGACTTATTTTTCAACCTATGCGACTTAATATGCAACCTATGTGACCTATGTGACTTAATATGCAAACTATGCGACCTATGCGACATATGCGACCTATGTAACCTTGTGACCTTGTGACCTATGCGACCTTGCGACATATGTGACCTTGTAACCTATGCAATTTTGTGACATATGCGACCTTTGTGACTTTGTGACCTATGCAATTTTGTGACATATGCGACCTTTGTAACTTTGCGACCTTTGAGACTTTGCGACCTATGTGACTTTGCTGACTATGCGATCTTGTGACTATGCGACTATGCGATTTTGTGGCTATACAACTTTGCGATGTTGCGGCTATGCGACTTTGCGACCTATGCAACTTTGCAACCTATGCGAGTATGTGACCTATGTGGCTATGCGACCTATGCGGCTATGTGACCTATGCGGCTATGTAACCTATGCGACTGTGAGACCTATGCGACTATGCGACCTATGCGACCTATGCGACTATGTGACCTATGCGACCTTGTGATCTATGTGATTTTGTGACATATGCGACCTTTGTGACATTGCAACCTGTGCAACTTTGTGACTTTGTTGACTATGCGACTTTGCTGACTAAGCGACTTTGCTTACTATGCGACCTTTCTAACTATGCGACTTTTTTGACTATGTCACTTTGCTAAATATATGACTTTGCTGACTATGCGACTTTTCTGACTATGCGAATTTGCAACTTTGCCACTATGCGAGTTTGCCACTATGCGACTTTGCAACTATGCGACTTTGCAACTATGCGACTATGCGACTTTCTGACTTTGCAACTATGTGACTTTGCGACTATACAACTTTGCGACTATGCGACTATGAAACTTTGCGACTATGCGACTATGCAAATTTACGACTATGCGACTATGTGACTTTGTAACTTTGTGACTATGCGATCTTGCAAGTTTGCTACTATGCGATCTTATGAGTTTGCGAGTTTGCGATCTTGCGACTATGCCTCTTTGCGATCTTGCGACTATGCCTCTTTTCGATCTTGCGACTATGCGACATTGCGATCTTGCGACTATGCGACATTGCAATCTTGCAACTATGCGACTTTGCGATCTTGCGACTATGCGACTTTGTGATCTTACGACTACGTGACTTTGCGATCTTGCGACTATGCGACTTTGCGATCTTGTGACTATGCGACTTTGCGATCTTGCGACTATGCGAATTTGCGATCTTGCGACTATGCGACCTATGCGACTTTGCGAATTTGCGACTTTGTGACTTTGCGACCTTGCAACTTTGCAACTGATCCATTTTTAGAATTATTAAAATTGTATCGAAATTACCCAAATGACCAAGATGGTTATTTGGAATTTGGTAATTATCAATTATGTAATAATTCAGGTACTGATCAAGATGGTCATCAAATTTCTGAGTTTAAATGTTTGACATCAATCGACATCGACTTCGGATTCTACTCTAGCAAATATGTTTCAAACGCGCCAATCAAGACATCTTCAAGTTGACCTGTGACAAAAACAACAAAGTTTTTTAAAAGACTTATGTAATAAAACTTGTCCTAAGTCTTAATTGTAAAGGTTGAAAATGTTTATAGTCCGCTTTTGTAAACCTTAATGGATAAAAAGATCCTAAGGTAAAAAGGACTAAATTTAAATCCTAAGTCCTAGGTTTAAGTCCTAAAGGCTAGCGCTAAGTGTCAAATGGAAACACACTTAACATGTTGTAGTGGCCTAAGACATGTCCTAAGTCTTAAACCTATGAAAATCTAAGCACAAAGTCCATGGTGTAAAACCTTTATTAAAATGTTCAATTCCTAGTGCAAAAGGTTGTTATAAAGTTTGGATATTAAACATACCATAAACCTTTTTATAAGGTTCGGATGTAAAAACTCATGATTAAAAGGTTCGATGTAAAACCTTTAGGCACAAAGGGTTTTATATTAAAGTTTGGAAGTTGGGTTTAAACATTTTCATAAACCTTAATGTAAGGTTTGATGTAATGTTTATAAACCTATGGCAAGGCGTAAAGGGTGCGGGTAATATGGTAATAAAACCATAGTGCAATAGAGCTCGGGTTATGTTTTAAGACATTTCAAATAAACTCCCACAGCGTTACGATGACCACATCTCAAATGTTACAATGTGACCAGTTTTGAAGACCACAGCGTTATGTAAACCGCATGGCAATAAAACATGCCGGAGTCTTGTGACCAGATTTTTGAAGACCACAGCAGGAAATGTCAAGCTGACAGTCAGATAAACATGTGAACACAACCGCTGGGGATAAACATGTAACGATTATCAGAACCGTCGGGATAAACTGTAGCCATCGCCTATTCACATGTAGGACGAGTGCTGCTCAGTGTGGTTTGGATAACCGTCGGGGTTTATTTATATCCAAATTTTATTTGTGGGTATTTTAATTTAAATACAGTGCTATGGTTTAGGACCTTTATCCTAGGAATTGAATGTGATGATGGGATTCGACTCCCTTATCACCAAATTATCTCCGACAAAATGCTAATTACAGAAAACAATCATTCGAGGCAGCTTTGTAAGGCCATGAATGTATGTACTTTTAATATATAAAGAGAATAGTATTATTTATATGAGGGATTGTTGAGAGGGAGATCTCAAGAGAGGAGAGACCTCAAGAGAGGAGAGTTTTACCTACTTCAAGAAGAAGTAGGCACTCTTAAGAAGACATAAGATATAATTGGTGGAGAGTTTCTTATTGCAGGTTTATTGAAGGAGCAAAGGCTATCCTACTTGCATAAAGACAGTATCGAAGTACGTTGATGATTGACAAGATCAACTTCGAATTTCTAAAACTCTTTCAGCCACCATCCAGTCAAAGGTCCATAAAGCTTCAGTTCCTCAATTTGTTTTAATGTGCAAATCATCCATGTCTTTTCTTAATTGTTGAAAGAAAAGAGTTGTATCAGTTAGCCTATTCAAGGGATGGCCCATATCTGCAACATTAGTAGTTCAACTGATGATTCATTGTAGCATATTTCTCTTGGCTTGAAGAATATAACGGACGCACAATTCTGAGGCGGACCTGGAGACGTAGTCCAAGAGGGACGAACTCCATCACAAACTTCTTTGTCTTATGGTATTGCTTATGTGATTGATGTGAATTTATTAAATCTAAACATACATAGATTATTTCATGTCTAAACAGTTAATCCATATAATAATTGTTCAAGTAATACTGCCAATCACATTTTGTACAAGGACTAGGAAAGATCTTGGTTAAATTTCGCATTTTAAGAACCTGAGTGTTAATCTCTATAAAATTCTATAGACAGAGTCTGTAACGGGCCAGGTAGCCTCTGGATCTCATCCTTTCTTTAAGGTTTACATATCCAGTAAATTCCCCTACAGTCAATCTCTGAAATAAAGCTAAGTAACTCAGGTTATTTTCAGATCAACGACCTATGCGACTTTTCAACTTTGCAGCCTTTGTGACTTTGCGGCCTATGTGACTATGCAACTTTGCGGCCTATGTGAATTTGTGGCCTATGCAGCTTTGCGGCCTATGCGACTTTGTAGCTTTGTGGCCTATGTGACCTTGCGTCCTATGCGACTCTACTAACAACCTTTGACCTATGCGACTTTGCGATCTATGCAACTTGACTTCACGACTTTGCAACATTCACGAATTTGTGAGATATGCAACTTACTTTGTGACCTATGCAACTTAATTTGCGACCTATGCGACATATGCGACCTATGTGACCTAGCGTCCTATGCGACCTTGCGACCTATGCAACCTTGCAACCTATCTGACCTGCAACCTATGCAATTTTGTGACATATGCGACCTATTCAATTTTATGACATATGCGACCTTTGTAACTTTGCAATATTTGCGAGTTTATGACCTGTGTGACTTTGCTGAGTATGCGATATTGTGACTATGCGACTATGCAATATTGCAACTATGCGATTATTCGATCTTGCAGCTATGTGACTTTGTGATCTTGCAACTATGCGACTTTTCGACCTATGCGACTTTGAAACCTATGCGACTATGTGACCTATGCGACTATGCGACCTATGCAACTATGTGACCTATGCGACCTATGCGACTATGTGACATATGCGAGCTTGCGACCTATGCGATTTTGTGACATATGCGATCTTTGTGACAATACGACGTATGCGACTTTATGACTTTGCAACCTATGTGGCTTTGCTGACTATGCGAATTTTCTGACTATGCGACTTTGCTGACTATGCGACTTTTCTGACTATGCAAATTTTTTGAATATGTGACTTTTCTAACTATGCGACTTTGCTGACTACGCGACTTTGCTGACTATGCGACTTTGCGACTATCAAATTTTGCGACTTTGCGACTTTGCTAATTTGCGACTTTGCTACTTTGTGACTTAGCTACTATGCGACTTTGTGACTATGCAACTTTTCAAATTTGCAACTTTACGACTATGCGACTTTGCAACTTTGTAACTTTGTGACTTTCCAACTATATGAATTTGCGACTATGCAACTTTGCAACTATGAGACTATACCACTATTCAACTTTTCCGCTATGCGACTATGCAACTTTGCGACTATGTGTCTTTGTGACTTTGCAACTATGCGATCTTGCTAGTTTGTGACTTTTCGATCTTGCGAGTTTACGAGTTTACGATCTTGCGACTATGCCTCTTTGCGATCTTGCATCTATGCCTCTTTTCGATCTTGCGACTATGCGACATTGCGATCTTGCGACTATGCGACATTGCGATCTTGCGACTATGTGACATTGCAATCTTGTAACTATGCAACTTTGTGATCTTGCGACTATGCTACTTTGCGACCTTATGACTATGCAACTTTGTGATCTTGCAACTATGCGACTTTGTGATCTTCCAACTATGTGAATTTGCGATATTCCGACTATGCGACTTATGCGAGTTTGCAAATTTGTGACTTTGTGACCTATGTGACCTTGCAACTTTGTGACCTATGTGACTTTGCGACCTATGAGACTTTGCGACCTATGTGATTTTGCAACCTATGTGACTTTTCGACTTTGCGGCCTTTGTGACTTTGTGGCCTATGTGACTATGCGGCTTTGCGGCCTATGCGAATTTGCGGCCTATGCAGCTTTGCGGCCTATGTGACTTTGCGGCTTTGCGGCCTATGCGACCTTACGACCTATGCGACTCTGCTACCAACCATTGACCTATGCGACTTTGCGACCTGTGTGACTTGACTTCACGACTTTGCGACATTCACAACTTTCCAACAGATGCAACTTAATTTGCGACCTATGCGACTTACTTTGTAGCTTATGCAACCTATGTGACCTTGCGACCTATGCGACCTTGTGACCTATGTGACGTTGTAACCTATGCAATTTTGTGACATATGCGACCTTTGTGACTTTGCGACCTATGCAATTTTGTGACATATGGGACCTTTGTAACTTTGCGACCTTTGTGACTTTGCCACCTATGTAACTTTGATGACTATGCGATCTTGTGACTATGCGACTATGTGATCTTGCGGCTATGCGATTATGCGATCTTGTAGCTATGTGACTTTGCGATCTTGTGACTATGCGACTTCGCAACCTATGTGAATTTGCAACCTATACGGCTATGTGACCTATGCGGCTATGTGACCTATGCTGCTATGCGACCTATGCGGCTATGCGACTTATGCGACCTATGTGACCTTGTGACCTGTGTGATTTTGCGACATATGAGACCTTTATGACATTGTGACCTATGCAACTTTGCGACTTTGCGACCTATGCAACTTTTCTGACTATATGACTTTGTTGACTATGTGACTTTGCTGACTATGTGACCTTTCTAACTATTCGACTTTTTTGACTATGTGATTTTGTTGACAATGCAACTTTGCTGACTATGCGGCTTTGTGACTATGCGACTTTGCGACTCTGCCACTATGCGAATTTGTGACTATGCAACTTTGCGACTATACGACTTTGCGACTTCGTGATTATGCGACTTTACGACTATGCAACTTTGTGACTTTGCAACTATCCAGCTTTGCGACTATGCAACTTTGCAACTATGCAATTATGCGACTATGCGACTTTGTGACTGTGTGACTTTGCGACTTTGCGACTATGCGATCTTGCGAGTTCGTGACTTTTCAATCTTGTGAGTTTGCGATTTTTCAATCTTGCGACTATGCCTCTTTGCGATCTTGCGACTATGCCTCTTTTCAATCTTGCGACTATGTGACATTGCGATCTTGCGACTATGTGACATTGCAGTCTTGTGATTATGTGACTTTGTGATCTTGCAACTATGTGACTTTATGATCATACGACTATGCAACTTTGCGATCTTGCGACTATGCGACTTTACAACCTTGCGATCTTGTAACTTTGCGATCTGGAAACTATGTGACTTTGTGATTTTTCGACTATGCGACTTTTCGATCTTGCGACTTTGTGATCTTGTGACTATGCGACTTTGCGATCTTGCATTTATGCGACTTTGCGATCTTGCAACCTATGCGACTTTACGATTTTGCGATTTTGTGACCTGACTTCATGACCTATGCGACTTTTGATACCTATATGACTATGCAGCCTATGTGACTTAGTTGTGGCATATGTGGCCTTTGCAGCCTTTGCGGCCTATGTGGAATTTGTGGCCTTTGTGACCTTTGTGAACTATGAAACTTTGCAACTTTGCAAACTATGTGACCTATGCGACATATGCGACTTACTTTACAACCTATGTGACTTAATTTGTGATCTTCTTTGTGACCTATGTGACCTATGCAACATTTTGACTTTGCGACGATTGCAACTTTGCGGCCTTTGAGACCTATGTGACCTATGCGACCTACTTTGCGACCTATGCAACCTAATTTGTGACCTATGCAGTCTACTTTGCAACCTATGCGACCTATGAATTTTTTAGACATTGTGACTTTTCGGCCTATGCGACTTTGTGAATTTGTGGCCAGTGCAAATTTATGACCTATGTGACCTATCAACCTATGTGACTTTGTGACCTTTGTGGCCTTTGTGGCCTATGCAAATTTTCATCCTATGCGACTTAGCGGCCTATGAGACTTTGCGAATTTTTGCGACCTATGTGACCTTGCAACTTTGCGACCTATGCGACTTTGTGACCTATGAGACTTTGTGACCTATGTGGCTTTGTGACCTATGCGAATTTTCGACTTTGCAGCCTTTGTGACATTGCAACCTATGTGACTATGCGGCTTTGTGACCTTTACAAATTTGCGGCCTATGAAACTTTGTGGCTTTGCGACCTATGTGACCTTGCAACCTATGCGACTCTGCTACCAACCTCTGACCTATACGACTTTGCGATATTCACGACTTTGTGACAAATAAAACTTACTTTGCGACCTATGCGACTTACTTTGCAACCTATGCGACTTACTATGCGACCTATGCGACCTTGCGACCTATGCGACCTTGCGACCTATGTGACCTTGCCACCTATGAAATTTTGTGACATATACGACCTTTGTGACTTTGTGACCTATGCAATTTTGTGACATATGAGACCTTTGTAACTTTGTGACCTTTGCGACTTTGCAACCTATGTGACTTTGTTGACTATGCGATCTTGCAACTATGCGACTTTGCAACCTATGCGACTTTGTAATCTATGCGACTATGTGACCTATGTGGCTATGCAACCTATGCGGCTATGTGACCTATGCGGCTATGTGACCTATGCGGCTATGCGACCTATGCGGCTATGTGACCTATGCGACTTTGCAACTTATGCGACTCTACAAGCTATGTGAATATGCAACCTATGTGACCTTGCGACCTATGCGATTTTGCGACATATGCAACTTTTGTGACATTGCGACCTATGCTACTTTGCGACCTATGTGACTTTGTGACCTATGCGACTTTTCTGACTATGCAACTTTGCTTACTATGTGACTTTGCTTACTATGCGACTTTGCTGACTATGCGACTTTGCTGAATATGCGACTTTGCAAACTATGCAACTTTGCGACTATGCGACTTTGTGACTATGTGACTTTGCAACTATGCGACTTTGCGACTATGCGAATTTTCCACTATGCAACTTTGTGACTTTGTGACTATGCAACTTTGCAACTATGCGACTATGCGACTTTGTGACTATGCAACTTTGCGACTTTGCGACTATGCGACTATGCGACTATGTGACTTTGCGACTATGGGATCCTGTGACTTTGCGAGTTTGCGATCTTGCGACTATGCCTCCTTGCGATCTTGCGTCTATGCCTCTTTTCAATCTTGCAACTATGCGACATTGCAATCTTGCAACTATGCGACATTACGATCTTGCGACTATGCGACATTGCGATCTTGCGACTATGTGACTTTGCAATCTTGTGACTTTTCGATCTTATGACTGTGCGACTTTACAATATTGTGGCTATGTGACTTTGCGATCTTGCGACTATGCGACTTTGCGATCTTGTGTCTATGCGACTTTGTATTCTTGCGACTATGCAACTTTGCAATCTTGCGACTATGCAACTTTGCGATCTTGCGACTTTGCGATGCGGCGACTATGCGACTTTGCGATGTTGCGACCTATGCGACTTTAGGATTTTGCGATGTTGCGACCTGACTTCATGACCTATGCAACTTCGTGACCTACGCGACTTTTGCAACCTATTTGACTGTGTGACTTATGTGACTTTGTGACCTATGTGACTTTGTTGTGGCATTTGTGGCCTATGCAGCCTATGCAGCCTATGTGGCCTATGCAGCCGATGTGGCCTATGCAGCCTGTGCACCCTTTGTGACCTTTGCGAACTATGTGACTTTGAAACTTTGCGAACTATGTGACTATGCGACCTATAAGACTTACTTTGCAACCTACTTTGTGACCTATGTGACCTATGCAACTTTATGACTTTGCAGTGATTGCAAATCTATGGCCTTTGAGACCTATGTGACCTATGTGACCTACTTTGTGACCCGTGTGACCTACTTTGCGACCTATGCGGCCTATGCGACCTATGAAACCTAATTTGTGACCTATGCAACCTATGCGACTTTGAGACTTCGTGACTTTCTGGCCTATGTGACTTTGCAAATTTGTGACCTGTGAAAATTTGTGATCTATGTGACCTATCGACCTATGCGACTTTGTGACCTTTGTGACATTTTCGTCCAATGAAAATTTGCGGCCTACGCAACTTTGCGACCTATGCGACTTTGTAAATTTGATACTTTGCGACTTTGTGACCTATGTGACTTTGTGACCTATGTGACTTTATGACCTATGTGACTTTGCGACCTATGCGACTTTGTGACTTTGCAGCCTTCATGACTTTGCGGCCTATGTGACTATGCAGCTTTGTAGCCTATGTGAATTTTTGACCTATGCAGCTTTGCAGCCTGTATGACTTTACGGCTTTGTGGCCTATGCGACTTTGCAGCTTTCCGGCCTATGCGACCTTGCAACCTATGTGACTCTGTGACCAAACTTTGACCTATGCAACTTGACTTCATGAATTTGCGACATTCACAACTTTGCGACCTATGTGACTTACTTTGCGACCTATGTGACTTACTTTGTTACCTATGCGACTTACTTTGTGACCTATGCAACTTACTTTGTGACCTATGTGACTTAATTTGTGACCTATGTGACTTACTTTGCGACCTTGCAACCTTTTCGACCTATGCGACTTACTTTGAAACCTATGCTACTTACTTTGTGGTGTATGCGACCTACTTTGCGACTTCACGACTTTGTAACATTTGTGACTTTGTGACCTATGCAACTTACTTTGCGACCTATGTGATTTACTTTGCAACATATTCGACTTAATTTGTGACCTATGTGACTTAATTTGCGACCTTGTGACCTATTTGACTTACTTTGTGAATTTGTGACCTATGCTACTTACTTTGAGAATTTGCGACCTATGCGACTAACTTTGTGACCTATGTGACTTACTTTGCGACGTATGGTAATTTGCGACCTATGGGCATTCGCGACCTTGTGAACTTTGCGACCTTGGAGCCTATGCGGACTATGCGGCATTGCAAACTATGTGATGTTGCAACCTATGCGACATTGCAATCTATGTGACTTTGAGGCCTTTGCGGCCTTGTGGCCTTGCGACCTTGCGGCCTTGTGACTTTGCGACCTATGTGAGTATGCGACTATGCAGCCTATGCGACTTTGCAGCCTTATGAATTTGTGGCCTATGAGACCTTGTGGCCTATGCGACTTTGCGACTTATGCAACCTTTGCAACCTTAAGAAAGATCATATACCATCCATGTGTTGTAAGGAAGCTCATAACAAAAGAGAATACATGAGTAGAAAGGTGCACCAATAATTGAAAAAGCATTCATTAATTCTAAAGGACCATATTCATAGCACAACCACATAGGATACTTCCATCGAATTCAATAGTGAGATCCAATAACACTTCTTTTTATTCATCAAAAGGCATACATTTAATAAGAAACAATGTGTCTCTCCAAAAGTCCAAGACCAAAAAATTCCATTACAAAATCACTTGAGGATGTACATATATGTTGAGATGACTCTTGGGTTTCCTGTGGCCTTTGGTCTCCCCTTGACTCTTGGGCTTTCTTGCAAGCAAGGGTTTTTTGCGACCTAGGCTACCTATGTGACCTATGCGGCCTATGCGGGGCCTATGTGGTCTATGCGGCCTATGTGACCTTTGTGACCTATGTGACCTTTGCAACTTTGCGATCTATGTGCAACCTTTTGACCTATGATTTTATTTCCTCGACTAAAAGTGTTTCCTCGTTGGATGTGGATCAAAGCAAAAAAAATTTGGTTTCCTACAAAAAATATGAAACAAACAAATTAATTTACCAAATTTATAATTCTCATGTGAGATCAATCAATAGATAAAAAGACAAACATTGATTCACTCTAGGAACATGAACCAAAAAATAATCCAAATTAATTTGTTATAAATTGCATGGATGGATCAGCTCATGCTTCACTTTGGAAATAGAATTGAAATTTAGAAATTTAATGGAACCACCAATCGTGACTTTAATATTTTTTTTTTCCCACGGTGATGATATGCTTTTAAATCGAGTGCTTTGAAGCGATATGTGAAAAGAGTTCTATATAGATAAATTTAATTCAAGGTATGGTCAGATTCTTGATCAAAATAATTTAGGTTTATAGAGGTGCAGAGGAGATCCAACCTTTTCCATAACCTAATGAAGCTCAAGCCTTGCCCTTACCATCAACACAAGATGTCTCCACTTCATCTCAATGCACATGACAGAGAAAATGAGCTTGCAAGTGCGTAGGACTTGTAATGCATCATTAAAACCCTGAAAACCTTAATGCACATGTTGAGATGGGTGAAATCAATCATGAACCTTAAGGAAAATTATATTCGATGATTTTATCATGATGTCATGCAATGCCTATTAGAATGTGCCCTTGGGGACTATGAATCAGGTAAAACAGGAATGGGGTCACTTCCTTGAGAAATTAAGATTTCTACCAAACCTTATCACAACCAGCATAAGGCAAGCCAGACTGAAGCCTTATATGTCCGATCTCAGTGCCCTCAATGATGATCATGAATACTATGGGAAACCTAGCTTCAAATCCATGGAGGACCTCTCAGTTATCCTTGTAGCAGAAAACCCCCAAACCCTGGTGCACTCATGAGAAAACAAGACAAGTGGGTGCATTGTGAATCATATGAATAGGCACAATGACAGGGTTTGCCAGTAATAGGTCATGGGGAGATTAAATTACCAAAGGCCAGGTCGAAACCTTAATGGGCTAAGCAAGCAGAGGGGGGACCTGAAATTTTGAATATGCCCAAAATTTTGGGTGGTGTTGTAGCAGCTACAACAAGATCCTTCATCTTTTGGGACTTATTTGTAGGGCATCAGTCGTCCATCACTTTCCTTCTTGAACCATGTCAGTTATGTCATCATTCCTTTCATTGGAGAGTGATCCATTAGACCATATTTGGATTTTCCTCATATAACTACATTTTCCACTTTATGCATCCTTCAAGATCTTCCATTATTTCACACGAGTGATAGTTGTAGATGACATCCACACTTTTATTTAGGTATCCTTGTATCAACCCATCTAGATATTGTTCATTAAAATAAAAAATGAAGTAAAATTAAAGTTACCTATTGTGATGGCCCCTCATCATGGAATATTCATGTTGCAATGTCAACAGCCTACATACATATTGACACATATCCAATGTATTCATTTTTCAAGGGTATTCTTTCTTTCTAGACTTTCCCAAGGCCTTCATATATATCCCATGGAGATATCATAGCTAAATATTTTAGTAATTGTATGTTGATTTCATTTTCCATGTGACCATAGTTGCATCTTTCACTATCTCTTATCTTCCTTATTCACATATTGTTTCTGAGGAACTCCCAAGCATAGTTCCTTCATATTTTTCAACCACCTCATATTTCATATGAGGACATATTTTTTTTATTTCACCTATTCAATATGTGAAACATGACTTCAGTGCATTTATTCAGAAGAGAACCCATTCTTTTGATCATACTCATGAGGTAGAGTATTTATCCCAGATATTTGAAACTATACAATGACATGACCTAACTTATCAAACATTGTATTGATGGTCCCTCATCATGACATCTTCTTATTGCAACATCAACATCCTACATATATATTGCCACATCTCCAAGATATTCATTTTTCAAGGGTCCTCTTTCTTTCTAGACTTTCCCAAGGCCTTCATATCTTTCCCATGGAGATATCATAGCCAAATATTTTAGTCATTGGATGTTGATTTCCTTTTCCATGTGACCATAGTTTCATCTTTCATGATCTCTTCTTTTCCTTATTCACATATTTTTTCCTAGGAACCCCCAATCATAGTTCCTTCATCTTTGTCAATCACCTCATATTTCATATGAGGACATATTATGTTGATTGCATCTAGTCAATATGTGAATCATGCCTTCAATGCATCTAAATAGAAGATAACCCTTTATTTTGATAATGCTCATGAGGTAGAGTATCTATCCGAGATATTTGCAGCTATAAGATGACATGACCTAACTTATCAAACGTAATCATACATACCTCTTTCCTTCTTTAGGTCATCTATACTTTCTTAAAGAACTTCCTTTCCTTGATTGAAAGTATTTCAACCATGTTGACATGTTGCATTCCTTTGTCATCATACCATCATTATTTCAATCAATGAATCCCATCCAATGTGGAATTCTTCAAAGAGACATTTTCTTCTTCCAAGAGATGAATCTTATAATGAATATTCCAACATAGGATCTGGGTTGTCCTCATCTTGAAAATGATCTTTCCCAGTGATGTATGATGAGCTTCACATACTAGATGGTTTTATTCTACCCATAAGTACTAATTACTCTTCTAGTGAGGTGATCAAGAGCTACTTCCTTTTAATAATTTATGTCATATAAGTCTACTTATGCTATCTTTCAAGCTTCTTATGATGATGTCTTGAGCTCTTGCTTCAATCATATGCTCCTAAAAAATGATGCATGATAACCATTTTTTACAAAAACTAAAAAGAACTAAGTGGAGAGGACTTATCTCAATCATAGTATATATCTTCTACTTCTTCCTTCTTGGATTTATTCTTTTAAACTTCTTCCTTCTTGGATTTCTTCTTTTAAACTTCTTCCACTTCTTTGGTGAAATGGGCTTCTTATCTTCCTCTTTTTTTATTGTCCTTCTCGAATTTGGGACAATGTCTTTTGTAGTTCCCATATTCTTGACATCCATAACATTGAACCTTTTCCATATTCTTCTTCCTGTTATGAGAACCAAACTTTACAAACTTCTCGTTTCTCTTTTCCATGGAAACATATGCTTGAGTGCTTGAATTTTATTGTTTGATCCTACACCACCTTTTGCCTTCAACCTGGTTTCTTCAATTTTTCATAGTGACCATAGTTCATTGAATTGAGTAGCTTCCTTCTTCCCATAGATACTTGATGTAAAGTTACCCCATTACTTCAGTAGTGCATTGAGTATTATAGTAGTCATTTCCTTGTCAGACGTTATCTCTTTGAACTCTTGTAGTTGGTCCCTTATCTTAGACACCCTCATAAAGTATGAGGTTCTTCCTCCTCCTTTTGATATATTCATCTTGTAGAGTTATTGTATTAATGAGATCACTTCTCTTGCAATGCTTACAGAGAGAAATTCTACAAGTTTTTCATATATTCCTTTTGATGTTTTTAATTTTGATACATAGTGAATGAGGGGATCTTTGATGGATTATATGAGAATCCTTTGTTCCCTTACTTCCGCTTTCATGTACATTTCAAGTGATTTATCTTATTACTTTGGAGGTTTAGTGATTGAGCCCTTAACATGTTCCATGTCTTCATTTTCTATGAGGTTAAGATTTGTCCTTTTCTTCCATGAAAGAAACCTTGATGACCCAACCAATTTGTTTCTATCCTTGAAAAAAGAAATTTTTATGGATTCAGATGTGGACATAAAGATACATAAAGATAATTACTTTTGAAGATATTCCTTGATGAAAATAACTTCAAATTTTTTCCCTTTTTATTTTAATGATGATATGATAGAGGAAGATGTCCTTTTGATGAATATTTCTTCCTTTAACAAATATCCTTCATCCAAGATGAGGGAGATTACCTTGAATATTTGATGATGATGACACCTTTGATTTTGTTTCCTTTGGATGAGTAGGCTCAAGCTACTTTGATTTGTAGAACTTTCTTTGAGTAAAGATATGGTCTTTGAGGTCTCCTTCTTTGAAGTGATGATAGATTGAGGCTCCTAAGAATGCTTTGAGGAATTATTCCTTGATCGAACTAGTGTATTGATACTTCCTTCAAGATTATGATTTAGTCCTTGTCCTTGAAGTGAATTTGAGATGAGAGGTTTGTTTTGATGGTTGATTCTCTTGACGATATTCTAGAGCTTCGATCCTTGAGTGTCCTTCTTTGAGCTACCCTTCCTTGATTTTTTCACCTTAGCTATGATACCATGTTGAGAAATCTAGGGCAGTTAAGTGAGGTGATTTCTCTTACTTGATAAATGATTGTGAACACTTTTTACTTTTCTTACTTAGGTTCATCTTTAGCTTGATTAATATTTTTTTCTCTTAATAAAAAAACTATGAAAACATAAAGAACAATGAGACATTGGACACAAAATATAGGTAATTAGCCAAGGCCAAAACCTCTCCAATATTGAGAAGAAAACCCATAAAATTCTTCTTCTTATAGAATCTTCAATTGATGAATTCCAAGACCAAGTCACAATTCTTCCTTGAACAACTCTTCTTCCTTCTAAGTCAATGTTGGTCAAGCTGACTGCTACACTATTGATTTCAACTTCTCTTCAATTTTTGGCCTCTTATTACATGCCTACAATTTTCTGCCTCTTATTACATGCCTACAATTTTCAATCTGCATGCAATCACAGAAATATTGCACAATTACAAGTGACACAAATCAATTCTTCCCAATCAACATGTGTTCAACAAGTGTTAATTAAATCTGAGCTTACCTGGGATCCCATCTCGAGATAATGGATCAAATAAGAAAATTACAAGTCCAAAATACTTTGGTTTTCATCCAGCATATTATGCCATATATTTGGCCTAGGATCCTGGGTGTAATATCCCAAAATTAGGATAGCTCATGAATCGTGCACTAAAAATGAATTTTCAGAAATATATGCTATAAAATAATGAAATGGACTCTTGGATTCCATAGATCAGTCAATATACAGCCTAAATACAAGAATAGAGCTGAAAAAAATCAAACTAGGTGGGTTAAACAAATCTCCCACACCTAGGATTGCCAAAATGTGTTAAAACCCCAAACACTGGAACACAAGAAATACTGCATAAAAGGGGACTGCGCAGTCTAACAGAGGGTTTACACATAAAAATTATAGATACAAATATATCTGAAATTATATTAGACAATATGCTCAGAAAATGAGATCTAGTCTCCTTTATACAAAATTCAAGATAACCTGGCAAGGGTTTCTTATAAAACACTCTGCATACAAAATGTGATATTCAGAAATTTACTGAATCACCACAAAAAAAATGAAGAAAATGAGTGTACAAGGCTATAAATATTTCTGATCTGAATTAGGTCCCTCAAGGGCTTCCTCCCATGAAAGAATGAACCTCTCAATCACAAGGAAACACTGCAACGGAGCCACCAAACCACGAACTGAGTATTGCCTCCAAAATAACGCATTCCCTAGCTGGAACAACGCTGGGAATGTATGGGAAATGTGTGGTCTGATACCATAGATCTGAAATCAGCTCTGGAGCTCTCCAAACAGGTCCCTCAAGTGAAGTAAATCTTCCTCCAATGAGAAACTAGCTCAGAAACTAGGGTTCCAATCCCTTCTACTGTTGCGCCCTGCAACACTGCACAATCTCTGAAAAAAATTCACTGATGAAGTAGGTTGAAGCTTGGCTTGAAAACCTAATGTGGAATTATTAATACAAACTTTCCTAATGAGGCTCCTCAAAGGAAAGAGGTGGGATTCCCTCTCGGGAACACTCGGTGCTAAATAACACTGCTACTCTGCTAAACAACAAGAAGAAGCAAAGTCTGAGAAGACATGAATAATAATCTAAGACATGAAGAATAATGTTTCTATCCTCTTTCTTATATAAAACATGAGTTTTCTTGCCCTTGGCCCCACTCAACTAGGTCATCTCTATCCAAAGATACATCTCCCTCCAATACTGCATTATTCCTCCTTGGATTCCTCCTCCTCTACAACTGTGTTGTTGACTTAGTCAAAGTGGACTAAATCAAATTGATTTTATCCCTGTTCACACATGGAGGTGTTTTATTAGGCTAGAAATAGTGTCCCCTTTCACATTTGGAGTATTTTATCCCTCCTTAGGAGACTTGTGGGCTTTTCTTCCCATTTATTCACCGGCTAGAGCTGCTGCTAACTCTAATGTTCCATTTAGCTTTGAGGCTAAAATTTTGGAACATTACACTGCGATAATGGATCAAATGAGAAAATTACAAGTACAAAATACTTTGGATTTTGTCCAGAATATTAATCCCTAGATTTTTCCTCGATCTCCTTGGCTGATCTAGATCTCAAATGATAAAATTTTCACATCCTTAGACCCTACATGATAGATTATGAAAATCCTTACACTTCTTACTTGAGAAATCCCTCTCTCCAAGCCTAGTGCCACTATATGGTGTATATTCCTTCCCTATTTATCCTTTCTTTTAATAAATTTACATTGAGATAAATCCCTAACCATAATTTTCAAAGTGATTAATGACCAAGCTAAATCCCCAATCCTAATTTCCAAAGTGATTAACGACCGAGATTAGATCTCGCCTCACTTGAGATCAACAACTAAGGTTAAAATAATTTACGCTTCCTAAGTTTATTTAGCTCAAGTAGCCATGCTAATTAATTACATTCTTCAACTATTTTTAAGCTTAGGCTAAGTTACATTAACAACTTTATGGAACTTGAGCAAGTGTCCTAAGTATATCTTAGGTTAATTTTGCATGCCTAGACACTTACACTTGTGAAAAAGTAACTTCTTGTAATACATACATAAAATCTGCCTCTTAGTGAGGGAGGCACTTCTTCCTCTTGGAATGAGCTTCAAACTTGGAACTGAAAATCTTGGAACTGCATCTGCTAACATAGCTTTTCCCTTTGAACTTGAAGCCTTCCTTGCCACATGGTCTAGAAACATGATCCCTTATACCTTGGATGGGTTCCTAAAAGCCTCTTCCTACTAAATATCCCTTATTCAAGTCCTCCTTCTTTGGTTTTGAGGTTTACTCAAACAACTCTTTTTCCCGTGTCATATTCCATTTAACTACACTATTTAGTAGCCATGCACCAATTGGTAAGGTGAATAATGGAAGGCAGGAAACAAGTCTAAACTTAGTTTCAAACTTCCTGGCAAACTCTTCATGAGCTTCTGCTGATACGACTCTAGTTGACTGTGTACCATTTCCACCCTTCTTCCTCTTTGGACACTGTGAAGCATAATGTAATGTCTTATGACAAGAAAAACAATTGACCTAGTTAAGCCCTCCTTCTTCTTTGGTTTTGAGGTTTACCCAATCCTCTTGCTTGAACCTTTTCCTTTTCTCCTAGTTACCTAACTAGGATGAGAAAGGTTGTCCTCAACCCCACTCATACGTTGCCTACTAGATAATGACCTATCCCAAATTTGCTTTTGAGTGAAGTCATACCAAAGTCTTATACAATTAGGGAATTTTCTCATGCTATAACACTTGTCACAAAAGTATCCCATTGTTTTGTTACTTGTAAACCCACTAAAGCCTATCCTTACAAGCTCCTCCTCTCCTCATTTGACATGACTACCCAAATAGCTCTAAGGTCATCTAGAACTTCCTAAATCCTAGTGGGATATGATACCACTGTATATAATCTACTCATATCAGTGTTTTCTAACTTTTCCCTCCACACCAACCCATTAGAGTGGTCCAAATCTCCTTAGAACTCTTCTTTCTTGATATTTTAAGGGATCACATGATCCTTCACTGCATGAATGATGATATTTTTGACTTTCAAATCCTTCTAAATGATGATACGCCTCGCTTTCAAATACTTCAAATTATGGTCGGTTAGTGTTGAATCATATGTAGGAGGTGTAACTTGATTTTCTACAAACTAACATAGTTTTTTCTCCATTACAATCAACACCTAAGTCATGGGGTTCACCGAACCTAAATTTTAGTTTCAGAATTCGATGAACACAAAAAAAAAATTGAGGTTCGATTAGGTTTGCTAAAATTCAAAGAGAAACATAATAATGAATATGAATGAACTCGAATCTAAAGACAAATTTGAACCTCAAGGTGAATTCAATTGAATGTCTTTTTAAGTTCGGCAACAATTCCAATTTAAGGTTTATTTAGTTTTATTAAAAATAAAAAATTTAAAGGGAGCATAGTGTGTCTCATTTTTTATCCTCATGGTGCACGTCTCATTTTCAACCGAAATGTTTGGCGGTGAAAATATATACTATCTCAGCCCTCAGGGATCTCTTACCACTGCATTATTATGTATATACTGAAAATTCTCAAAGCTCCAATGTCCAGTTGACTTTCCATTGTTGCCTCCCTCCACTAGGTTTGCTGGCTTGTGTAGAATGTATATACTGTAAATATTGTGTCGGTCTAGTGCCTCTCAAATCGTGTGATTGTTACTTGCTTCCTATCAATAATTGTTATTATTAAAACTAGACTTAAAAATTAAATATTAAGTTTTATTTACTTTAAAATGATATATATATATATATATATATATATATATATAGAGAGAGAGAGAGAGAGAGAGATAGAGAGACTCTAACCTCATTGGAAACTTTGAACTTGAATCATATTTAATCGTTGTCGAACTTGAACCATGTGACTTTGATCAATGTTATTCTCTCCTTCCATGGAATGAAGTTATAGGTCCCCTGTTGATGTGATCCAAGTCTCAAAACTTGTAGGGAGGCTTAGGCACATGTATTACAAATAACCCAGAAAGGATTTTAGAAAATTTCGTTCATATTATGTTTTATGGAAAAAATTAGTTATTTTTAATGGGACCCTCAGTCTAAACTTAGGAATTTAAAATAATTAATTGATATTAATTAAATCAGAGTGTGAATCTTCTAGAAAAGTCAGAGATAAATTCAAGTTAATCTTATTCGTTGATTAATGATTTAATATCGATCATTGAAGACTCAACGAGAAGATTAGAAGAAGGACTTGATGGATCATTTGGAAAGCACATTAGGAGAGAAAATCTAGAGATAGAAATTCTTTAGTGAGTAGTGCTCAGGGAGAAAATTGATTGAGAAGATTTTTGTAGAGGGGCAAAGATAATTTCTAGTTGGAAGATTTTCCTAATCCGGAGAGTGAAAAGTAGAGGAGAAAGTAAAATCCACAGAGAGCAACACAAATTAATCCATGAAGAGGCTACACAGGGACTACACAGAGCTTCAAAGAGAGTTCAATTTTCAGTTGAGGAAATAGTCGAGGTTCACTGCCACTCACTACAGGGAATTTTTAGAGGTCAGAAGGGCCTTGTTTCCACGCAGCAAAGAGATCCAATGAAAAGAGAGAAGGAATAATCAGTTGTAGCGCAGAGACTGCACATAGTGACGCAGTCAGTAGGCAGAGGTAACACAAAGTAGCTCATATCTATCTAAGGTTAGTGTCAGATTCCTGTGGCAGAGTGAGATCTTCTCACGAGATTTTATTTGTCATTTTTCCTCTGTATGGTTTTTCAATTTCGAAAATAATAGACTTGTACTCAGAAAATTACTGCATAATAAACAAACCCTTAGTTGTTGCACTGGTTTTCCCAAATTGGGGTTTTCCAGGGACATTGATCAAAAAATAACGGTGTCATGTGTCTATGATTTATTCTTTCTCATATGTTGTATCCATGCATTTATTTCCACATTTTAATTTTGTTAAGGCTATAGTGTATGGGTTTCAGTATTTACTGTAGAACACAGTAAATAATTTTTTCAAGTAATTAACAAATTGTTAATTTTTGGAAACTAAGTTCAAACTCCATGTTTCACTACTCGTATGATGATGGTGATATTTTTTTTGGATTCCTCTTTTTAAGAGGTGAAATATTGATCTAAAGATCATATTGATCGGATGAGCAGAACATTGATTTTGAATTTATTTTCCACATGTGCAAGGTCGGCCAGATTTATCCCACATGCCTAAGAGATGTGTCACACACCCTCATTGATGAATATAAATTGGAGAGACTTGGAGGTAATTTTCTCATCATCTCATCACACATTCTATCATTGTGATCTGATTGGTTCGATAATCTTGTGAAGCATTTTCCCCTCACATGTGTGGAGAAAAGCTGTTATTTCTCTATTCTGATATGTTTACGACTTTCCGTTTTCTGTGTTGATCTGTTTAGGGATTCCTGCTGCAGTGTTGACCAGAATTCATCGTGGTCAACCCTTGGTCATTTGACCTTAATCTTCTGTAGAAATTTTTATTTTAGGAGGTTGCATAGATGGGCACTAAAATTGAGGAATTCTGGGTTGTTTAATCAAAGCCCTAGTTTGTTGCGTTGACTTTTATGAAGATGGCATCATTGATTTTTTTTGTGTTGTCCCTAGTTTGACTTCGTTGACTTGTGATGAGCTGTCTTTGAGGGTTGTGGGTGTGACACATGAAAGTTCTGGCTAACCAAGAAATACTTTCTTGGTTGAAGCATCACCGCTATAACACCACAATATCTCATATCTTTGCTGGACATAAGGAACTGTAAATATTATCTCTATTTGGCTTGCCTTCTATTGATCTGTTATTGTGTTCTATCAACATTTCAATTTCAAGTTTATGTGATTTCTATCTTATAATGGGCCTAAGAAATATTGAAGTAAAAATGCATCAAGCATAGAACACCATTGTTATCTAAATTTAACATGGTATCAAAGCTGAGGTGAAGACAAAGTCCAAGCTGGTGTTAGAAGCTATCTCTAAAGTAAGAAACCTTATCAAGGAAAAATGGCCTCCTCAACCTACAAGGGTTTCAAGGCTAGTGATAAATTTACTGATAAGTTTGATTATTATGCATGGAAGATGTCCTTGGAGTTGAAGCTATAAGATCAAGATGTCATGGACTATGTACAGGCAAATATTCAAGAGCCTCCATAAAATTCAGTTGTTTCCATAAAGACTAAGTATAGAAAAGGGGAAATCAATTCAAATATGATTATCCGATATTATATTCATAAGAACTTGGTTGCTTAAATTTATGAGCCGAAGACATCTAAGGAGATGTATGATAAGCTGGTGAGCATGTTCAGGTCTAGCAATGCTAATCAAATCCTCTTCTTCAAGAATCAATTGAAGAATATCAAGAAGGGTAAGGATGAATCTATTCAATCCTATTTTATGAGGCTCACTGAAATGAGGAAAAACCTCCTAGCTATTGGGGAAGCAATATATCATCAAGAGATGGTTCTTATTGCACTTGGAGATCTCCCCCATGATTGGTATGTATTCAATACCACTATTCTTAATAACATTTTGATTCTTGATTTTGATGAAATATTGACGAGATGCACTCAAGAGGAAACAAGAATAATGGAGTATTCCTCTAATGGAAATGGAAGTGACTCTACTGCCTTCGTCGCTCATGCAAAGAAGAAGAACCATGGTGGCCCGAGAAAAAAAACCATGGTAGAGCGGGGCCCAAAGAAAGGAAGGGAAGATGTTACACTTGTAACAAGATTGGTCACTATGAAATAGGTTGCCCAATAGAAAGGACTCTCCCAGGGATGATGACAACAACAACTAGAGAAGGAATGGCAGGAACAACAGGCTCCAAGGAAAAGGGAAGGATCCCTTTGATCGTAATGGAAATGGGAAACCTTTTAAGAGGTCAAGAAATTCTAGGTATGATTCCAGTCTAATGTTGTTTATATTAAGACAAATAATTTTATTCTTGTATCTACCCTCTCTGCTGCATCTCCACCCGACACCTTGGTTGTCTCATTAATTGATAGTGGTGCTTCAAGGCACCTCACTAGCTATAAATAAGTCCTTTCTGATTTGGTTGAGAAGGATACTAATCTAGAAATTATCCTTGGAGATAATTCCATGTATCCCATGAAAGGGACAGGGACTGTGACCCTCCATTTATCTCAAGGTCAAGTCATCTGATTAAAAGATGTGTTGTATGTACCTGATTTGAAGAAGAACCTTGTGTCCATTTCGGCAATGGAAGATAAAGGGTTCAAGGTGGAATTCGTTGATGGAAAGGAACTTATCTAGAAGAAGAACTTCAAGGAAGCTTTTTCTATTGGTTTTAGAGTTGATACACTCTACTAGGTTGGAGGAAGTCCATTAGGGGCTATGACATGTGATACAACTCTTCAAACAGAGTTATGGCACCGGAGTTTTGCATAGCTTCATTACGAAGCCCTTCCCGAAGAAAGAAATGTGGTGACAGAGATGCCTAAATTGAGAGATGATCATGAAGGTATATTTTAGGGTTGTATCGAAGGGAAGAATACAAGGGGACCATTCCCCTCAAGTGTCACAAAGACAATTGATATCTTGCAGTTGATACATTCTGACTTATCTGGTATGCTTCATGTGACATCCTTGGGAGGATGTTCCTATTACATGAATTTTATAGATGACATCTCTCGTAAGACCTGGATATATTTTTTGAAGAAGAAGGAAAAAGCATTCAAATCGTTTCGTACCTTCAAGGCCTTGGTGGAAAATCAAACCGAGAAGAAAATCAAAGTTTTGAGGACAGAAAATGGGACTGAGTATGAGTCAAATGAGTTTAATGAATTTTGTAGAGAAGATGGCATTAAGAGGGAGACCACAACTGCGTACACTCCTGAGAAAAATGGTGTTGCTGAAATAAAGAACAGGATCATTGTGGAAGTTGCCTGTGCCATGCTATGTGACCAAGGTCCTCCAAAGTTTCTATGGGGAGAAGCTACGAACACTATTGTGTATGTTCAAAATAGATGCCCGCATTTCGCTCTGGACTCCAAAACTCCAGAAGAAGTCTTCTCTATTAATAAACTTGATGTTTCTCATTATAGAGTTTTTGATTTTCCTGTTTACTTTCATGTACTGAAAAAAAGAGAAGCAATATGGATGCTTCTAGAAATAAGGGAATGTTTGTGGGCTATAGGGAAACTTCGAAGGCATATAGAATATATGTACCTGGTCAAAGATAAGTTGAGATATGCCACGATGTCACCTTCGATGAATATGTTACCCTCAAGAAAGTGAGAAATATTTTTAGCTACAAGGAATATAAAGAAGTTGAAGAAGAAGGGAAGTTGGAGGAGTCGAAGGATGACCTGATGCCCGATGTTGAAGGACCTATGGATCCCATTGATCCACTTCCTTCAAATAATAGAAGACCCTCATGTCTTAGGGATACTCTCGAAGATTCCGAGAGAAGGGGGCCATTCCGTGAAAGCAAGAAGTCGAAGATACCAAGGGTGTCTAACAGCCATGAGTACATTAGTACAATATGAACCTAGAACGTTTGAAGAACCCATAAAGAATCTAGTTTGGAAGGATGCTATGCATGAAGAATATGATTCCATTATGAAGAATGATGTCTCGGAAGTGGTCCCAAGACCGGAGGATAAATCTGTTGTCACCTCAAAATGGATCTATAAGATCAAGCATGGATCTCATGGAAGTGTTGAAGAGTAAAAGGCAAGATTCATTTCTCAAGGCTTATCTCAAAAAAAAGGCATAGATTATGATGATATATTTTCACCTATGGCCTGCTATGCCACCATCTGATCTATTATTTCCCTTGCTGCTATGCAAGGATGGAGTCTACATCAGATGGATGTGAAGACCACTTTTCTGCATGGATCTACATAGGAAGAGGTGTATGTGGAGAAACCTCTGGGGTTTGAAGTCTTAGATAGAGACAACCATGTATGCAGGTTGAAGAAAGCCATCTGTGGGTTGAAGCAAGTCCACAGGGCTTGGTATGAGATGATAGATAGCTACTTGATGAAGTTGGGCTTCACTCGAAGTTATGCTAATCTGAACCTTTATTTTAAGGTTGATAGAGAAATGCCTCTCATTTTGGTTCTCTATGTGGATGATCTATTCCTAAAAGTTGTTGATCCTCTCATTAATTAGTATAAGAGGGAGTTAGCCTTCGAGCTTGAGATGAAAGATCTAGGACTGATGCACTACTTCCTAGGCTTGGAGGTCTGGCAGAGTCTAGGTTAGATTTTCCTTTCTCAAGGAAAATATGTTGTGAAGCTGCTGGAGAGATTTGGTATGGTGGAATATAAGTCTATTTCGACACATATGGAACTAAAATTTAATAATTTGAGTGGAAACATTGTTGGTCCCATGCTACCAAATCCTACCATGTCTCGACAACTCATGAGGGCCCCGATGTTCTTAGTAAACTCACATCCGGATGTATTTTTTGCAGTGAACACCTTGAGTCAACATTTGGATGAAACTCATCAAATTCACTAGATTGGTGCCAAGAATATGTTGAGGTATCCTCGGAGCACAATCAACCATGGGCTGAGATACACTCTTGGGAGTATGAGACTCCATGGATATACTGATGTCGATTGGGCTAGAAGTGTGGTGGATTGCAGGAGCACATATGGATGTTGCTTCACCTTTGGTTTTGCTTCGATATATTGGACGAGCAGGAAGCAGAATTAGGTGGCTTTGAGCACCACTGGGGCCGAATACATTGCAGCGATTATGGCCTATTGTGAAGAAGTTTGGTTGTGAAAGCTATTCAGTGAGATGTTAGGGCATGTGCTAGATACAACAATTATCCTTTGTGATAACAAGAGTGGGATTTTTCTTTCTGAGAATATCGTGTTCCACGATCGATCCAAGCATATTGATATCAGGTACCACTTTATCCTGGATATGGTACAACGAGGCCCCGTAAGGCTCGATCATATAGGAACTGATGAGCAAGTCGTGGATATTATCATGAAGCCCCTTGGGAAGGTCAAGTTCCTAACCTTCCATGAGAAGCTTGGAATCATGGAAAGACCCTACTCTGAGGGTCTTTCTTGAGTTGGAATATGAGATATGGGAGCTCCAAGGGGCTTGGGGATAGCTTATTGGAGCTATAAGCACATAAAAGGCTAGGATTGTTGAACCTTGTTGTGCTTCTACCCCACCGTTATGATATTGAGTTGGTTTGCCTCTCTCTGATATGTTCCCCGCACACATCCTACCCATGGATTTTTGGACTTATGGGAAGTACCTCTCATTTGGCCAATGAGGTGGGAAATGTGGATAGAGACCATAGCAAGACCAATGGGTGCATCAGATATTGTCGTACTATCTATGTCTAGGATGGCACGTGTCCAACACATTGATATGGGATCAAGTATAACGATGTTTTATCCTCTAAATTGACTTTGAGTTAGTATAAGACTCTCTTGAGTCCAAGAGAGGTATTTACCTTTAAGCTGAATTCAGGTCAGATCTGTGTGATGTCTTTGTGAATCACCTTTTGTTCTGAAATAAAGAGCCAGCAAAGCAAGTTACGACTAGGATGACACACGATGTTTGGTTTGGTACATGATGGATGGCACTTGTGGACAGATGGAGTTCTCCCTAGTTGAGGGGGAGTGTTAATTTTGGGCAACTAATTCCAAACTCCATGTTGCACTACTCATATGATGAGGTCATATTTTTGTTGGATTCCTATTTTGGAGAGGTACAAGATTGATCTAGATATCATCTTGATCGGATGAGTGGAACATTGATTTTGAATTTATTTTCCACATGTGAAAGGTCATCCATATTTATCCCACATGCCTGAGATGTGTAACACACCCTCATTGATGAATATAAATTGGAGAGATCTGATGAGCAGAACATTGATTTTGAATTTATTTTCCACATGTGCAAGGTCGGCCAGATTTATCCCACATGCCTAAGAGATGTGTCACACACCCTCATTGATGAATATAAATTGGAGATACTTGGAGGTCATTTTCTCATCATCTCATCAAACATTCTCTCATTGTGAACTAATTGGATCAATAGCCTTTAGAGGCCTTTTTCCCTCACACGTGTGGAGCAAGGCTGCTATTTTTCTGTGTTGATCTATTTAGGGATTTCTATTTTCTGCGTTGATATGTTTAGGGCTTTCTACTGAAGTGTTGACCATGGTGAACCCTTGGTCATTTGACCTAAATCTTCTATTGAAATTCTGACTTTATGAGGTCGTACAGCTGGGCACTAAAATCAAGGAATTCCAAGTTGTTTGACTGAAGCCCTAGTTTTCTGCATTGACTTTTCTAAAGCTGCCTGCATTGACGTTTCTACGTTGTCCCTAGTTTGACTTGCGTTGACTTGTGATGAGCTATATTTGAGGGTTATGGGTGTGACACATGAAAGTGTTGGAAGACCGAGAAAGAATTTGTTGGTTGAAGCATCCCGCTGACCATCATAACGCCACAATATCTCATATCTTTGCTGGACATAAGGAATTTTAAATTTGGTCTCTATTTGGATTGTATTATATTGATCTCTTATTGTCTTCTATTAGCATTTTACTTTCAAGTTTATGTGATTTCTATCTTGTATTGGGCCTAAGAAATATTGAAGTAAAAATGCATCAAGCATTAAACACTGTTATTATCTAAATTTAACACAAATACGATAATTTTCATGATTTTTTGCAGTAGGATTCAGGCAACCAAACTTTCACATGGCATCAGATCTTGTTTAGCTAAGTGGAGGAGGAGAAAGAGAATATCTAGTAGATCTAGCGTTGAATAATTCGGAAATCAAAGAGTTGCATAAGAAACAAATCAATTTCCCTAGTGATTATGCAATCCAAGCCAGGAGGGCTAGATATGGAAGGAAATATCTCTTTGAGTGAGCCGATAGAGAGGTAGGATCTTCTAGTTTGTAGTTTTTCAGAGGAATAGGGAGAAGCACAATAGATTTAGCGCAGATTAGCAAGCTTGTGGGATGAAATTTTTTTGTAGCAATGATTTCGGGTGCTGAAAGAATCATAAGAATGTAGTTGAAGACACATTTGGGGATTTCTAACCTTAGATAGTTTCTTTCCCAAGAACCTCTAATTTCCACTGCAGAAGCAATGAGATTGTGAATTATTTGGCTTGCTCTAGCAAGGAGTGTGTAGAGCTAGTTGTGTAGAGGGTTAGAGGCAACAAATCGACAGTGATTGGGTGATATGGTAGCCATTGGGTTGCATGACCAAGATTGGTTGGAGGGTGCCTCCAACTACGTAATTTGGAAGGCAAGCATCTCCTTCCTTCTAGATGAACATGACCTCAAGAATTTTATTGACAATACATTGGCTAAATCGGTAGATGTTGCACCATTGAGAGCCCTTAAGAAGAACATGGAAAAATCCAAACAGTTGACCCTCAATGGGGTGAGGGATCATATTGTTTCACAGATTTCTAGAAAAGGGAAAACCAAGGAAATGTGGGATGCGTTGGCCACGCTATATCAGGGGTCTTCCGAGCAGAGGAAGATGTTTTTCGGAAGGGAATATGTGGACTAACAGGATGTATAAGGGAGAACGTCTTGATTCCTTCATTGCTAAACTTTAGGAAGTCTGAGATTAGATGACAGTTGTTGGAGCAACTCCTCAAGCCAAAAATATGGTCATACTTGCCTTGAATTCTGTTTTTGAAGATTATCTGGTCTTTGTCCAAAGCATCCTGGGTAGAGAGGAGTTTCCGGACTGGGAAGGAATGTGGGCAGCTCTTCAACATGAATAGATGAGAAGATATCTACTCAAGTGAAAACTTGATGGAAAAAGCGACAGTGGGACAAAGCCCAAGGAGAAGGAGGAGAACGTAGCCTTTACATCAAAGGGGTAGTAGGAGCAGTGAAGGTGAAAGAAGTACGTCTCAAAGATTAAGTGCTTCCAATGTGTCGAGATGGGACATTACACCACACAGTGTCCTATAAAAAAGGAAAAATATGAGAAGCATGATCTGTAGGCTACAACTATGAAGATACAGGAGGAGGAATTCGCCCTAATTTCCCATATATCACTAGGGGAGCGTTGGGGTGATCTGGAGCTATAGTTCAACAGAACTATAGATTGGTAAGAGTCCTTGAGGATTCCACCTCTCGGATCATCACCTTTCCATGGGAGCCCAAATCAGAAGTAGCAGGATGGACAAGTATCAGTTGGTGCAAAAGAGCGCAAAAGTGACAACGCAGTGGCTAGAGAGTCCCAAATTCTGAGCAGTGCAGAGCAGAGTTGGAAGTAGTGCAGGAAGGCACAATGTAGAGTCAGCAGTAGCGCAACTGCTTTAGAGGGACAATGCATAGACTAGCAGCAATTAGATCTTCAATACGAGATGCATCCTACTGAACACTTAGTTCTTGTTTTGTATTTTTTTCTATTGTAGTGAGAAAAAAAGTTGTAGTGCAGTGGTAGTTGGCAGTAGTATGCAGGGTCAGTAGCAACATGGATGCAACAATGCAATGTTGGTGGAAAACAGTGTCTGACATCAGCAATGCAGAGGGAGATGTTGCAGAATCAAAGCATTACTCCAATTGGATGTATTGCTAGAGCACATTCCTAGCTAAGAGGGAGTGTTGATTTGTGGTAGCATCGAATGTGCTTTAAGTCTCAAAATTTGCAGGGAGGATTAGGCACATGTATTCCAAAGAACACATAAAGATTTTGGAAAAATCCACTCAGAATATGTTTTATGGAAATAATTAATTATTTTTAATGGGACACTAATTCTAAACTTAGAAAAGTAAATAATTAATGGATATTAATTAAAAAAGAGTGTGAATCTTCTAGAAAATATAAAGATCAAGTCAATTTAATATTAGCCATTGATTAACGATTTAATCTTAGCTGTTGAAGACTCAAACAAAATATTATAGGAAGGGCTTGATGGATCATTTGGAAAACACATCAGGAGAGAAAATCTAGAGATCGAAATTCTTTAGTGACTAGTGCTCAAGGAGAAAATTGATCGAGAATATTTTTGTAGAGAGAGGGAGATAAGTTCCAGTTGGAAGAGTTTCCTGATCTGGAGAGTGAAAAGAAGAGGAGGAAGTAAAAGCCACAGAGAGTAGCGTAGTTCCAACCATGCAGAGGCAATTCAGGGACTGCATAAATCTTTAGAGGGAGTTCAATTTTGTGTTGAGGAAATATTCGAGGTTTGTTGCCAATCACCAGAGGGAGTTTTTGAAGGTTTCGAGGCATAAGAGATATCTAGTGCAGCATCAAAACAAGAAGCGCTAGTTCTAGTATTATTTCCATAAGCAGTTAGAGCTGCACTACGACCAGAAAAAAAGTACATCAACCCAGATCCACCCTTTAGGGTATATCATATCTTGGTGGTCAGGACTAATGGTGCCCTCTCGCTAAACCTCAAAGAAAAGGGAAATGATTCCTGGTCGGGGTGGAAATAAAAAAGCAGTAACAACCACCACCTCCTGTGAAAAGGGTTATGGTTGTATAGTTGTGACCGACCTATTCTTCTCTTTCCTCTCATTATGGGATGTGTGTAATCCCTTATTATTATCATTTTCCTATTCCTATGACAAATCTGATCTGATTTTCTCGAATCATCTTCATTTCTCCAGTCAGTCAGGCAACGAACCATCAAGTATCTCAATATTTTCCCCAATTTATATATTTGTGTTCAAAAGCATTTGCATGTTTTATCAGCTCTTAGGTTGGGAGCAATATGTCGTCCAATGAGACTACAAATTACAAATTCCAAGATAACAAATATTTTGGAGGAAAAATGATTCAGTATAAAACTTATTTGAATATAGCGGATAACAGTGGAGCCCGAAAAATAATGGTTGGTCAATTAGCAAAACTGTTGTATTTTTGGGTGTATCATTATGGATCAGATTAGTTATTTTTGTAGAGAGAGGGAAACTTCAGTTGTGATGCAGAGACTGCACAGAGTGACAGAGTCACTGCATAGACACAGTGCAGAGTAGTTCAACTTGATCTAGGGTCAGTGTTAGATTCCGGTGGCAGAGTGAGATATTATCACGATATTTTAGTTGTCACTTTTCCTCTGTATGATTTGTCAGTTTCGACAATCATAGACTTGTACTAAAAAAATTACAACATAATAAAAAAACCCTCCATTACTGCACCTACTTTCTCGTATTGGTTTTTTCCGGGGACATTGCTCCAAAAATAATTGTGTCATGTGTTTATGATTTATTCTTGTGCAGATCTTGTCTCCACACATTTATTTTCCGCAGTTTAATTTTGTGAAGGTTGTAGTGTATGGGTTTCAATATTTATTGTAGAACAATGTAAATAATTTGTTCAAGTAATTAACAAATAGAATAATTCTCATTAGTTGTTGCAGTAGGATTTGGGCAACCAAACTTTCACACCCCCTCCAACCTGTCCTCAAGACTTACACTAGTCGTAGCCATCTCTAATTTAGAAAATCAACTGAAAGGTTTTGCATGGTCTTTGGGGAGCCCAACTTGTCACTAGCTTGCTTCATAGATCTGTTGATTGCTTGAGACTCTCTCTTCTTGCAACTTCTTGGTGGTTTTTTTGTCTAGGTTTACCTCTATTTTTGTGCCCTCCTCGACCATGCTTAATGCATCTGGTGTACTTGGCTATCGGTCCACTTTCCACTCTATGGTTGAATATTGTACCCACAACTCTTCAAGGTAGCTATGTCTATTTCCACTTCCTGGTAGTCACCTTTGATAGCTTGAAAAAAGCCCTCAATGTGCCCCTATCTATCTTTCGTTAACACCTTGGCCAACTTGACGTCAGCTCTATATTGAAATTATGTCTCTCAGCCTGTCACACCTATCTCGGTACTAGTGACTAAATAAACCACTATTTCTATTCCTTCCCTTGTGCCTTTGTCGCCCTTTAACAATATTTTGAATGTTACTTTCACCTGAGAATTTGGCGGTTCCACATGAGCCTTGGTCACCCTCTTCCTGTTTGCAGCCTACGCTCAAGATCTAGTTGGTGCTAGCTTCTCGACCATCAAAACTACCAACCCCTTGAGTCCCTTCTAAATCTTTTATGGTGCACACATCTCTTCCAACTATCTCTGGACTCCTTAGGTTACCACCTCGAGCTCAACCTTTTTTTGCATGGACGTCGACTGACTTGTTTTGTTGTTGAATTTTTTAGTGCACTATGCTAGATCTACCTCCCATGCCTATTATGCTAGTTGATATCCCTTTTCGGCTTACTTTGACCTGATAGTGGAGTTTGATAGCCCTTGGTTGTTGGATTAGTCTCTATTGGCCACCACTGACTTTTGGCATCAACTTGACCTCATTTTTTTTCCCTTTTTTTCCTTTAAATTTAAATTTAAAACTTCAACCTTGGTTTTATTTAGTTGTGTTCGTATGTCATGCAACCTAAAAAGAATGTGTGTCTCATACGATCATTTTCAAACCTTGATATAGTGATCCCTATATGAACCTAGTTTCTTACATGATTCCAAAATCATTTTTCATATTTTTCCCTATGATACCATGCCCAACATTTTATTAATCTAGTAGATTATAGATCTATTGAATAAATGCATATCTAGATTCTTAACACAATAAGCGGAAGCAAAATTACACAACCAATTTCAATCACAAGTGACACACATATTTTTCCCAATAAATATTTCATCAAATTTGAACTTAGTTAGTTCTCATTCTCGATTAATGGCCCAACTAAGAAAATTAAAAATACAAAATGCTTTGGATCTGATCCAGTAGGCCCTAGATCTATCCTCGATCTCCTTCTTTTATCTGGATCTCCAATGTTACACTTTTGCATTTCCTAGGACCTAGCATGCTAGAGTATCACACAACTCACTTGAAAATCCCTCTCTCAAAGGCTAGTGCCATTGTATGTTGTATCTTTCTCCTTTTTTTACCCTTGATTTTATAAATTTACATTGAGCTAAATCCCTAATCCTAACCTTTTAAGTGATTGAAGGCCTATATTATAGCTCTCCTCACTTGAGATCAATGATTGAGATTAAAATATAATCACTAAAGTAAATATTCTACTTTTCCTAACTTTGTTTAGTCTTCATAATCAATTATGTGCTTTTAAAAAGTTTAAACTTAGGTTAAGTTACATTAGAAAATTTTCCCATGCTTGATAAGTTTCCTAAGGAGATTTGGGGTGACTAGTGTCCTAAGGAGACCTTGGGTGACTTTTGAATATTTCTAGACACCTAGGCATGTGCTAAAGTACTTGCTCGAGCTACAATCATCAACAAAACCTACCCTCCCCTAGGTTAGTTTCAACCAAAATATTAACTACCCTTCTATCAAATTTCAAGTAAAACCCTTCTTTCAAGTCAATGAATTTTCTTATTCCAACTCCTGAAATTTCAACACATTTCTCAATTCATAGTTCCAGTAGTAAGTTTCTAAGTTCCACCAAAATGGGCTACGTGTACTTATTATTTCCTTGGATGAAACTCATGCTTACACTTTTTGATGTCAAGGTATGATAGACCGTAGTATTGCTTCAAAGCTAAATCATTTTTCACCTCAACGTTTGATCAAAACTAGAAGGCTAACCTCCGACTTATCCAAATATGTTATTTTTTCAAATATCCCAACAGTCCTAACCAGTTTTTCTTCTTCCACCACTTGTTTCCTCATTTTGACAATGTTTTTCCTATGAAATGGAGGATTACGGCTTTACTCATTGATTTTATAATGTCTTCTTATCCCATGTCTTTGCTTGCTACTAATTAAACCTTCTCATTATGAATTTTCATGCATTTGTTGTGTAACCAGCTCTAAAGAGAGAAGAAAAGAGATATTCACGCCTTAGAAATGAGCCACTTCGAGGGGGAAACCTCCAATACATTACATTAATGAACAATTCTTGGATGACACAAATGAACAAAACCTCCTTCTATATATAGGAGTCCATGGGGCCACAATATAATCCTAGTGGGGCCACAATGTAATCCTAGCCGACCTAACAATAATAATGTAAGGGCACAATAATAACAATATGGGGGTTACGGGGGTACAATAATAACAATAAGGGGGGCTACACTAACATAATAAGGGGCTACACTATTAATATAGGGACTTAACATGCCCCTCTCCTTCAAACAAGTGTTGTCCTCAACGCTTGATTATTTCTTGATGCTTATGTATAAAATTCTCATCCTCCCATGTGAAATATTCTACAGGAAAGTTCTTCCACTTGCTGAGATACTCTGAAATTGATCGTACTTGTCGAGTTCTTGTTTCTATGACTACTTCATAACTTCTTTCGATGTGATGTTGATCTTCCTGTTGTTTCATTAGATTCTGCACCAAAGTTGGGTTATCCTTTGAGAGTTGGAGAACTTGTTGTTGATGCTCGTTGTGATCTTCCACTAATTTATCATCCATATTAGCTATTATTTGATTCTTCAAACCATCCAACTTAGCCTCCATTTCTTCTTTTAAACCATCTATTTCATCTTCAATTTCTCTTCGTAAGATCGAAATTTGTTGCACTTGGTACCGTAATTTTGATATCTCATACTGCAACTCTTCCTCTTCATGCGTCATAGTATAGCTTTTTGAGGGATTAATGGGTATGGAATTATTTTTAGGAGGCATCTCAGAACCCAATACTGAAATATATTCTCAATAGAACCTTGGAATCACTTCAAACTGATTTTTCAAACAAGATTTATGCAATTCGAAAAAAAAATAAACACCTTTTACTTGCTTTTGAGGTGCTCGATATTGAAATTTGATTATCTCTGTAATTGAAAATCTTCGATATCTGAAATTCAGCCCTGTAGTAGCCCTCTGAAGCTTCTTTCAAATGCCACAGGTCTGACCTGATTTTGATTCTCCAAGACAAATTTGTGTCCAATCTCCCACAATGACCTAATTCTGGACTGGTTCAGTAGAGTGAACTTGTACGACTTGCCACGTGTCATTGTTTTGTCCTTTGTCTCTAAAATTGATAGCCAAGAAACTACAGGCCGTGTGCTTGTGACCAATTTTGACGGCACTCCAATCCAATCTTCAGAGAGAGAGTTATTGAACTTTTCCCACGATCACCTCTTTGAGATGAAATTCAGGAGCCTGAAAAAGCACTACCTTCCACAGATCATATCTCCAAAAATATTGCGAACCAAGCTATGAAATTTTTTGATGAATTTTCTCAGGATGTTAGCTTCGCACCATATGAATTTCAGATTCTGAACCTTCGTAGAAAAATATTTATAGCGCAAATGCCACGATGACCTGTTTAGGAGCCTGAAAAAATACCTGACTTCCACAGATCATATCTCCGAAATTATTGCGAACCAAACTCTGAAAGTTTTATACAATATTCCTCAGGATTTTTGCTTCGCACCCTAAAAATTTCAGCTTTTGAACCTTCGTAGAAAACAAGTTATAGCGAAAATGCCACGATGACCTGTTTGGAGCAGCGAAACCCTATAATCCAAAGCTCTGATACCAAATGTTGTGTAACCAGCTCTAAAGAGAGAAGAAAAGAGATATTCACGCCTTAGAAATGAGCCACTTCGAGGGGGCAACCTCCAATACATTACATGAATGAAAAATTCTTGGATGATACAATACACAAAACCTCCTTTCTATATATAGGAGTCCATGGGGCCATAATGTAATCCTAGTAGGCCACAATGTAATCCTAGCCGACCTAACAATAATAATTTAAGGGCACAATAATAACAATATGGGGGTTACAGGGGTACAATAATAACAATAAGGGGGGCTACACTAACATAATAAGGGGCTACACTATTAATATAGGGACTTAACACATTTCCACCTACATTTTTTTCTTACTTCAAGTAGGTTTTGGACTATTCCTTTGCCTTAGGATTATCTAAAATATTCTCTTACCAACTCCTCCCATGATAGATCATTGAATCCAAACTTTTTTATGTCCTCAAGAACCCCAAACTTTCAAATTTATCCTTCCTCCTCCCTTTTTAGGCATAGGTCTTGTTGTTCAAGCCTTGTTGATGACTTGGATTAGTCAACATCTCCTTCCATGTTATATTTTAACAAGGGATGAAATTCATTGATGTTGAGAGATGTATGTATTGGCATTATATCAGTCGTGTTATCATTTAAGACTAGTACTGTGAATTTGATTGGAATTTTGTTCTTAGATTTAGGTTTACCCTAGAATTTTCAAATGGATATTCTATTATGGATTCATCACAATAACCCCTATGGGGTCATCAAAATAAGCCCTTTGATATTCTATTACGGATTCATCACAATGACCCCTATGGTGTTGTCACAATAATCCCTTCATCCTTGCTAGACTTAACTCATCCCTTTCAAAATGCTTCTTCTTCCTCTTCGAAGTAACCTTCCATAATGACCATTTAAAATTTCCTATCTTAAATGAAGAATGTATAAACAGGGTTAAAATGACCTCTTAATTATTCCATAATCCTTTTTCCAGCCTAATATTATTTATTTGTTATCTATTTTTATGCTAGAATTGTCTGTGCAAAAGACTCATGAAATTTCACCAATGGCTAAAATAAAGCCAAAATTAACTCCTAAAATGAAGCTTTGTTTGGTGGATATGAACTCTCAATTAATCCATAATCGTTTTTCCAGCCTAATATTATATAAAGGATATGTTTTGATGCTAAAATTATCTAAAATAAAGCCAAAATTAACTCCTAAAATTGAGCTTTGTTTGGTGGATCTGAACTCTTAATTAATCCATAATCGTCCAGCCTAATATTATATAAAGGATCTATTTTGATGCTACAATTTTCTGTGCAAAAGACTCATAAAATTTCACCAATTGCTAAATAAAGCCAAAATTAACTCCTAAATTGTAGCTTTTTTTGGTGGATCTGAAGCATGCATTCTAGAGAAATTAAGAGGAAAATATGCTTCCAAAATTCAGATTAGAATATTTGGAATATTCCTTAGAGGGTTGGCATAGTGTTTGGTGTCAAGAAAGGCAAGGGCCATTTCACTAGGAATGGCCACTATCTCTTCCTCACTGCTTGCCTTCCCATTAATGAACAAAATACACTTCCAAAAGTTGTTGAATGAAATACTACCTCACAAACAAGATAACAGTTTTATGAAGCAATGAAATAAGCTAAACCCAAATTCTATAATTGACGATAAGATGAGATATACGAGAAATTTGTACATCTAGTAAGGCCATTGAAGTGAATTTGAATTTCCGCACTACATTTGTGATCCTGCTAGGTTTCATAGTTGAAATAACATGTTTTTTTGTTTTTATCCCTTTTCCTTTGAAGAACTTTAAACGCTATACCTTGGAATGTTATTTTCCTTGCATGAAGGATGTGATGGGAGTTATTTTGACATAACTTCTCAATTCTTGATTACTAGGACTTGCTGAGACTTTTTTGGGTTCTTATTAGTTTTTGGTTGCTATTTTTTTGTGTTTTCTGATATTTTCAGGTTATGCTCATGCTTGTCGAGGTTCTTTGATTTTTTTCCAGGTTTTTTAGTCTTATGATTTTTTGAGTGGTTGACCTTGTTGAGTTTTTATTGACTCTAGGTTTTGCAACATTGCGAGGGACCAACTCAAATATCTATGAGACTAAACATTTAAGTTGCATCATTGATCCTATTGGCCTAAACATAGGCTTTGATCAATGTATTAAAAAGATAAAATTCAAATATACATTATCCTTCTAACAACTCATTTCTAAATTTAATTGAAAATCTCTCACGTTATGATGTAAAGACACAAGAAGGCCCATTGCATTCAAAATTATTCTAGATTATGTTAATATAATTCATTTCAAATAATTTCACTTTAAGCCTAGGACCAAGAATGCAACCAAAGGTACCCTTAGCAGTCATACACCTTGCAAAATGACCATGGGTTCCAAAGTTAAATTTTATTTGTACTATAGTGTAATATTCCCCATTTTGATTTTTCATTTTAGGGGATTAATGGAGTTTATTTGGGAGGTACTAATCATAGCATAATTTTGTCATTTGGGTATAGTGCAATATTCCCCATTTTGGTTTTTCATTTGAGGGGATTAATGGAGTTTATTGGGGAGGTAATAAGCATGGCATAATTTTGTCATTTGACGTAATGGAGAAATTCACACTAGTGAGAAAAGAGAGAGAAAACAAGGGGTGTGAATTAGTGGAAGGTAGGGACCACCAAGGAAGAGAGGGACAAAAATTATAAATAGAGCTTGGAAGCCTACATTTGGTATATTTGATCATTTGAAAATTTAACATTAGTTCTCATGAGCTGCTTAGCCAAGACAACCATGTTGTTCAACATAATGAATTTCCGAGAAGGAATTCCACCCTCATTTCGGAGAACTTCAAGTTTCTCCCTAGTGAGGAAATTTGGGGAGCTCAATTCAGAGTTTCCAGTGGTCGTATTTGCAATTTATTTCAGTTGGTAAGATTTTCTTCCAGGGTGAAAAAGTGGTTCGAATTTCTTGTGGGAAGATCAGTTACGGTGGTGCAGAACACCAGAGGATTTGCAGGGGTTTTTCACCTAAGTTAGATGGATATTTTGTGGTGATTAAAAGGGATGAGTTGAGAGAATCCTTGGGGCCAAAATTCTACATTTCTAGAAGTGCACAGAGGATGGAGGAATAGAGGTTTAGGAGAGATAAGTGTTAGAGATTGGAGGTATTCCTTAGGGGAGAATTCAACCAGAGTTGGGAAATATTTTGAGTGGTGGATTTGGGATTAATTCAACATTATTAGTTTTATGGGGCGTTTTCTGGCCAAATTAGGCAATTTTCACTTATTAATGGTCAGCGGGGGTCAGTTTATTAGGCCCAAACCATTTATGAGTTTTTGTGCGTTTATTGAGAGGAGTCTCTAACTAATTTTACAAAAAAAATTGAGCGTTATTCGAGCCTAAAACCCTAATTCTTACAATAGGGTGAATTGCTACTTAGTTAGGGAATTTGCACCATTTTGTGGGTTCGAATTTGGTTTGGAGATAGGAAAAAAAAATTCTAGTTATTTATTGGTTTGGGAAGAGGAGCTCATGGCTGCAATTTCAGAGCATTTTGGGCATTACTTTGAGCAGGATGGCCAATTCCATTTAATATTCCGCAGCGGAGTTTCTAGGCAAGTTTGAGATATAGATATGGGCCAATTCTAGCACCTGATCCCATACATTCTTACCTAGGGTTTGTGTTTCTTTTTGTAGCAAGCCCAGGTTCTATGGATTTCATCCTATTGTACTTGATTTTCCATGCATAATTAATAAAATGGCTCAGGACCACTGCCCAGATTTTGGGGTGTTATAATTTGTGCTCTTGTTCATATTTTTATTGTTGTATTTTAGTTCATGCATTTGTTATTCGTTGTAAATTTAAATTTGGAATATTACAATGGTATCAAAGCCATGATCTTGGCCCATTGTGGGGCAGTCAACTAGATCATGGAAGATTAGGGAATATATGCACAGTGACAGGTTGAACCATAGTCAAATCCATTTCTCAAGGAAGATTTAGTATGCATGAATTTTTGGGTGGTATCTGCTAGAACGATGAGACGTTGTCTCAGTTGAGGAAGGTATCAGACAATATCCATCATTATCCTTACAATAGAGACTCTATAGGTGCACATGTCGTAGGGGTACAACCATCTTTAGGGAGAGTTGAAAAAATCAGGGCACCAGATCTCCTCAAAAGGAGCAGACAAGTGAGGGACAGTTAGGGGGTAAGACCAAGAGGTGATTTTTCTAGTGGATACCTAGCTTTAGATATCATGAGCTTGAGGAGGAGGTTGAGCATGTGGATAAGGGCACACAGGATTGTGAGGATCACGTAGATACACCCAACATGATGCAAGAGACACCCTTGTTGGAGATTCATTCAGTAGCTTCAACTGACACCTTAGTGGAGAGAATAGAGCATACACTTAGAGGGCCATCGGTTGAGGAGGTACCACCCATGGATGATGTTGTAGCATAATTTGACTCAGCTAAAAGTCAAGAGAGGTCCTGAGAAATTCAAGGTTGTTGAGGAAGAGTTGTTAGAAATTCAAGAAGACCTGCAATATTATCAAAAGGATAACCACAAGCGCAGCGGGGATTCATCATTACATGTGCACTGGAAGAAAAGTCAAGGAAGAAAAAACAGCATTGGAAGTGCAATCTAATCCAGAGGAGAAACAAATAAGAAAAGAGTGTAGCAAGGGTCAAGTGAGGCTTATTCGTGTGCAGAACAGTTCACGAGTCGAGCCGATTTATGCGCTCAGAACATTGCACACAGGTCAGGGTCAAGTCGTGAAAATGTATGTGCGGAAAAATATTCAGAGGCTTAATCGCAATCGCATGTGGAAGGCTTGATCGCATATCACAAATCGAAATCGCAAGCTTAGGATGAAAGGTGCTAAGGAACATGTTATAAAGGTTGAAATGCGAAGTGCAATGAAGTTTCATATCTTCGATTATGATTTTTGATCGGCCCCACCTTTACTTGCCACATCATCCCTACCGTTATCTCACATCGCACATCGCAAGTTCAAGAGGAAAGGCACTAAGGAACGTGTTAAGATTTCGATATGTGAAATGTGATATGAAGACTAGATGCGATATAGTTCGAAGTTCGAATCTGAAGCATTTAAAGTCCGGCCGTGGAACCCTCTCGCACATCGCACATCGCATATTGCAAGCTCGGGAGGAAAGGCGCTAAGGAACAAGGTTGAATCACTGAAGTATGAAGTACGATAATGAAGTGGACGCCATGAAAGTTATCGCTAAAGTCTAAAGGTTTTTAAGTCTAGATACAAGGTTTTTCCATTGTAAAAGTCGCATCAGAGGGCAAAAGCAGATTATAACATAGAACGTTGGAATGATGAGATGCGATAGAGAAGAGGATGCGATACAACTTTCAAAGGTAATGAAATATCTTTTAAAGTTCGGTCTTATGGCAGTTACATGGGAAAGTCTGAACGCGGGATAGAATCGGATAGGAAAACTCCCGGCCACATGCAAAATAGTGTCGTATGCATTGCGCCTTGTAATAAAAAGGAGCTTGAACACAGTCGTGGTGGACTCAGGTAAGTGACTCGACACTGAGCAAAGGAGAAGAGAAGACAGAATGGCATGGACATGAGCAGAAGAGGCAGAGTCAGGTGGAGATAAGTTTATACAAATTGTTAGGATATCACAACAGAAATGGAAGGAGACACATCAACAACAAATCATATTAAGAAAAATGATTATATTTCAAGTTTTATTTTGTTTTCTTTGTTAAGATCGAAGCTACAATGATGTCCTCGATTTCAATGTAATAAGTAGTTTAACAGTTTAGGCAATCTAGGAGTTTCAAGAAGCTCATGAAGTTACAAAATACTTTTGTTTGTATTTAAGGAAGAGAGAAAGAGAGAGGAAGGGTTCCGAGTTCTGGACCTCTTGGGGACTACATTTTGTACTTATTTTTCTGATGGGTGAATGAAAGAAGCAGCAAGTTTCCTGAAACTGTTGATGGTGATTTGTGTCTCTTGTGCCATTTATGTGGTTTCCTCCTTGGATGAAGTGAAGTAAAGAAGTATTTGGTCTCTGATTTACATTTGTAAGTAAGAGTTAAATAGCCTTAATAAGCGCTCCTTCACTTCATCTCTTCTCCCTTCACAAATTATCTCTAAAACTTAAAAGTAATAGGTTATGTGTTTACAACATATTATTTTGAGTTTCCTCTCTCTTCACAAACTCTCTTTGAAACTTTAAAGTAATAGATTCTGTGTTTACAACATATTATTTTGAGTTTCCTCTCTCTCCATGAAGTTCCTCTCAAACTTAAAATTAATAGATTATGTGTTTACAACATAATACTTTGAGTTTCCCCTGCAGTTCTTCTTTTCCATTCATATATCTTCAGTCAGGCATTGTGAAATATTTTATTTTTTTTTAGACGTTAACGGATATAGTTTATTTAATAGGCGGCAAAACAGCTGCCGCGGACTATTACAGAGGAGCTCTGTCTGAGAGCGCAAACCATTTTTCTTCTATTACGATAGTTTCCCTTGATGCCAAAACTGGAATCGCCTAGCAGATGGCCTCTCTCGCTGTGAAGATATGCGAACAATAAAGTCCTGCAAATGCTGGAAGGTCCGGAGATAAGTGCAGAGTGTTGATTAAACGAGGCTTCATGTTTACCCTCCGTGGTATCTTTCAGATTCGTAGCTATGTTTCTCAGGGAGTCAGGAGACCCATCCTTTCGATCGACTACAGATCCGTTGTAACGAGCTATCAAGACATGATTTTTTCTATCCACGGTGCTTGGGTTAAGATTCGCCCATAACGCGCCCTTCAGATTGCAGCTTGTATTATCCGGGGAAACTGAAAGAGGGCAGAGGTCGACAAGATGAACAGGGCAGGTTGATTGTTTCTTGAGGGCTGTAGCCAATATCATAAGCAGCTGGCTGCTCGATGGGGTCAATCCTGAAATGATAGAGGCCGGAAGAACAATGAAACAGGGGATTTCCCGGGGAAATGCAGACCAGATATCTAAAGATTTAAGGGATACTGCAGATTGAGTCAACATTATTCACTGAGAGGGATCTTCTGCTTCGGAGGGAGCCAATATTAGCTTCTATATCCACTTGAGAATTTAAGTTCCTGAGAATGTGATAGAAGGTGATTTTGTGAAATTTGGCCATAATTAGCTTAATTTTTCTGAGTATAGAGGCTAGATGGATCTGAGAAGGATTTTTTTGAGTGTTCATAGCCTGGATGATAATCCTGGAGTCCCCGAAGATAGAGATGGTAAGGAATTTCCCCTTAATTGCCTGTAAAGACCTTGCCACAGAGCTAGAGCCTCCGCTCTGTTGTTTGTTTCCTTGCCCAGTCCCCAGGCAAAACGCAGAACGGAAGAACCACCAGGACACAAGAGAACCCCACCTGCGCCCGCAGTTCTAGGATTGCCTTTAGAGGCCCCGTCGAAGAAAAGACAATGCTCATTCAGTGTTGATCGCCACTTAATGAACTCCTGCTCATCCAACCGAATTTCCCAAGCAGAATGGCCAATTGCAGTGGGTATGGGGCAGTTCTTATAGTTTGGAACCAGCTCTTTAATCCATATTTCCTCCTCACTGTTTAGGTCGATTTCATTCATTATGGCAGAGTTGATTTCAAGAGCCTCCCCCAAAAAAGCCTTGACTTTAGTGATAACTCGTCTAGGGGTGCAACTCTCCTCCCTGAATATTCTTTTGTTTCTCTCCAGCCACAGCTTCCAGCAAATGATTTTGGGAATCCACATCCATCCAGATTTGAGAAGGTTTTTTTTGGAGAGACAGAACGGGGATAATTTGGTCCAATTTCGAAGGAGATTTGATATGGAACCTGGGAGCTTTATTTTGTCCGAACCAAACATCAGGACCCCCCTCCAAAATTCTTGAGCAAATGGGCACAATAACAATAGATGGTCAGCCGATTCTTCATCCAAAAAATAGAGTGTGCATCTGGAGGGCCCTTCCATTCCACGCTTGCGCAGATTTTCTCTAGTGAGGATACTTTTGTGTGCTAACGTCCAGCAGAAGAAGTCAACCTTGGGGAGAGAGGGAAAGTCCCAAACAAATTTCCAAAGAGCTGGATCCGGAGGAACAGATGGAACGACCACCATGCTTTTGTAACCTTCTGCTGCTATGTAAATGCCTGTGAGTGAGCCCCACCCTCGCTTATCCTTAGCAGTAGCCTTTGAGGGTGCTTTCCCTTGGAGCATATCCAGCAGTAACAAGGCTTCTCCTTCCAACCACTGAGGGATCTCCCCCAGATTCCAGCTGTCCCAAAGGCTTGTTGCATCCTCCGTCCATTTGGAGATGTCCCAAAGGGTATTCAGATTGCAGGACTGAAGCCAATTTTTAATATTAGCTAGGTTCACTACTACATTTGGCGCAAATTCCGACACTTGGTTCCGACGCTTTTGACCAAATGTCGGAAATTTCCCCAACTTTTTTCCATCCCGCCCGAAACCGTCGCTATACCGACGTTTATAGAAAGGTGTCGCAATACCGACACTTAAAAAGTGTCGCCACTGCGACGTTTGGAGGAAGACGTTGCACTGGCAACACTATGTCCCAAAGCGTCGCTATTGCGACGACTACAAGTGTGACACAATGTCTAAGTGTCGTAATTGCGACGTTTGGAGACCTTCGTTGCAATAGCGACGCCTTTTTCGCCGTCGGTATAACGACACTGATATGCGCGCTAAATGCATATACGAAACTTATATGCACGCTACATAAAAATGATTTTATTTTTTCGTATTCGTGGCAATAGCTAATATCACGCGCGCATCCGCCCTCCGCTCTTGCATAACAGCATTCGCCCTGATCAGCTCTTGCATAACAGAATTTGCCCTCAGCATTCGCCCTCAGCGTTCGCCCTCAGCTCTTGCAGAACAGAATTTTCCCTCAGCATTTGCCCTCATCTCTTGCAGAACAGCATTCACCGTCAGCTCTTGCAAAATGGTAAGTTCTTAGGCCTTCCTCCTATAGTAAGTTTTAAGGTGTCGCAATACCGACACTTAAAAGTGTCGCCACTGCGACGTTTGGAGGAAGACGTCGCACTTGCGACACTATGTCCCAAAGCGTGGCTATTGCGACGACTACAAGTGCGACACAATGTCTAAGTGTCGTAATTGCGACGTTTGGAGACCTTCGTTGCAATAGCGACGCCTTTTTCGTCGTCGGTATAATGACACTGATATGCGCGCTAAATGCATATACGAAACTTATATGCACGCTACATAAAAATGATTTTATTTTTTCGTATCCGTGGCAATAGCTAATATCACGCGCGCATCCGCCCTCCGCTCTTGCAGAACAGCATTCGCCCTGATCAGCTCTTGCATAACAGAATTTGCCCTCAGCATTCGCCCTCAGCGTTCGCCCTTAGCTCTTGCAGAACAGAATTTGCCCTCAGCATTCGCCCTCAGCTCTTGCAGAACAGCATTCACCGTCAGCTCTTGCAAAATGGTAAGTTCTTATGCCTTCCTCCTATAGTAGGGTTGACTCTATTTGGGGTTTTTTTGGTCAATTCCATTGGATTGTGTTAGGCTGTAGGGTTCTCTCTAGATATCAAGAATCAAGATTCAATACCCTCTATTATCTTCATCACCCAATACAACATTTAAATTTTTCCCAAAGAAACGCTTATTAATTTGGCAGCCATTATTTCTCCCTGCTTTAAAAACCCTACATTTAAATGAAAACAAGCATTGCATTTCAACTACAAAAATCTATTAGTGTTCAAATGTACATGTGTGCTACATTATTACGTCTATCACGCGCGCATTCGCCCTGAGCTCTTGCAGCACAACATTCGCCCTCAGCATTCGCCCTGAGCTCTTGCAGAACAGCATACGCCCTCAGCTCTTGCAGAACAGCCTTCGCCCTCAGCTCTTGCAGAACAACATTGGCCCTCGGCTCTTGCAAAATGGTAAGTTCTTACTGCAGGCCCTTCCTCCTATAGAGGGTTGACCCTACAGCCTAACCAAATAGCTCCACTTGAGAAAACTTTTCATAATCTTGGGGCTGGATATACTGCAGAGCAAACAATTGTAGTTATCATTCGTGCTCCAATATATTAATATACTTTTTACATTGAACTGAAGATAAGGAAACAAGCAAATGCTAGCCATCATACAATGCTTTGACATAAGAGTTTTGAGTGACATACTTGAAAAAAGAACTCATCGACTGATATTTATAATCATTTGAGTTATTCAAGTTAAACACAATGTCAAGAATCAAGATTCAACACCCTCTATTATCTTCATCACCCAGTACAAGATTTAAATTTTTCCCAAATAAACGCTTATTAAATTGGCAGCCATTATTTCTCCCTGCTTTAAAAACCCTACATTTAAATGAAAACAAGCATTGCATTTCAACTACAAAAATATGTTAGTGTTCAAGTGTACATGTGTGCATCACTTGTGTAGGGTATTCCTTTTGCACTTTTACATTATCCAAGAATCTGTGCAGTATAGTTCATATTTTTTGTGATTTAGATTATCTTGAAAAAGGAAAGGTAAATTATTTCCCATGGAAAAAGAAGGTTTTCCCTTTTTACTACTGGAAATGATACAAAAAAGTTCCATTTATACCCGAAACTCCTATGAAACGGGAACCAAATAAAGGCCATGTCCTCAATGGACATCATTTGGCTTTGAAAATGGCCATTGCACAGTGTTGTTTCTTATATTACAGCACGATAGTTTCTTAGGTCATTTCTTGTTTCTTGAGATGAAAAACAACCAAAGAAATCGTGAAGATCCTTTTAAGAAATAAATGACCATTTCTCAATCATATCTCAACTATTTTTTATTTTATTCAGTGTTTGCTTACTTTGAGAGAAATTTGACACTTTTATAAGGAATATAACATAAAAACACAAAATGGGAAGGAATTGATGATGTAGATGACCTTTAGTTGTTGTCAATTAAGAATTGATAATACACGATGCATGTTATGTACTACAAACTAGATTCCTTCCTGGAGTTAGGACACAGAGTATTGAATCAAAGTTGTAGTTTCTAACTTCTTGTATTGGTTCATCAATCTTGAAATTCGGACATTGCATGTCTTCATTGCTTCATGTTTGAATAATTTGCATCATATCGTACAATAGGAAATTAGGAATTATGATTATTATTACTTTATGGATCTGTTAAGTTACTTTTAAGTTTGCATGGTTTAGTGTGAAATTATTCTAGTCCCCAAACACATATAGTCAAGGAATTATAACGTGATTTCAAACATTAAATATCAACAAAATCGTTTAAAGGATATTGAAAGGAAAAAGGTGATGGAAGATAGAAAGTGCCTTACTTAAATGCTCTAAGGATTTTTCAATAGTTGCTCCAAAAGCTTCACTTCAAGGCCCTTCAAGATCGTCTCCAACAATGCTATACCATCGGCTTCAACAATGTTGCTCCAAAAATGTCCTCAAGGTCTTCACAACAAGTTTACTAGAATTTTCTCCAACAATATATTCAATAAGGTCTTCATTGTCAACTCGTCTCTTGTTTGGGTGCCTTAATGTGCAATGACATGTTTCCAGGACTGAATTCAATGCAAGGCATATTTGAAACTCTAACTCTGTCTTCCGGTGTCTTATTAGAAATTATTTCGGTTTTCATTTTGTGTTTTCAAGTTAGATATTGTTTTCAAGTTTTTACATTTATAATTTTATTGCAATGCGGCAGACTGATCAGAGCAGTGTAGGAACAACCCCGAGACAGGATGATCGCGGAAAGAGGCCAGCGGAAGAACATGTAAAGTGCCAGCATTGCTCTATCTTTAGGTATTTTAGTTATTTACATAATTGAAATAATATTAATTTTGTTCAAATATGCGGACACCTAGCCATGGTACGCCTGATGATTCCCTCTTTGAGGAAGAGCTTTCTTCATCCCTATCTCCAGTGTTCTTGTTGCAAAAAAAGGCACGAGATGCAAGGTCGGAATTTAATACTTTGATAGACGCACCTCAAACACCTGAAACAGAAGAGAAGATAAAACAACTTATGAGCCAGCTAGAAAGATATCAGGTAATAATAAAAAGTCAAAAGGATATTTTTTTTGTTCTACATGAGATGAATTGTGATAGTTTGATTTTTAATTTTTACATTGACTAAACTAACAAAAAGTTCTTTTGTATGTAGCATTTACTGGCACTTGCTGAAACCGGTGTTGGTGGTAGTGGGACACAAGGGAAAGAGATTGCCCAACAACCCTCTTGTACACCTTCTACTCCTTTAGGTGCCAGCCAAGAAACACACCCTGCCCAAGCAGACACCCAGCCAACCGCTGAACGTGTTGGCAATGATGAGGCTGATATGGCCAACTACATTATTGCGTTTCCTGGAGCTACACGTGTCAGCTCCACAAGGACCATTAATGGCACGTTGTTGATGAACGATGAAGGTGTCCCTATAAAGCATGTACAACTCCCAGGTAAATTTTAATATTTTAACTATTTCATGTACTTTATCTAAAACATATTTATCACGATTTTTATTTTTAAATTAATGATAATATCTTCTTCTTTTCTTTTTCTTTTTTAATCTGTGTAGGAAACAATGAGTTCTATAGGTATCTGGAGAGCCATGCGTTGGTAATTTTTGGCCCAACCATACGCACAGGGTGGAATTCCCAGAGTTCCAACCTGAAAAAAGAACTTCTAGATTATCTAGAAACCCTTTTTGGGGTCGGCATATTTGATAGAGCAGCGGTGGCTCAGGTTGCCGGCAAATATTTGAAATATACCAGGGACACCTATAGGACCCAATTGCAATTTAACCCTAGATATGAGCGTCCTCTCACAGTTCCAGAGAGTGAGTGGAGAGCACTCATCCATGACGGAAAAGAGAAAAGGGCAAAGAAAGAAGGAAAAATACCAACTGGACCCGCAAGGTATTACAACTTTAATTCAATAGCTTTAATTTTCTCATGTCTAAAATAAAAGTGTGCCACGTCATATCTGACTTTAATCTTTTGATGCTAGGTTGCCTGACACCTCAAAGGCAACCAAAGCTAGGATTGAAAAAAAGGGCCATCACAAGCTAGGCCAGGGCGGCTACTTGAAATTGGCCGCAAAAATTGTAATTAAGTAGCTAAACATCTTATAATTAATTGTATCGCCTTCCAATGTTTTTGTAATCCTATCAAATATGATTAAAAATACACAGACATATGTAATGTAGGGTGATGACTTCGGAACAGAAACAACAGAGGAAGATAAAAATATCGCTTTCCATTTTGGCTATCAAGCCGTAGTTTAACGTCGCATAAGCTTGGGGCAGGTCCCAAGATCCAGAATGCCTGATAAGGTAAAACATTAACCTTTCAATATGTTTGTTTTCATCCATAAATTTAATGTCTAACAACTTTTTTTAAATCAGGGGAGCAACACTACCGACGACGCAAATAACCCTGTTTTAGAGCCAAATGTAGATGATCCTCACGTGCAACCTGATCATTGTAGTAGGGACCAGGCCGACAATGCTACTATCAGTGAGGGCCGTGACGGTAATTAATTTCCACTTATAATTTTTTCTAATTATACCTTGATGGTTGTCCTTATAACGTTTTTGTTTAAATGACAGAGAATGTTTCCCTTGAGGATCTTACCACCAGAGAGGAAGACAGGGCAACAGTCCCAACGACGACAACTGGTGCACCAGGTAAATAATCTCATTGCAATTTTTTTTTTTAATATTACCGAACTAGTTCAATGATATTTAAAAACTGACAATTAAAATTTAATATTATCTGTTTTTGTAGGCGATGCCCGTCACTGGATGAGACCAGACATCGTGACTACGCAACTAGGTCAGCGGCGACAACTGGTGCACCAGGTAAATAATCTCATTGCAATTTTTTTTATTAATATTACCAAACTAGTTCAATGATATTTAAAAAATGACAATTAAAATTTAATATTATCTGTTTTTGTAGTCGATGCCCCGTCACTGGATGAGACCAGACATCGTGACTATGCAACTAGGTCTGCGGCGACAACTGGTGCACCAGGTAAATAATCTCATTGCAATTTTTTTTATTAATATTACTGAACTAGTTCAATGATATTTAAAAATTGACAATTAAAATTTAATATTATCCGTTTTTGTAGGCGATGCCCCGTCACTGGATGAGACCAGACATCGTGACTACGCAACTAGGTCAGCGGCGACAACTGGTGCACCAGGTAAATAATCTCATTACAATTTTTTTTATTAATATTACCGAACTAGTTCAATGATATTTAAAAACTGACAATTAAAATTTAATATTATCTGTTTTTGTAGGCGATGCCCCGTCACTGGATGAGACCGGACATCGTGACTACGCAACTAGGTCAGCAGTGCGGGTCGAAAGGCACGAAACAGGAGCAGAGCATGATGATATTGATGATGTAATTAGGAGCTTTAGAAATAGGAAGAAGAAAAAGAAAATTCGATAATGTAAAATATTGTATTATACTTGGAACGTTACCCATGACCATACTTGGAACGTTTTTTGCGTTATATAAAAAACTCATTTATCATACTATTTTTATGTCAAGCATTAATTGCAATGTTTCCTTGTGTACTTTTTGTTGAATTGTTTTTTTATTAGTTATTGAATATTTTTTTTTATGCTCATGAAAGTAAAAAATGAAATATAGATTGGGTATTGGGGAATTGAGAGTGATGTGAGGGCGGGGGGGAGGGGCCATAAGAGCTTCCACCTTCACGTGGTTGGCCCTGTTTAGTAGAGAATAATTTATTGGAGCGATTTAATCTTGGAGCAAGCCACCCTCGATCCAGTGTAGCAACAAAAAAGTCACTGTTGACTTAGTTGCTACTCTTTCAGATCGTGGGAGGCTTGTTCCAAGTTCATGCGACTCCAATAAATTGTTCTTGAAATGAAGAGGAGCTTATGCAGGTATGTTTTGACATTTTCAACATATGTTCTAACATTATTATAAGAATGCATCTTAGAGTAAAAAATACTACATCAATTACTTGTATTTATTGTATAGATAATGATGGATTTTAATTGACTTGGCAGTGCAGGTACAAATCCTCTTGCATCATGAGCAATACAACTTGTCAACCAGGGTCATGTCCAGGATATTTTTTCTTGTGCGCTTGACCAAGTTCGTAATGTCACATTTTTTAAGTTCCTTTACAGTTCATAATTCAATATTAAGCTTGTTCATGATTATTATCTAGGTTTTTTGTATGTGTTTTTTCATCTATTTGATTGTAAGAAACTCTGCATGTTTCTGTTGTTCACTATGATTTCTCCCATTACCACTCCCAGGATGAATTCGACTTTATTGTTACATAGGTTACTTTATTTTTACTATGATTTCTCCATTTACGATTTCATAGGTTACATCATGTAAAGTTGTCAATCTCAGGTTGGTGATGAGCTTTAGTTCTCCATATTTGGGGCTTTTCTGATATTTTCTCCCTCATGTCATTCTTGCATCACCTCGTTGTTTGAGCATGCCAATTTTCTACCACTTGTACCAATTGGCACATGTCAATCTCTGAGTGGTGCCACATTTCACCTATTTTCGGTGAGAGTTTAGGGTTTCTCTAACATAGCTTCAGAAATCCGATTCAGTGCCTGCTTGAATATTGTCACATAATACTCATGGTTTGGATTGATGAGCATGTTATGAATGGTTGGTTGATTCATAAGAACCACCCATATAGTCATCTTGAGATATTTCAGAAGTTTTCTCGGGTTTCCTTTTTCATCGTTTCTAGTGGGTGGGATGGTGTGGGGTGATGCATCAATACTGGTGCTCTTGTAGTAGGGAATTTGTTTTTGGGGATATAAAGGAGCATTTGATGTAGATATCCCATTGGATGCATTCATATATGGGCACGAGAGGTCAAGAATTTAAATTAAAAATATACAACCTCTAGCATGGCAACCTGAAGGCCGCGAGAGACACTGGTTAAAGATTGTTTTGTGCTGGCCTTAATATAGTGATGATTTCTTTCTATTATCTTAATGCAAATATATAGTCCGGTCTCATTAAAATGAGGATTGTGGTTGTATTTCTCTTTGGTTGTTTCTCTCTTAATGCTCGAGAAGTTGCCAAAAGTTGCGATAGTTGTTTAGTTTGCCTGTTACAACTTAAAAGTGGTTTTTAGCAATGGGAGTCATGTTTTTTAAGGTTCATACTAATATGAAGATCTTGTAATTCTATATTCGGCATAAGAGAAGATGGCCTCTGCTTTGGGCAGTATGACAACAATTGCCACATCTACCTCATTGGGTAACAATGGAAAGGGGAAGAAGTTGGGTGCAATGTTTGATAATTATGGCAGACAATTGTCTTCTCTTTCGGTTTTTTCACCCATTTCCTTTAATCGCTCAAGCAGAAGAGGGACTCTGAGATTACGCGACAGAGAGAAGGTAGTTAATACAAGAGCTATGGAAAAGGAGTTGTACTTCAACAAGGATGGCTCGGTGACAAAAAAATTGCAGGTCAGAGAAAAAATTATGTTTAAAGGAAGGTCCCCTGCACGTGAAACTTCACTGCGGTGGATCTTTCCTTGTCCACTTATATGAAATTTTAATGTGTTATTTTAATTTTTCATGGAGGGTTGTTATTTTAGATGTGTGCTCCGGTTTTCTTTTTAACGTTGTATTAGTTCCCCCTCTTAAATGTCTTAGATTTGGTTGGCATAATTTGAAAACTCAAAGGTGAAAGGAAACATATTTGTTACCCAGTGGTCTAAAAGGAAAGGGTTATGGTTGAGTCAAATTTTATTGTTATTGACAGTGTAATGAAATTTATCTCAATGCTATGGTTTTGGCCTTTTTATTGGTTGAATTAGAGGACCCAGTTGAAAATATTGAGGCCAAGTAGGCTGGTTTTCCTTTTTGCTGATGGTTTGGTGTATCTAATTGAATTATTTGCCTAAGGTATTTTTGGTTGCAAACTCCTTTTCATTTTTCATACAGTATTGGCCTTGTGGAATACATTTGATTGTGTGGTCTTGGTAGATCTACAACATTTGTAGTTGTTTAGTCTTATGGCCGAGGTGCACTTTTATTATGGAAATAGTTGATGCAATATTGTCATTTAATCCTTACTGCAGGGTAGCATGTTGAGAAGTTTCTTGTGAAACATTTGGTATTCAAAATGACACTTGATCCTATACGGCATCATGCACTTGACTTCAAAATTCATATTCAAAGTGTGCCAGACAATTCTTACAAAATTTCAAATATTTATGTTGTTTTAAACCATTATCTTTTTCATGTATTGGATGCTGAAAATGTGAAAAAGACTTTGGTATGAAACCAAGTGGTGAATAATTTCCAGCAAAACAACCACTTCCAAGACATGATTTAGAAGTAGAACATATGTACTTATGAAGCATAGAAAGATATCCTTGATGCATTGTCGATGTTTGGCTAGGGTTATTTTTGGAGAAAATAACTCCTTATTCCTAGAATAGTGATCTTCAATACAAGTAAATGCCAGAGAAGAGAGATCATCGTGTGACGCAACAAAACTGAAATTGGACCCCTAAGGAGAGCTGGTGTGTCTACAATCGCTCTGTCGGCATTTTCCCCTGGTTTACCCCGTTCTTTTCCTCCAGCCTGGGTCTTCATTGACTTCTTCTTTCTTCGGGTTTATTTATCAAATTCGTAGAATTTGATAAATAAATACCATCCACAATGGTTGGACTTTAATTTATATTCCCGACTTTATATTATCTCCAAGCCTTAAAACCAATGTTTAACTTTCAACACTTTGTATTTATACTCCACGTTTCTTTTTAAATAAATAACTTGTAATGAACTTTCGGCTCTATATTTCACCACCCGGCCTTACAACAATCACGCTCCAGACTTATGCTAATTATCCGCCAATCGTTTAATTAAACAATTTCATTATACTCCGGCCCCACTTATATATATCAATAACCAATCAAACACTCGTATCGTACCTGGCTATCCTCCGCACACCTTAGTTAACCTCCGGGCAAGTTCAACGTGCGACCACCGTCCGATGGCCCTTCCCCAAATCAACGACTCTTGGCAATTTCGCTCGGCTTCCAACGTCGGACTTTAACGTGGGATGGCGCGGGTTAAACGGTGGTTTTCCGGGGGTCACTTCGCCACGTGTCGCTTTCCCTATGGAATCGCTCGCGAATAGGAAATACCGCCTACTCCGCAAAAGCGGTGCGATATGGGCAACCCGCTTTTGTGATTCTGCTCGTGGTTTTGGTACATGCTTGACCACGGGTGCAAGTCTGGTTCCGCTTTCTTTTTGTTTGTTAACTCATGTCCAATCCTCGGGTCAGGTTCCGAAAGCACAACAATCTTGTCTCTTTATTAAGCGGGATTTTTATATTTGAACAGTGTTCACGACCCCGGTTCTCTTAAGTCGAGCCCGTCGGACTTCAAACGGCGATAAACCATAATTCAAACCAAATTCACGTTCCAAAATAGCCTGCTGACGTCGGCCAATTTTGTGACGCGAAAACCAAATGAATTCCGCCCTAATATTTTTCGGGTCCGAAGTTGGCTGGCATACGGAGGGAGAGTTGTGACGCGAATTTCTTATCAAATTCGCCCTAATATTTTTCGGGTCATTTTCATTGTTCCCCGCCACCCTTTTGACTTTGTAAATAAAACAAATTGCGTATGCGTCATTTTCATTGTTCCGTGCGCTAGCCAGTCTTCCATGCAAAAAAATTCAAAAACCAACTGTTAACGCTTGCTGACCGTTACCTTGCTGAAGAGAATTGAAGCCGAGTATTTCAGGGTTCTTCTGTCATAACCAGCGCCTGTTTAAACACGTTAATTTCATTTCCCGTAAACAGGTATTTATTCCAATTCCCCGCTAAAATCTCTAAAAAAATCCTGGTTTTAGTTTTAATTCTGCACTAAGGTCTGAAAAGAAGTTCAGTTTGGTCTTTTTCGTTCCCAGAACTGCAATTATATTCCCAAAACTGGTAATTGTGCCCCTTTTCCACAAAAACCCCTAAATTCCATTTCTGAATCCACAAGAACCAGAAATGGAAGTTCCTGTAGCTCTGAATGTCGTGCCCATCAATGCCCCTCACAAGGACTTGGATTATTTGCCTTTAGCCGATATGGATTTTCAAATTAAGGACTTGCGTCTCTGTGAGAATCCTCTTCGAATATTTTTCCGCTGCAGAGACAATTATTTGAATGGTTTTGACATCTTTGGACTTTGGGAATCAAATCTTCCTATGTACTTTCTCCCCTCAGTCCATATTTTTCCTGAGTTAATCCATTATTGCTCCGCAAAGTATGATCCCAACCAACGAGCAGTTTTATCCCCAAGTCAAAATGTCCTTTTCCCAATAATTGCTCAATCCATAAATGAAATGCTACAATTCCAACCTGGTCAAGCTCTCACTCCCCTGTCCATGGTTGAATTACTTGAGAAATCTACTAAGTTATCCCATGAAGAGTTAAACCGCCTATGCCAAACCTTTATGTTACCAGAGCATCAGCCTAAATACCCTCCCCCTTATGGTTATCCTTTCTTTACTGATGAGGGTAGAGTTATTTTAGACATGATATCTTCCATAATGGGCTTCAATACTAGTCAGTGTGTTGATCACTTAACCCTAGTATTGTTATCCATTTTTACCCCTGGACAGCCTCCTGCTGTCAAGTACGATTTTGCATCTTATATTGCTGACAAAATCCATGATCAGTTCATGAGATTTGAGAATGAGAGAGTATTTAAGTATTCTTTTGTCATATATCATCTCATGATTTAATTTCAGTCAGAAAATTTCCCTTTTTATGTTAAGAAACTTGATGCCAAAGGGAATCCTAGGTCATTCATCTTTTGGTCTGCCATTACTCACAAATCTGATTCTCCTTATTCCTATAATGATTTTGTCGACCTTTTTGTTCATCCTGCAACTACCTTGTTGACAGGAGTCTCTCCTCCTAGAATTAACAATGAAATCAAGACAATCCTTCAGCTCTCAAAGCATTACAAGATAGGTGACTGGTACCTATATAAAAACTACACAGAGATCAGGATATATGGATGTGAATTATGCCCATTCAAACTGCCCAAGTATGTCCCAATGAGACTCTTTGCATTAGAATATTTCAGGAAGATGAATAATTCAGATATAATTCATTTTTGCAATGCAAAGAAAAAGTCTCAACTCAGGATCAAGAGCCAATTAGGTCCCTTCATTTGTAACTCTAGGGAAGCTGGACAGGAAGCCGAAAGTATTTTAGAAGACCATCTCAGACTACAAAAGAGTTTCTACTGGGTGCCTTATGATCCAAACAACTTTATCTGTGATAGAAGAGTGAAAAATAAACAGTCACCATACATCCATCAAAGAATCCCAGAAATAGAACAATATGCTAATATGGATGAATGGACCGAAGGGACATTGGTTGAAAATGATAGTGAGCAGGTCAATGTTGAAAATGTAATGAAAGATCTTGAAAAGATACTTGACCTAGAATCTTTTGGACAGGTGCAGGGATCTTCTTCAGCGAGGACTTTACAACAAAATTTGCAGGAGATTAGTACAGTAGCAGTAGAATCTAAAGGAAACGAAAAGGAGCCTGATATACAAATAATTGAAAAATTCATAATGACAGCGCAACCAGAGACTTCTAAAGAACAAGGTCAAGGACAAATTCCTCCTACTCATATCAGTGAGCCAGAAATTTCTATTTTACAAACTCCTCTGAATATAGAAAAGGGCAAAAAGAGAGAGGCTGAAACAACTACTCCTATTGGTGGCTCTTCTGAACAGCAAGATGTTAAAAGGCGGAAATTAACTCCCCTTCCAGAAGATGAATCATTTCAGGAAATCTCTGACAGCCAGGGAACAGAAGACAGTCAGCAAACAGATACAGGTAGTGGGACAGGAATACAGAGGCAACAAAGTGCAGAAATATCTTCTTTCAAACCTCCAGTAAAAACTGCCTGGGACATCAAAAGAACATTCACCAATATAAAGGCCGGGAACGATCCACTTAGACTTCAAGTATACAGCCAATATTTGAAGATGGCTCCGAAAAATCAAGAAAGATTGATGTCAGCTTATGACATCCAACAGGGTAAGATGTTAATGAGCCATTTGAAGCCCAAGGTGCGGCAGCCTCAGACAGCGGCAGATTACGTTAGGACTAATTTTGAAGTCTTAGTAAAGGATATCCATCCTTTAGATCAAATTGAGCTACACAAGCAAACAGGTGAGATGATTTATTCTACTCTGACGGATAAATCAATGATGACCCATAATTTGCAGGGTTCTTTGGATAATACTAATACACAGTTGCATCTTGAAAAAGCCTCCTCCCAGGCTAAGGATAATGGAATCAAAACTTTAGAGGAAATAATCATTGGTTTGGGTCATAATCCTAAAGATGTGAAAGGTATTGAAGCTTTGATCAAGAGAAAAGATGATGATATTGCAGCTCTGAGAAAACAATTAAAGTTACCGGCCTCAAAACATCCACAGACTGCAGAAATCATCAAACAAAATTCTGAGGAAGAACTAATGGATTTGCTCTTAAAATTGAATGAGCAACTTACTGCAACTGAAAAAGAGCTTGAGAATGCATTAAAAGATAAGCAGGCAAATATTCTAGTATCTACAGCAGGAGTAGTGACAGGTACAGCAACAACAGGTCGGCCAGTAGAATTGTCACAGAGCAACACTGAAAATTTGAACACTGATGAATTAACAAAGTCAATGGAAGATATGAACATTCAGGCCATAGAGCTTCACAAAGCAAAGGAACAATTGGCCACTCTAGAACATAAATATGATCTTTCAGAAATGAGTGTTGCTGATAAAACAAGAGAAGTGAACAAATTAGAAAAAAGAGTCAAAGCATTGGAAAAGGATTTCACATTGGAGAAACCTTTAAAAGAAATAAATGATATTCTTTGGGATAATATCATTCAATCAATAAAGGATGTTTGGCCCTCAATTCAGATAATGGATGAACAGAATAACTTAGTTAAATTGGCTCTGGATGAGATTGAGAGATCAAGACAAGAGTTGGGAAATATGCCAGAAGAGGCCAATAGACTTATACATTTTTGAATACTCACACTAAGAATCAACTTGCAGAAATTAGTATTCAGGACAGGACCGGAACAATTCTGGAAATAAAGAAAGTTTTTACTAAAAGAAATCTGGTACAAAATTTAGAACAAAGGTGCTCAGATATGCAAGAAGAAATCATTGCCTTCAGAGAAAGATTGAATATTTTGTTAAATAGAGGATTGCCCAGTCCTATAGTTGCAGAAGATAAGCTAATGTACCTTGATAGTTATGTTGAAAAATTAGACAAATATGTTGATAATCAAGCTAGTTCTTCAACCAGTTCATCAACAGCAGCATTGCCTACAGGGAAAAACCTTCATGACAGATTGGAGAATTTATTTTATCTTGAGCATGAAGTAAATAATTTGTTCCCAAATCAGCCTAATTTCTTTAGATATACTGAGGCTGATGAAACACTAAGAAAGTTGCAAAGGAACAGAGTGCCAGAAGTTCAATGGTGGGAAGAAATGATGGAACTTTTGTAAAAAAATATCCTTACATAAATTTTTTCCTATTTACCACAGTATATCTGATAAAAAGGATAAAAGGATGAACAAAGGTCAAAGAGTATCAGAGCAGTTAAAGAGTATCAGTGAAATGAAATAATCAACATAGAATTACTAAAGAGGACAGCAGCAAGCCAAGATATAGGGCCTGCCTCCAGCACATTCTTAAAAGAAGGAAACAACACAACATCGGTTATCATTTTTCTTATCTACGAGACCATCTGTCTCTATATTGTTGTAATGACTTCATGGACTATTTTACTTCATATAATATATTAAAAACAACGTTTTTTCTCTTGTGAAAAAAAAATGATTAATGTTTATCACTCTGCCTTCAAAACTAGCGATGTTGGTTTATGTTGTTGGTTTATTGATATGGTCTGATGGTCTTCCTCACATGATTAGCGTTTTTCTCTGTTCATGGATTTTAGGTACTTTAATTTGTATTTGGAACAATGGACGTCGGTATTCTATCTGTTGCTTTACTATTCTACATACTGATATTTCACTTTCTTATAGATGCCTCGGGCATATTTGGATGCTTTCTCGGATTGTCGATAATCTCCATGTGGACCGTTACTGGGTTTAATATCAAGTCCCTGTATGTGACATGGGGTATTTTTCTATCACTGTCTGGGGTGGGACTTCCACATTTTTGGATGGATATTTGGGTTCCAATCTTCAGATGTGAAAATGTAATGACTTCATGGACTGTTTTACTTCATATAATATATTCAAAACAACATTTTTTCTCGTGAAAAAAAATGATTAATGTTTATCACTCTGCCTTCAAAACTAGCGATGCTGGTCTATGTTGCTGGTTTATTGATATGGTCTCGTGGTCTTTTTATATTTGGGACATATCACACTCCTCACATGATTAGCGTTTTTCTCTGTTCAAGGATTTTTGGTACTTTAATTTGTATTTGGAACAATGGACGTCGGTACTCTATCTGTTGTTTTACTATTCTACATACTGCTATTTCACTTTCTTATAGATGCCTTGGGCATATTAATTTGGATGCTTTCTCAGATTGTCGATAATCTCCATGTGGACCGTTACTGGGTTTTATATCATGTCCCTGTATGTGACATGGGGTATTTTTCTATCATTGTCTGGGGTGGGACTTCCACTTTTCTGGATGGATATTTGGGTTCAAATATTTAGATGTGAAAATGTAATGACTTCATGTACTGTTTTACTTCATAAAATATATTCAAAATAGCATTTTTCCTCTTTTAAAGTTTCATTTTTTTTTTAAAAAAATTGAACTCTCCGTCGCAATTCCGACGTCCTTTAAGCGTCGGAATTGTGACAGTATATAGACGTCGAAAGTGCGACGTTCAAAACGTCGGACCATATTTCGTCGTAAATGTGACAGTTTACAGACGTCGGAAGAGCGACGTCCAAAACGTCGGACCACATTTCGTCGTAATTGTGACAGTTTACAGAAGTCGGAAGAGCGACGTCAAAAACGTCGGACCACATTTTGTCGTAATTGTGACAGTTTACAGACGTCGGAAGAGCGACGTCAAAAACGTCGGACCACATTTCGTCGTAATTGTGACAGTTTACAGACGTCGGAAGAGCGACGTTTAAAACGTCGGACCACATGTCGTCGGAAGTGCGACAGGTTTTAAAGGTCGGAAGTGCGACGGATTAGGAGACGTCGGAAGAGTGACACTTGTTTGGAAGCGACGGAAAAGTGTCGATACTGCGACACTTTTTAGTTGTGTCGGAACTGCGACGGTACGGTAAACCACGGTTTTCCCGCCCGCTAACTGTCGCTCCTGCGACGACAATGTGTCGGAATAGCAACGATTTGGCCGTCGGAATTTCCGCCAAATGTTCTAGTGGTTTTTTATCTGGTTCAATGGCAGATCTCCCAGTATCGGATCATCCCAGATACGAATTCTTTTCCCATTACCTGGGATCCAGTACAACTTGTGACTGAAGTGATCCATTGCCTTAAGACAGAGGTTGAAGACAGGGGAGCCTTTGGAAGAAATTGGAGGCTGATCCAGGCACCTTAGACGCTGCCCATGGAAATAGTTTTTCCACAGGGCCCTCTTGCTCCAACTAGGTTTCCCAGAGACTATGTTCCAGAGAAGCTTGGATCCCAAAGCCAGATTTTGGGTAGCCAGATTACGCAATTGGAGACCTCCTTCCCTTAGGGGCAGTTTGAGAGTGTCCCAGTTTACTAAGTGAAGCCTTCTGTCATTGTTTTTCCCCCCTTCCCACAGGAATCTCCTCAGAGTACCTTCCATTTTACTTATGAAGGTTTTAGGGGCAAGGAGAATCGAATACTGATATAATGGCAGACTAGTGAGAACAGATTTCATTAGAATAACCTTCCCAGCATTATTCAACCAAGAGGCTCCCCAAGCTTGAATTCTGATTTTAAGTTTGTCAAGCAGGGGTATCTAGTGGGCCACCTTGGGTTGAGACTTGAAGATTGGGATCCCCAGATATTTAAATGAATCCCAAGCCCAAGATCCTTCCATTTCAAGAAGCCTTGCAATGTCTGTCAATTCTTTTACCGAACAATTCCAGCCATAGATTGTGCATTTTCGGTAGTTGATCTTACTACCCGAGACCTCCTTATAAATGTCCAACTCATTCTTGAATGACCTTGCAGAGGTTTTTCTTGCTCCTCCAAGCAATAATGTGTCGTCAACAAATTGGGCATGGTTTATGTCTTTGACACTGCGGGCCATCCTAAGTCCAGGCAAAGTTTGGATCTGTTGCCTAAAGTTTAGCTGAAATCTGAGCACTGAGGCTTGGATAGCGTAAAGGAGCGGAGACAAGGGGCAACCTCATCTTAGACCCCTGGAGGCTTGGAATAATTTAGAAGATTGGCCATTAACCAACGGCGCGATCCAAGGGGAGGCTATGCAGGCTTTAACCCAATTTATGATGGCGGTCGAGAAGCCCATTTTCCTCATCACAGTGAACAGAAAATCATGTCTCACCCTATCAAAGGTGTTTTCCAAATCAAGCTTAATCACTATACCTTTCCCCTTTCACTGCCAGCTTGAGTGAACTGCTTCTTGCACCAGCACTATATTGTCCAGAATCTTTCTCCCTTTGATGAATCCTCCTTGATTTTCAGGGATGATGATCGGTAGAATTGTCTTGAGGCGATTAGCTATTATTTTGGTAATCAGTTTATAGCTAGAGTTACATAAAGAGATTGGTCTGAATCTGCTAAAATCGGAGGCACCTTTCTCTTTCGGGATCAAGGCAAGAAAGGACGAGTTGATGCTACCTCCTATTTTGGAACATGACTGGGATTTCCTGATCATTCTCAGCAGGTCTTTATTGATTGTGGTCCAGCAGGATAGGTAAAACCTTACGGTGAACCCATCTGGCCCGGGAGCTTTATCCGGGTCCATACAGTCCAAAGCTTTTTTAAGTTCCTCCATGCTGATTGGAGCAGTTAGCATAGCACTATCAGATTCATGAACACAGTGAGGAATTAAATCAAACGAATAGGCTTGAGGGTCAATTGGAGGATCTTCAGGGGCAGAGTAGAGGTCTTTGAAGAAAGAATGGGTTGCCCTCTTTATGCCTTCAAAATATTTAACCACTGCATTTTGATGTTGAATTTCATTAATTGTTTTGTAGTGTTTGCGGGCAGCGGCTTGTTTGTGGAAGAAGCTAGTATTTTTGTCTCCGGCTTGTAACCAGAGATTTCTGGACTTCTGTCTCCATAATTCTTCCTCTTCCCTGCTTGCTTTATGGAAGTCTTTCTGCAGATCAGCTTCTTTTTGAAGGAGGTCTAGGGAAATAGTGGTTTTTTCCATTGAGAGTTGGTGTTCCGCAAGGCTGTCTAGGGCCTCCTTTTTTTTGAGGAGGGATTTTTCAGCCTTCTAGCCCACTCCTTGAGCCCTTTTTTTAGACCTCTCATTTTTTCTTCCCACACAAAGAAAGGACAGCCATTAACTTGCCGGTTCCAGGCCTCTGAGACCACCTCTTGGAAGCCATCTTGCTGAAGCCACAGAGGACTGAATCTAAATGGGATGGGGCCAAGGTTTGCGTCCATGGACAGCTCAAGAAGTATTGGTTTATGATCAGAAGTGTTGTTTGGAAGGATTTTAGAAGTGGCCATTAGACCACAAGTCAAAAAAGAGGATTGGACAAGGAATCTGTCCAATCGGGCAGCAATATGACTGGGGCCAACCCTTTTGTTGGACCAGGTGAATTTCCCAGAAGTGGGCTTAATATCTTCCAGATCCTAGCCCAGCATAAGATCTTCAACCCATTCTCTAGCTGGGTCCCTGACCGGGGAGCCACCCTTTTTCTCTTCAACAGCTAGAGTAACATTTAGATCACCTGCAATAATGATGTTTTCTGGAGTGTGCAGTGAAATATATGATTGGAGCGAATCCCAACAAAAAATTTTCTCAACAGGTAAGACTGGAGCATATAAATTGAAAAAACTTACTTGTTGACCAGAATATTTATGGCGGAGCTGAGTGAGAAGCAAGTGAGGGCAGCAATCTTCATGAATGAGGTCATAAATGGAACTATCCCAGAATGAGGCAATCCCACCAGAGGCGCCTCTAGCACTGACAACTCTCCCTTGACCTTTCTGCCAGAAAGCTTTGCTTGCATGGAGGAGGTGAATATCCTCCAAATTTTTCTCCTAGATGAGAAGGATTTCAGGTGAGTACATCCTCACAATATCTTTCAGGGCTTCTTCTTTCGACCTACTGCCTAATCCTATGCAGTTCCAGGAGACGTATTTCATTATTTATTGATAAGGGAGGTTGTGGCTCCTTTTGGAGCCGTGCCATGCTTGCGCCTGGATCTTGTATTCATCATTCCTTTGAGAGTTTTCTGGGAGCCCTGGAGGACGTCCAGATAAGTTTTCTCCTCTCTCTGTTTCTTCTTAGATTTCCGACCCCTGACCGATTTGACGGGGGTGACTTGCGAGCTTTCTGATTCCGAGTCCCTCTCTTCTGTTTCTCCCTCAGATTCGGAGGCAAGACTGATGTGTTCCTCAATACCTTCTTTTTTTCCTTGATCATCACCTTCTGGAGGGATACTTGTTTCTGCGCCAGTTTCTTTAGCTTTCTTCGACAGGTCTTCTGGTTCTTCTTGGGTTCCGATGGCTTCCACATTTTCACTTTCGGAGGAGCCAACTTTTGGAACTTCTTTGGCCTTTGGCTTAGCCTGGAGCTTCCCCTCTGGCCCTAGATTTTTCTTCTCAGATGGCCTTGAATTAGCCTTGCCCTTTTTTACTTCTATCCATCCTTCTTCTTCTTCCTTGGTCCCTGTTGGGGCTTTTGGACAATTCCGCTGGAAGTACCCATGCTCATGACAGGTTCTGCATTTGAAAGGCAGTTGCTCGTAGTCCAACTTTTGATAATGGTGCCAGTACCCAACTGTTAGTTTCACTGCTTCAGGCAGCCCAGCTTCTAAGTCGACTTCCACACAGATTCTTGCACAAGTGTATTGTCCCTTATTGTTTGCTTTTTCAATGAATCTACCCATCCCATTCCCAATCTTCTGCATGGAGTGGAAGCTCCAGCAATGGATCGGGAGATTGGGGAGACGGACCCAAACAGGGACCTCCTTAGGGACATGGACTGAAGGATCAAAGTCTGGGGTCCATTTGTTGAGATACAGACCCTGATTTCCCATGAAATACGGACCGTTTCTGAATACCAGGTCTCGATCCTCCTTGGTGGTGAATTCGAAAATGAAGAATCCTCTTCCAACCGCATAACATATCACGTTGTTTTTCAGCTGTGGTCTCCAGTTGCATTGAATCCAGTCATCAGTTGATTTTGTAGATGGCCAGCGACCCATAAATTTCCCAACCAACCCTCTGTCAGCCAGGGCTAGGGCGATTTTTATCGGTTTCTCCTCTGGTAGAGCAATCTTAGGGATTTCCTCCAATTTTTTTATGAACTTCGGGACTTCAGGCTTCTAGCGATTCTTCCCTTTCAAAGATAACAAACGGCGGAACACTTCCTCAGAAGAGGTCGGTGGGGTGGGAGAGGGCTCCCCACCCCCTGGCTCACCGATGGCGGCGGCAGAGGATGCGCAGCAGTCGTTAACCTACCCTGTTGTAGAGCTGTGCGCGGGCAGTTTTTTTATTTAAGCATGTTAAGTTTGATAATATATGGAAATTTCCATACAAGATTTGAAATATTTTATTATTCCAGATCGTGAAGGGTTTTAGAAAACTAGTTTCCAGTGGGATAGAACTGAGACCTTATGATAAAATTATTTCTGTGACACACTTTTAAAATTTCTTAAGCACTGATTCCTTTCACAATTGAGGGATTGTCTCTTAATATACAATAGATGATATGCCAACAATTGACAAGGTACCCAGTGTTGTGACCAAATTTTTAGATGATGACTACCCACAATAGATTGGTGAGGTTTCTGGAGACATATCTGTCATTGAAGAGGTGTCAAAAGAGACAAAGGGGTCCAGAGATGTGACCGAGTTTACACATGATAATATCCCTTGATAGTTTCATCAGTTTCAGTCTAGCCTTCTAGAATGGAGAAATAAGGCCACGACAATGAGAGAGGTCATTCTACAGTAGAACGAGGAGTTTGAGGACATGAGAGTGGTTTGTGCCAAGTCAGTGGCCAAACTCACATGCGTTGGGGAATCGTTTGGTTTCTTATTGGTTCATCTAGAGTGCACATTGGAGAGACGGGGCAGCCCCAATAAGACATACATAGATGAGGTTGATAGTACTAGTAGATTGCCTCTACATGTTGAAGAGGGAGAGGCAGAATCACCTCGTCAGATATTGTGTGTTAACCATGATGGTGATAGGAGGTGACATGAGTTGCGTATGGTGCAACATTCATAGGATGGAGGGTTTTTTCTATGTACGGGAGTTTTTACATTCGATCCCTCTCTTGGGGTTGGATGGACCCAATGGAGTGGCTATGGAGATGGTAGCGGGCCGAGGTGAAGCTCAGCAAGAGCTTCCACGTATTGGGGATACCGAAAGCCCAAAATGGAATTGCTATCCATGCGGGACTACATATCATTCCCCAGATATGTCGGTTGACTATTACATTGGTGGTATAGTTGACCTAGAAGTTGAGTGCACACATTCGCTAGGGGAGTTTTGGTCAGCACGAGTGACCAACCAATTTAGAGATAGACTCCTTGGGTTGTCTTGGTATGATGGTTGCACATGGGATCATAGGTTGATCGGTATACTCTGGTAGGAGATTTTCGGTGGAGGTGGTATTGGTATGCCACCAAAGAGTTCCTTCTATGGAGTTGAGGGTTCTCCCAAGTTATGAGGGGGATAGTGGTCATGGAGGAGCAGCATAGTAGTAGCATCGCTACTAGTACACAGTGAGATTCACCTCTCATGTCTCTCAGGAAGGATTTGGAAGCATTAGAGGGAATGGTGATGCGACAATAAAGAAGGCGATACTAGTAGGGTGTGGTCCGACGCATACTGTCTCAGCTTTAGATCATGGCATCTAGTGGTGTGTAGGGGCATACAGTGTTGGGAAGTGGCTCATAGGTGAGCACAGAGGTGTGTGGTGGTGTGTTGCGATGCATCGGTTAACACCATGGAGTAAGGGTAGTGAATCACGCCACATTGGATTTGTTAATGGGGTGACAGATGCATTGGTGCATATGGGACACCCGACGGTACAAGGACAGTCTGTGGCATATAGTGACATGTTGAGGAGTGTGGTGATATTTGGTGGTATGTAGTGGCACATGATGCAGCACAACTGGCTCTTGGAGTGTTGCCTTCAAGTTGAATTATGGACAGGGGCATTAAGTGTACCATTGGATGCAAATCACCTAGTATCAATGAGGATGCAAATGAGCATCATTTCATGATATCCATGGGGACTCGCATGCCTCTCTAAATTCTACATTTTTGGCAAGCATAGAGGAGTTGGCTGTTTTCACTTGATACCTTCATCACGAATAGTAGGACATGAGATTCTCGCTTGAGACAGTTAGTTGGGACACAGAGTAACCAAGGGGATACTTCTCAGTTGTGGTATTTGGTCAGGGAATGAGCTGACGGAGGCAGGCTTAGGGAGGTGACCTTGAGTGAGCTACATGGTGTACTATCAGTAAGACATCCTAAAATGTTATATGAGAATAAGGTACATGAGATGGTAGTCCTTATTAGTAGGAGGATTCCTATGCTCCAGGCAGTATCCGAGTACATCATCAGGAGCTAGAATATAAAATTTCGTTGTGTGGTCTGGCAGGAGTAGAGTAGTTTTTCATATGTAGGATAGATCCTTGATGTTGGGTTCCCATCCATTGGATACATACAGGGGTCAAGGATGAGGCACAGGGAGGTATCAACAACCAGCAACATGCCATAGTAGTAGGCAGTGAGGATGGGGAGTCATGGACCTCTAATATGGGTATGGGATCTATGGATCCAGTTTATCAGTGGGACACTCCACCACTTAGTGAGTACGACCAAGATAGTAGGTGATCAAATTCATTATCAGGTTGACATATGTGGAATCACTGAGGTCTTCATTATATGGAGAGGTAGGTGGTTGTTCAGGATTGGGGCCACTAATGGAGTGATAAGCATAAGCATTTCTGAGTCACCTTGACAGGATGGGAGGTTTTGGTACAAGTATATTAGGTGGTTAGTCTTGACCAGAGTGTTGCAAGGTCAAAAAGACATTTTCCTTCTGAGACTAGCATGGGACCCATGCATAATAGTACTTGACATCTCAATGACCTTTAGGGATGAGTCGGATGCTACAAGGAGAGGTCACTTAGAACTTCCATTGGTCTTTAGTGACTCACTGATGGCGTGGGGGACTTCATCAACATGGTAGGTTAGCTAGTGAGAGGATGTTAGGAGGAGCTCATGCAGGGGACACTTCATTTGCATAGGGATTGGGTTGTATCTTCAGGGGCTTACCTTTAGAGTGCATGAGATGGACTACTCGTTAAGGCAGATTTATGAGGATTTTTCCATAGTTTTACATTATTAGGAGGTTGTAATTATTGGTGGTAGGAAGAGGGCCTCTAATGCCTCTATTTGGCAAGATAGTGAGTGGGGCAAGGGGTGCTTCATGTTGATTGGGTTTGCTTGGGATCCTAACATCAAGGGACTCCTTCACTACAAGACAGTGCAAAGATCAGGGATGATCCAATGACACATTGGGACTGGTATATTTTGTAGTGAAAGTGGGGATCCATGGTCAGAGAGGGTGCTTGTTCAAGCATTTCTTGAGGACAAACAATTTTTGGTGGGGAGGACTGTAATATACCCCATTTTTATTTTTCATTTAAAGGGATTAATGGAGTTTATTGGGCAGGAGCTAAGCATAGCAAAATTTTGTCATTTGGGCATTAGATAATTTTTTGGCATATGGGAATTAGGAGAAATGGAAATTTATAGCTCTAGTGGAATGTGGGGGCCACAAGATGTAATATTCCTTTTTTTGGTGTCACCTATGACAAGGTTAGGTTGGACTTCCATAGTTCGGAACAGACATGTCATAGGTACAGGTTGGTGTCATCAGTAGGATCAGGGGATTTTTGGAGGAGTTTCAAGGAGTTTCTATGAGGTATGGTGGCATTCGCTTGATGTATTCCATCATTTGAGTAGCTTTCCTTTCATTTCGGTGCATTTTGACAACTTTTAGAAAATTGAGTTATTTTTGGGCTTAACTCAGTTAATTATGCATAAGGTGGAATTCTAGGAGGAATACATGATAGAAAACCTTAGTGTGATAGCTCATTGGAACCAGGACGAGGATACCTACATAATGGGATGGTTGGACACAAGTTTCAGTGATCAGAGGAGACGTGGTAGCCGATTTACTCTTTTCTGCATTAAAAAGGAATATTTTAATAAGAGGGAAAAGTGCTCCATGAATAAAATAATAATAAAATAAGGCTCTAGAAGGCTCCAATAGATCTATAAAAGAAAGGGAGGAGGCCATTGAGAGATATATTTGGAGTAGATCATTTTCTTGTGTATGAGAGGTTTGAGAACGTAGTTCTCTACTTCATCCATAGCCCTAGGACGGAAACCCTCAGGTGATTTGTGAGTGTTGGATATAAACCCAACTCTCTTTCAGGAGACTTCATTCAAAAGTTTCTCAGAGCTTCTGTTGTGTAACCATCTCCAAAAATAGAATAAAAGAGATATCAACGCCTTAGAAATGAGCCACTTCGAGGGGGCAACCTCCAATACATTACATAAATGAACAATTCTTGGATCATACAATTTACAAAACCTCCTTTCTATATATAGGAGTCCATGGGGCCATAATTTAATCCTAGTGGGCCATAATGTAATCCTAGCCAACCTAACAATAATAATTTAAGGGCACAATAATAACAAAATGGGGGTTACAAGGGTACAATAATAACAATAAGGGGGTTACACTAACCACAATAAGGGACTATACTAGTAATATAGGGACCTAACATGCCCCTCTCCTTCAAAAAAGTGTTGTCCTTAATGCTTGGGTAGCTCTGGGTGCTTCTGTATAAAATTCTCATCCTCCCATGTAGAATCTTCAGTGGGTAAGTTCTTCCACTTGATGAGATACTCTGAAATTGATCGATTCCGTAGTTGTCGAGTTCTTGTTTCCGTGACCGCTTCAGGTTCCAATATGATTTTTCCTTCCTCATCAAGTTCTGGAAATATTGTTTGAACTGGAAGATTTTCACCTATAACCTTCTTTAAGCATGAAACATGGAAAACTGGATGTACTTGCGAAGAAGAAGGAAGCTCCAATTTGTATGCCATAGTACCAATCTCTTGCAACACCTTGTAAGGACCATAGTACTTTGGCGATAATTTATTATCCTTCTTAGCTTGCTTGAGCGACATTTGTTTGTATGGTTGTAGCCGTAAAAATACCCAATCTCCTACATCAAAACTTCTCTCGCTGCGATGTTGATTTTCCTGTTGTTTCATTCGATTTTGTGCCAAATTTAGGTTATCCTTTAAGAGTTGGATAACTTCTTGCTGATGCTCGATGTGATCTTCCACTGCTTGAACCTTCAAATTTTCCCTTAAAAATGATGTGATCGATGGTGGATGATATCCATAAAGTGCCATAAATGGGGTCATTTTTGCTGCAGTATGGAAGGAAGTGTTATACCACCATTCAGCGAGAGGTAACCACTTGACCCATTGTGTTTGTTTATCGGATACAAAACAACGAAGATATCCTTCCAAACATTTATTTACTATCTCAGTTTGACCATCAGATTGAGGATGATAAGATGAGCTATGAGCTAATTGAGTACCCAAACAAAGAAATAACTCCGTCCAAAAATTTCCAGTAAAAATGGGATCTCTGTCGCTCACAATAACCCTTGGGCTTCCATGTAGCTTTTGAATTCTGTCCATAAATGTAGTAGCAACTGTACTTGCTTTAAATGGATGAGATAATGCACAAAAGTGTGCATACTTGGTAAGCCTATCAACTACCACCATGATGACATTATTTCCTTCGGACTTAGGTAAACCTGTGATAAAATCCATTGAAATCTCCTCCCAACGTTGACTTGGAATGGATAAAGGTTGTAGAAGTCCCGGGGTCTTAATTGTCTCCACTTTATTCTGCTGGCAAACCAAACATTGTGCCACAAACTTTTGAATATCAGATTCAAGGCCATCCCAAAAAAAAAATTTCTTCACCCTGTGGTAAGTTTTTAAAAATCCAGAGTGTCCTCCTAAAGGAGAAGTGTGCAATTCCAGAAGAATATTTTGTTTTAGTTGGGAATTATTACAAAGATATAAGCGATCTCTGTACCATAAGGAATCATTTTTCCAACTAAATCATTATCAGATGTACTAGGATCTTGCTGCAAATTTTTAATGAGTGTCCATACATCTTTGTCTTCTTCCATTCATCTCTTGCTTCAGTTATCCAATCTAGTTGGATAATAGAAATGGCACAAAGCAATGCTTCCACCTCTTCATTCTTTCTTGAGAGTGCATCTGCAACAACATTAAGCTTTCCTTTTTTGTAGATTATTTCAAAGTCATAACCCAACATCTTTGTGACCCATTTTTTCTTCTCTTTTGAAGATAGTCTTTGTTCCAAAAAGTGTTTAAGACTATCATGATCAGTTTTTACCTTGAAGTGTCTTCCCATTAGGTAAGTTAGCCATTTCTTTAGTGCATGCAGTATTGCTAACATTTCCATCTCATAAATAGGTTTATGTAAATACTTTCCTTTGATTGGACAACTTTCAAAAGCAATGGGTCTTCCTTCCTGCATTAAAACAGCACCAATTCCATTTCCTGAGGCATCACATTCCACAATAAAGGTTTTTTTGAAGTCTGGCATAGCTAAGACCGGTGCTAGGAACATTGCCTCTTTAAGATGTTCAAAGGCCTTAGTTGCTTCAGGAGTCCATGAAAATGCATATTTCTTCAATAATGTTGTTAGAGGTGCTGATATTCTCCCATAATTCTTAACAAACTTGTGATAATACCCTGTTAACCCGATAAATCCTCGTAACTGCTTTATGGTCGTGGGGAGTTTCCATTCCTTAATGGCTTTAATTTTGTTAGGGTCTACTTTAACACCCCCGTGAGATATAATATGACCCAGATATTCCACCTCTTGTACTCCAAAGAAACATTTGGATGTTTTTGCATATAATTGTTTCTCCTGCAATAGTTTGAGCACCCTGTCAACATGTTCAACATGATCCTTCCAAGACTTGCTGTAGATTAGTATATCATCGAAAAATACTAGCACAAATTTTCTAAGGAAGGGTTTGAAAATGGAATTCATCAACCCTTGAAATGTAGAAGGTGCATTGGTAAGGCCAAAGGCATGACCAAAAATTCATAATGACCCTCATGAGTTCGAAATGTTGTTTTTGGAATATCTTCAGTCTTCATTCTAATTTGATGATATCCTGAATGAAGATCCAACTTGGTAAAATAAATTGCTCCATGTAATTCATCCGATAATTCATCAATCACAGGAATGGGAAATTTGTCTTTAATGGTGAGCTTATTGAGCTCCCTATAATCCGGACACATTCGCCATGATCCATCCTTCTTGTGTACCAACACTACAGGAGCAGAGAAAGAACTTTGACTGGGTTGAATTATACCCGCCTCTAACATTTCTGCAATCATACGTTCAATTTCGATCTTTTGGAAGTAAGGATATCTATAAGGCCTGATGTTTGGAGGAACACTTCCTGGAATCAAATGAATAGCATGATCATGATCACGAATAGGTGGGAGTCCTTTGGGAGTTTCAAACACCTTGGAATGATTGTCTAAGACTTGTTGGAGATCTGCAGAAATAGATGGTTTTGATGTCGGAACTTCTAGTGAGCATAATTGTACAATTGCGCCTTGTTGTTCTTTCTTTAGAAGCTTTGTCATGACATTAGAGCTTATTATCCTTCCCGGCTTCCCCTCAATACCCCGTAATTCGACTTCCTTTCCTTCTGAAAAAAATTTCAAGAAAATTTCTTGAAAATTAAAAGCTACCGTCCCCAAAGATTGTAACCATTGTACTCCTAGTACCACATTAGCACCTCCCATAGGAATGGAAAGCATTGGACTAGTCAATACATATTCCCCCATTGCTAGCTTGATATTATGGCATTTTCCAAAGCAATTTATAGTTCCTCCATTTGCAACCATCACTTGACATTCTGGTGCTGGGTATAGGAAACAATTTAATTCCTTGGCTACCTTACAATGAATAAAATTATGGGTGCTACCTGAATCAATCAACACTATTACTTTTTTCTTCTTGATTTGTCCTTCTATCTTGAGAGTTTGAGGAGTAGTAATTCCTACCAGTACATTACACGATATGGTCGGATTCATTTCTTCCTCTTCTAGGGCTGGTTCCTGGTGTATATCCTCTTCTTGTTCATTTTCTTCTTCCTCTTCACAATCTATGTAAAATAATTTCTTCTCAGCACACTTATGACCTTTAGTGTATTTGCTATCACAACTGTAGCAAAGCCCTTTTTCTTTTTTTTCTTCCAATTGTTGTGGTGTCAACCTTGTAGGTTGTGGAAATCTAGGAGTAGCAACACTTCCATCTTTATAGATGTGAGTGGTAGGCTTCCTTGTCGCCATAATTTTACATTCAATTTTTCTTGCCAACCTGAATGCCTTCTCCAATGAATCATGTTCCCAAACGCGAACTTCATGTTGGATATTATCGTTTAAAGTCCCTATGAAGACATCAATCATGTGTTCCTCTGGAATATCAGTTACCCTTATATTCAATTTTTGGAAGTCCTCAATGTGCTCCGCCACTAAACCCTTTTGTTGAGATTTATCAATTGGCTAAAGAAGGTGTTGCTCTTTGTATCCTCATAATGTGCTATCATTTCCTCCGTAAAAATTGACCAAGTGACAATTTTTTTATGGGAGCAAACCATCGATACCATACAAATGTATTTTTTTATAAATTTAAAGTTGCAATGTGTACCTTTTGTGTGTTTTGCACATTATTGAGATCAAAATATTGCTCCATCTGTGGTATCCATGTTACAGGATCCTTTCCATCAAACTTCCTCATATCCATTTTTGGAATATGGTGGTTCTTCCCGCCAACATTAGAGTTTATGAAATCACGATTAACATTGATTTTGTTCTCGTCATGAGGTTCTTCTACTATCTTTTCACCATTAGGAAACATTTCTTGTATCAACTTTGTCAAACCTTCGATGTCTGTTTTTAGATCATTCTTCATGTTTTCCATGTTGTATTTCATGTCATCCATTTAGCTTCCATGCCAGCTTCCATGCCATCCATCTTAGCTTCCACGCCATCCATCTTAGCTTGCATGCCATCCATATTAGCTTCCACGCCTTTCTTCAAAACTTCCATTTCATTTTTTGTTGCTCTTTGCGAGAGTGAAATTTTTTGCACTTGCTCTTGTAATTTTGATAGATCATGTTGCAATTCTTCATCTTCATGAGTCATAGTAGAGCCTTCTGAAGGCTTAATGGGTGTTGAATTATTTTTACGGGGCATCTTTTATAACCCAATACTGATATCTATTCTACAATATACCCTTGGAATCAATTCAAATTGATTCTTCAAACAAGACTTATGCAATTCGGAAAAAAAATACACACCTTTTTCTTGCTTTTGAGGAGCTCGATATTGAAATTGGATTATCTTTTTGATTGCAGCACTTCAATATTTTATTTTTGGTACCAACGTAGCCCTCTGAATTATCTTTCGAATGCCACAAGTTTGAACTGATTTGGATTCTCCAAGACAAAGTTGTGTCCAGTCTCCCACAATGACCTAATTATGGACTAGTTCAGTAGAGTGAACTTGTACGACTTGCCACGTGTCACTGTTTCATCCTTCATCTCTGAAATTTATAGAAAATAAAATACAGTCTGTGAACTTGTGACCACTTTTTACGGCACTCCAATCCGATGCCCAGAGAGAGAGTTATTGAACTTTTCCCACGATCACCTCTTTGAGATGAAATTCAGGAGCTTGAAAAAGCACTACCTTCCACAGATCATATCTCCAAAAATATTGCGAACCAAGCTCTGAAATTTTTTGAAGCATTTCTTCAAGATTTCAACTTCACACCATAAGAATTTCATATTCTGAACCTTCTTAGAAAAAAATTTATAGCGCAAATTCCACGATGACCTGTTTAGGAGCCTGAAAAAAGACCTAACTTCCACAGATCATATCTCCGAAAATATTGCGAACCAAGCTCTGAAATTTTTAGACAATCTTCCTCAGGATTTCAGCTTCGCACCCTAAAAATTTAAGCTTCTAAAACTTCCTAGAAAAAAAATTTATAGCGAAAATGCTACGATGACCTGTTTGGAGCAGCGAAACCCTAGAATCCAAAGCTCTGATACCAAATGTTGTGTAACCAGCTCCAAAAATAGAAGAAAAGAGATATCAACACCTTAGAAATGAGCCACTTCGAGGGGGAAACCTCCAATAGATTACATAAATGAACAATTCTTGGATCATACAATTTACAAAACCTCCTTTCTATATATAGGAGTCCATGGGGCCATAATGTAATCCTAGTGGGCCACAATGTAATCCTAGCCGACCTAACAATAATAATTTAAGGGCACAATAATAACAAAATGGGGGTTACAAGAGTACAATAATAACAATAAGGGGGTTACACTAACAACAATAAGGGACTATACTAGTAATATAGGGACCTAACAGCTTCAGAGATATTGGAGTGAGGATCATTCAGATCTTCAACAAGTGCTACAGTGGAATCAATGGTAGTTGTTGCCAGAGAGAGAGTGCAGCCGTTTGGTTTTGGAGGCCAACGCAGTGTAGCAATGCAACATATTTTCTTGAGGCCAGTTGTATTTCAGTTATCTCAGCTATCTTTAATTTTTAGCTTGTAACCCCAATGATATTATAATAAATATGAGTTATTTTCCTGCATTATGGTGTTATGGATTTGCATGTACTTGTATGTTTTATTTTACATGGAAATCTTCTGTTAAGTAAATGTTGATTTTACAGCATAATGTGGAGTTCAATTATTTTCTGCACTTTTAGTTAAAATAACCCATTCAGGATATTACAATGGTATCAGAGCTGGTGATTTTTCCAACTTGAGGGTTTCCAGATTAACCTATGGGTTAATTTTGAAGCAAAAATCAAAGGTTTCAGTGGTAGATATCATTGTTCGAAGAATGTTTATCTAATTTGTTGGATCGGCTAGAGTAGCAACCCCATATATATCTTGCCAAACATTGAATTCTTGCCGCGGAATGAGAATCATGTAATGAGGAAGTCTACACAATTTTGTGCGACAAAATCACCCACAAATGGTTTAAATGGATTTGACAAGTGGGTCCTGATACTTCGTTTCTAGATCTAAAGTGTTGATGAAGCTTCTATTAAAAGGGTTGGAAATATCATGCGGGCCAAATCTTGTTGAAGCTCCAAACTTCATTTCCGTAAGGATACATGAGGAGAAAATTTTATCAAGCCCACATTATTAAAAGAGGGCGTGAGTCAACAGAGGAAGGGTTGAACTTATTATTGTTGGATGGGTTGTTAGCGAATGTGGGAGATGTTTTTTAGGCCGCTTTGAAAATCAGACTCACAGACCAAATATAGAATTATCTATAGCGGAAGTTTGATTGCACGTGGAGTATTATTGAGGAAAATCATGGAAACTATTATTTGATAAGGTCGAGCCGTATTTGCGGGACATGAAAAATTCAATAACAAGATAGACAGGAACGTAGTCATTATAGGACCTTGTGATTTGAATTTAGATCTATCTTCCTAAGTAAAATGAGTTCGTGTTTGGCCATGTCACCGGAAATTCCCGCGGGCACCTAAGATTATGGACATAGCACGACTGGGTATGTTCATAGTAAGATTATGGTGCAAGAGGCTGACAACGTTTCTCTAATAGATTAATGTGTGTCGGAGGAGATATTGAAGGCGGATCATTCTCCAAATGTTGCTAGCCGAGGCACACTCACAGCATGTGAAGAAAGGGGATTAACACCGCCATTATAAAATTGCATCGGTTATCTGTGAAGGTCGGGCACACATCTAAGAGCGAAATTAATTACACATAAATCATGTTTCCATAATTCTGGTGCAACGATGGCCCAAGGTGGTTGGAAATTATTGGCATAGACAACTGAAGAATGCATATTTATGAGTGGATGCACCACTGTGTGCACATGTTGTTGGTCGAACAAAGATACATGTGAAGATGGAAGAACCTGTGTGCATTACTTCACCGGATTTCAAATTTCTGCATACATAGACTAAGAGTTGTAGAATGGAAGTATTGACGTGGTGATGGGCATCGTTGTAGTATCATTATTGGAAAAATTTGTGGATACAATCATATCTTTTCCAGAGATAAAGAGTTGGGTGCTTGGAATGGAGTAGCACAGAGGGGCGCCAAACAAACAAATTTGTGCTTAGTGTGCCACGCATCAGATTCGACATAAGGGAGTCGGAAACATATCAGGGAACCACATATGTAACCCCGCAGCTGCCAAGGTTATTTCAAAGCTTGTGGAGTGCATTATTGGGGAATTGATGAACTATTCACTTCATACCTGGTCTACTACGTGCTAGAGCTTTGACCCTACTACCTTCCAGGTTCCAAATCTTATTCATTAATATTGCTAATTTTTATTTTCTTTTCCAATGGGTAAAAAGAAGACGTAAATAGATGTTCCTGAGGGTATAAACGTGCTAGAATAAGTTTCATTATCCAATAACAGTGTGTTATTTCTATCATGAAAATAAATTCCCATTTAAATCCTAAGTTTAAGATTTGACATATCCACTATAGCTTGCAACTAAAATTTATTTTAGCGCAGAGAGCATGGTCAGAAAAATACATTTAACAATGGGGTTTTTAAACCACCTCTTAAACCAACACAACAACACCCTAGTGAACTATGATACACATTCGGAAACTAAATAGAAAAATAGACCTCTTTCCAGAGGGATCTATGCAATTCTTCATAGAGAACAACCAAAATATTTGCGAGAAGAGCTGGGGATTGGTCACAAAATTCTTGCACTTGGAATAGATTTGGAACACATGAAGATGACATGGAGATTTCTGTCCAAACTTGATGAGCTCAATGAATTCATGTCAAAAATAAGCCAAGTAGAAGGGAAGAAATTGATTTGGGCTCTAAAACCTGCTATGCTTGCTCTCATACAACCCAAATTCTTCGAGGAACCTTGTGAGGGGGTCATACTCCCAGTTGTTGCCTTAGTAACATCATGAAGTTGACCGCACCTATAACTCATGAGGAGGATTATGAGATTGACAGTATAAATTTTCAGTATTGGAAAACAGTGCAGGCTCTACTTTCGGGAAGAAGCTTGAGATTTTAGGGAGTATGGCCACATTCGAGACATATATCATCATGATTGACCTTGAGTTTGATGACTTGATTCTGTAGATGTTCCAATGCTTCTTCAACATTAGGAGACTGTTGAGAATGCAGCAAGATGATGGAGCTTAGTGAACTGAAGTCGCCTTCACTAAGTGGGCCCGCAGGCAAATTCTGGCGCAAAATCTATTTTTAGACTATGTCTATTTTTAGACATATGGAGCATGGTTCGGGGATTCTAGTTTGAGATTATTGAAGTATGTGTCATGTTGGTAAAAATATATGAGACTCTATTTTTGAGGTCAAAGAGGTCGAAGTCTATTTTTAGACTGCCTCTCCTTAAAACAGGGAAGTCAAATATTATTTACCCTTAATAATATTTAGACTATAAACAACAGTTTATTCTCTTGGAGCACTTCAATTCGAGCTACAGAAGTGGATCATGCATCTGACAGAGGAATCACATGGTTCCCAAGGGTTTGATGGCATCATGCATGGTTGACTTCAGTTGGACTTCAGTGGCAGAAGTTTGGAGGAGTTAATGAGACAGCTAGTGGAGTTGTGTTCTGTTTATTTTAGTTGAATTGATTGAGATTAGTTTAACTAGCTAATCAATTAGTTATGAGTGGAGTGAATTAAATATTATTTAATTCATTAATTAGTAACTCATTATTTAACTCAAGAACACATCAGTTCACTACAGTGTATGATCAGTTCAGTGGAGACCAGTGAAAGAGGTAGATGAAAGGGTGGAGTTAGCTATCAGTTGTGACTATACTGTTGCTATTTTCAACACACATATAGGTGGAGTAAGCCCATGAGGATTGCGCAGTTCAGGCTGGTGGTTTATCTATATAAAGAGGCCATCCCATAGCATTGAAACACGCAATAGAGGCAAGGCAATTGGCGGTGATTTTTGAACCAGTAACCTGTTCAAAACTGAGCTAGATTGTGAGTAACTTCATGAGAAAGTACTGAGTACTTGTGAGGAGTATTGTACTGAGTTTGTTACTTGATTTCTCCATTATAATATACACAATAGCTGCGTGGTTTTCAGTTATAAGCTTTCCCCATACATACTGTGTTAATGTGTATGGTGATTTTATGTGTTATCGCTTGATTTTATTTCCGCATGTTTGATGATCTGAGTTGATCTGAGTGGAAGAGATTATGTGTTGCATATAAATTCGAATTGTATGTGATCAGGATAGTCTCGGTGGATAATTAATCATTATTCAGTAAATTTCTACATGGTATCGGAGCTATTGAAGTTCAGATTGATCATCACAGTGATTACAAACTTATTTCGGTAGACAGAGTCTGCATGCGGGCCAGGTAGCCTCCGGATTCATCTTTCTTTTGAAAGTGAAAGGTCTGGTAAATGCCCCTTGCATTCGATCTCTGTGCTAGAAATAATTTGTTCTCACGATCTAGAGCGGTTGAGCTTTGAGGTGGAATTCGAAATTTTGCAGCAGTTTTGTTTTCTTGGTGCCAGTGTTGAAAATGTCTTTCAACGGTTTGCGACTCGAATATGCTCTTGAAGGCAGTTCGAATTATGTTGCATGGAAGGATCGCATGGAAGCAGTATTAGAAGATAATGGTCTGAAGGAGTTCGTAGATATAGATGTCCAAAAGCCCACTGATCCTGCTGAAGTCGAAGCATGGAAAAAGAAGATGGCGAAGTGTCAAAGGATCCTGTTGGAGGGCGTCAAGGATCATATTGTATCCAGCCTGCATGGAAAGGCTACTCCATATTTAATGTGGAAAGCTTTGACGGATCTATTCCAGAGTAAGAGTGACCAAAGGAAGCTGGCGCTCAAAGATAAGCTCAAGAACATGAAAATGGAGAAGGGCGACAGTATCGCCAAATACCTCACGAAGTTCACTCAGTGCAGAGATGAGCTGGGAAGTGTGGGGGTGACTGTCGAAGAAGAGGACATGGTCGACCTAGCTCTCCTTGGTCTTCCGAAGGCTTGGCACTCATATCAAGATAGTGTCAATGGTTGGGAGAAGCTGCCGGGATGGGAGCGCCTTTGGGCGGATCTCATGCAGGAGGAGATAAGGAGGACTACTCGTGATGGATCTTCATCAAAGGGAGCTGATGAAGAAAATTGCGCTTTGGTGGCCAAAGCAAAGAAAGGGAAGGGTAAGAAAACCTCTCATTCTGGTGCAAAGGGCAAGAAGAAGGATATGGCGAAAGTGAAGTGTTTTCACTGCCATGATCACGGACATTATGCTACAAATTGTCCAAAGAAGAAGAAGAATAAGCAAGCGGGAAGATCTGCAGATGGAGAAGCTTTGGCTTCACAGTTCGATCTTGACTTTTCACTGATCGCATGCTTGGTTTCAAGTGTGCTGGGATTAGTATGGTTCTTGGACAGCGGTGCGTCATTTCTTATGACGGGAGATCGGGAGTTGTTCTCAGATCTGGAGGACAAGGATTTGGGTGTGCACATCAAGATGGGCGATGATGGTAGATACAGTGCGACTGGTATTGGTACCATATCCTTTCAGAGGGATTTTGGTAAACCCTTTGTCTTGAAGGATGTCATGCATGTACCTGGATTGAAGAAGAACCTGATTTCTGTGGCGATGTTGGAGGATAAGGGGTATGATGTGGTCTTCAGCGAAGGAAAAGCCTTCCTGCACAGTAAGACTACTGGAGAGACCCGGAAGATAGGGGTTCGGACCAAGAACCTTTATCAGTTGCAGGTAGATGGTTGCGCAGCTATGGCATGCAAAGCGGGAGAAGTGGTGAGCCGGGATGATGAGGGCGAACTGTGGCACAGGAGATTGGGCCACCTTCACCATGGAGCTTTGAAGATTCTGCAGCAGATTTCTACTGGACTTCCTAAGGGCACCCTTGCGCAGTCAGATCAGTGCAAGGGGTGTGCTTTAGGGAAGTATGTGAAAGCCACCTTTCACGAGAAGGATAGTCGCGCCACGACGATCCTTGAGAGAGTTCACACAGACGTGTGTGGTCCTTTCTCGGTTGCTTCGACAGCAAAGCACAAGTATTATGTGATCTTTGTTGATGATTTCTCTCGAAAGTGCTGGATCTTCTTCATGCAGAAGAAGAGCGATACATTCGCGAAGTTCTGTGAGTTTAAAGCACTGGTCGAGAAGGAGTGGGGGAAGAAGGTGATTGCTCTAAGGAGTGATAACGGTGGTGAATTCATCTCGGCTGAATTCAAGGAGTTCTGCAGCGCAGAAGGGATTCGGAGAGAGCTCATCGCACCCCATAACCCACAGCAGAACGGGGTGGCTGAGCGGAAGAACAGAACGATCGTGGGTGCTGCACGGGCGATATTGCATGATCAGGGCCTACCCCTTCACTTGTGGGCTGAGGCATGCAATACAACAGTGTATGTGAAGAACCGTTGTCCTCACAAGGTTCTTGGCATGAGTACACCGGAGGAGGCTTATTCTGGCAAGAGGCCTGATATTTCCCATTTGCGGATTTTTGGTTCTCCTGTCTGCATGCATGTGACGAAGGATGCGAGAAGGAAGCTGGATCCAACTGCTGAGGTTGGAATATTTGTGGGGTACACTGATACACCTCACAACTGCCGGGTGTATTTGTCAGACAGTCGCAAGAATGTTGTGCGACGGGATATAAAATTTTAGGAGGAGAAAGCCATGCAGTGTTCGCTTGAGAGGGAGCTACACTTGCATGCAGATGAGGAGCTGTTAGTTCCTAAAGAGGAGCTTCCGGATGTGGATCAGCCACAAGAGGAGGTTCAGGAGGTGGAAGAAACCACCCAGGCAGCGCCAACCATCAGAGGGCGCATGCGCACTACAGAAGCTGAGCGACTGGCTCGGGATGCAGAGAAGGTTGTAGGACCACCTACAGCACAGCGCAGACAGAGACAGTCACCGGATCGGTACGCTGGATACATGGCTCTTGTGAGTCAATGTGTTGTGACGGAGCCATCCTCTTTTGAGGAAGCTGTGGAGGAACCCGCATGGGTTGATGCCATGATCGAAGAATATGATTCGATCGTCGGGAACAGTGCATGGGAGATTGTCCCAAGACCGGTGGGGAAATCAGTGGTGGGTTCGCGATGGATCTACAAGGTGAAGCAGGCGGCTGACGGGAGTGTGGAGAAGTACAAGGCGAGATTTGTCGCCCGTGGCTTTTCACAGATTGAGGGGATTGACTATGAGGAGACTTTTGCACCTGTCGCAAGGTACTCTTCCATACGGACAATCCTTGCTCTCTCAGCGCAGATGGGGTGGCACATTCATCAGATGGATGTGAAGACTGCGTTCCTCAATGGAGTTATTGAGGAAGAGGTGTACATAGAGCAGCCAGAAGGTTTTGAGATCTTCAGCAGTGAGTCGCATGTGTGCCGACTCAAGAGAGCACTGTATGGGCTGAAGCAAGCACCTCGTGCTTGGTACACTCGGATGGACAGCTACTTCACCGGGCTTGGATTCTCCAAGAGTGAGGCGGATCCTAACCTGTACCAGATTGTGGTGGAGGGGAAGCTGTTGATCATCGTACTGTATGTAGATGATCTGATTTTGACTGGCGATGAGCAGTTGATACTTTCATGCAAGGAGGATCTTGCACGAGAGTTTGAGATGAAGGACTTGGGCATCCTTCATTATTTCTTGGGATTGGAGATTTGGCAGCGCAGCGGAGGACTGTTTGTTTCTTAGGGCAAGTATGCTCAGGAGATTCTGGAGAGGTTCAACATGCAAGGCTGCAAGCTTGTTGACACTCCTCTTCCTGGTGGTTGGAGGAAGGAGGATGCTACTTCAGCGGAGGTAGTGGATGCCACTGTCTATCGACAGTTGGTGGGGTCGCTTATGTGTCTGGTCAATACACGACCCGATATATGCTATGCAGTTAACCAGCTTTCGCAAGCTATGGTTAAGCCTACCAAGCTCTTTTGGAAGGCAGGCAAGCATGTATTGCGCTATATCAGAGGCACATCGAGATATGGTCTATGGTACAAACAGGAGGATGGAGCGAAGCTTTCTGGCTTCACTGATGCAGATTGGGCAGGGAGTCCAACGGACCGGAAGAGCACTTCTGGAGGAGTTTTCAGCATTGGGTCGACAGCAATTTCCTGGTACAGCAGGAAGCAGAGATCCGTGGCACTCAGTTCAGCAGAGGCCGAGTACATGGCAGCTAGCTTGGCTACATGCGAGGCTATTTGGATGAGGAAGATCCTCGCAGGATTGTTCAGGTTGCATTTGGAGCCTACAGTGATCTACTGTGATAACCAGAGTTGCATTAAACTCTCGGCCAATCCATTATTTCATGATAGGTCCAAACACATCGACATCAGGTACCATCATATCAGAGATTGTGTTCAGCAGAGAATCATGATGCTTTCATATGTTCCCACGGAGGATCGGGATGCCGACATCCTGACGAAGGCGCTCACCAGGAGCAAGTTCGAATTCCACAGAGGCAGGATAGGGGTTGCAGATAATCCATATCTTGCTGAGAGGGAGTGTTGAAAATGCAGCAAGATGATGGAGCTTAGTGAAATGAAATCGCCTTCACTAAGTGGGCCCGCAGGCAAATTCTGGCGCAAAATCTATTTTTAGACTATGTCTATTTTTAGACATATGGAGCATGGTTTGGGGATTCCAGTTTGAGATTCTTGAAGTATGTGTCATGTTGGTAAAAATAGATGAGACTCTATTTTTGAGGTCAAAGAGGTCGAAGTCTATGTTTAGACTGCCTCTCCTTAAAACAGGGAAGTCAAATATTATTTACCCTTAATAATATTTAGACTATAAACGGCAGTTTACTCTCTTGGAGCACTTCAGTTCGAGCTACAGAAGTGGCTCATGCATCTGACAGAGGAATCACGTGGTTCCCAAGGGTTTGATGGCATCATGCATGGTTGACTTCAGTTGGACTTCAGTGGCAGAAGTTTGGAGGAGTTAATGAGACGGATAGTGGAGTTGTGTTCTGTTTATTTTAGTTGAACTAGTTGAGATTAGTTTAACTAGCTAATCAATTAGTTATGAGTGGAGTGAATTAAATATTATTTAATTCATTAATTAGTAACTCATTATTCAACTCAAGAACACATCGGTTCACTACAGTGCATGATCAGTTCAGTGGAGACCAGTGAAAGAGGTAGATGAAAGGGTGGAGTTAGCTATCAGTTGTGACTATACTGTTGCTATTTGCAACACACAGATAGGTGGAGTAAGCCCATGAGGATTGCGCAGTTCAGGCTGGTGGTTTATCTATATAAAGAGGTCATTCCATAGCATTGATACACGCAATAGAGGCAAGGCAATTGGCGGTGAGTTTTGAACCAGTAACCTGTTCAAAACTGAGCTAGATTGTGAGTAACTTCATGAGAAAGTACTGAGTACTTGTGAGAAGTATTGTACTGAGTTTGTTACTTGATTTCTCCATTATAATATACACAATAGCTGCGGGGTTTTCAGCTATAAGCTTTCCCCATACATACTGTGTTAATGTGTATGATGATTTGATGTGTTATCGCTTGATTTTATTTCCGCATGTTTGATGATCTGAGTGGAAGAGATTATGTGTTGCATATAAATTCGAATTGTATGTGATCAGGATAGTCTCGGTGGATAATTAATCATTATTCAGCAAATTTCTACAGAGACATCATCCTAACGCCATCATAGCACACATACAGTCCATCCTGTCGTCATGTATGAGAGATTGTGAGACCATTTTCCGAGAGTTGTAGACCAGGTTGTTAAGCATTTGGAGGAGAGAGAAGTTGATCTCACCTACTGCTTATGAGCTAGCCCAAGGGCTGGTTGAGCAGAATATTGGCTATTTAGGAGACAATTGACCAGGGAGGAGCTGCTCCAGTTTATAGGAACAGACAATAGAAATGAGCTGAGGAGGATGGGACTTTGCTTCATCTGCAAAGAAACCTGGGGGCCTGATCACTCATGTTTGAGTGATGTAGATGATGTGGCAGAGGCAGAACATAAGGGCATTCCTTCTGTATGCCAGGATGGGGACTCTTCTTCAAGTGAGTCCATGGGATCATATGAGGATTCTTCTGGGGAGCGAGAGCAGTTATGCGGAGTTGATGGTAGTAGGAAGGAGTTGCATTCTAGTGTGTAGGGTGAGCAATCAGGGGACTCTATTGGAGATACTCTAGGTGATGATTCACTTGTGACGATTTAGCCATAATAGCATATGATGGAGCCTTAGTTAGCAGAGGAGGATACTATGCACATCATTCATGATAGTCCTTTGAGGGAGAGCTAGATGGAGGCTCACATTGAGTCTATGATGGATATGCAGCTAACCTTGGGGTTAGCCATTGAGGAGGAGCAGTCAAATGCACAGACACTAAGTACAGTGACAGCATTTTCAAATCCTTATCCACTAGAGATGTTGGAGGTTGATGGGATATTTCTATAAGGGGCTAGTGGACAACAAGAGCATTATAGTCCCGATCAAGAGAGGGAGGAGCTGTTGGAGATGGTGGAGCATCCATATTTGGACCGACACATTGATGAGGTGTAGATAGATGCACATGCAGTTAGGCTAGCTACAGTACTTTCAGGGAGTAGCACTCTCTAGAAGTACATCGATAGGGCTTGCAACATATCTTGCCCACTTTGGCCCATTATAGAGAGAGGAGCCTTCTTCTGCAGGAAAATATCGTCAACAAATGGGATAGAGCAACATGAGTTGATTATGGACTGGAGACATCACTCTAGGCATGTTTCATATACATTTGTCACTTCATTGGATACTTCTTCCAGGATAGATTGGTGGGGGATCATGAGTTAGTACCCTCTTGATAGTACGATCTTCTTTGTACGGAGCACAATGGAGAAGGGGCCCTTAGACCCGGCGGATGATATCGATTCTAGTTGGAACTGGGGCACAGATTGACATTTCTTCAACATTCCATATTGGTTTTAGGAGAGCAGGATCAACGTAAGATTGAGTCATGGGTTACATTAGAGAGAGGTGATGAGTTGGTACACAGTTGGTGGGGAAGCTTACATAGTCATAGCAACATCACAACAAGAGTCGTGGTCTTCACTTCAAAGAGCAACAATTATAGCAAGAGGCAGTGCACAGTCCGAGCCGTGGGACTTGGGCGATGATTGGAGGTGGTGGTGTTGGGATCTGGGAGGATTGTTTGATGACACGTATAGTGAGAGATCTGTTTGGGAACCCGACACTAAGGGGTCTATTCTGGGTGGATTAACACAGGCACATAGTAGCACCAGGGGGTTTTTATGGGATCTGGGCATTGGGTATCTACTGTGTCGAGCCAATACAGTGGCCCACATATTTGGATTGCTTGAGGGAAAGAAATCTTGGGGTGGAAGGTCTGTAATATTCCATTTTTTGGTTTCACCTATGACAGGGTTAGGTTGGACTTCCAGAGTTAGGAGCAGGTAGGTCACAGGTACATGTTGGTGTCATCAGCGAGATCAGGCGCATTTTGGAGGAGTTTTTAGGAGTTTCTATAAGGTCTGACGGCATTCTCTTGATGTATTCTATCATTCGAGCAACTTGCATTTCGTTCTAGTACACTCAGACAACTTTTAGAAAATTGAGTTATTTTTTAGCTTAACTCAGTTAATTACGCTCAAGGTGGCATTCCAAGAGGAATACATGATAGAACACCTTAGTGTGATACCTCATTGGAACCAGGATGAGGATACCTACATGATAGGATGGTTGGACACGAGTTTCAGTGACCGGAGGAGATGTGGTAGCTGATTTACTCTTTTCTCCATAAGAAAGGAATATTTTAATAAGAGGGAAAAGTGCTCCATGAATAAAATAATAATAAAATAAGGCTCTAGAAGGCTCCAAGAGATCTATAAAATAAAGGGAGGGGGGCATTGAGAGATATGTTTATAGTAAATCATTTTCTTGTGTATGAGAGGTTTGAGAACGTGGTTCTCTACTTCAGCCATGGCCCCAGGATAGAAACCCTCGGGTGATTTGTGATTGTTGGACGGAAACCCAACTCTCTTTGAGAAGACTTCATTCAAAATTTTCACAAAGCTTCAGAGATGTTGGAGTGAGGATCATTCAGATCTTCAATAGGTGCTCCAGTGGATTCAGTGGTGGTTGTTGTTAGAGGGAGAGTGCAGCAATTCAGATTTGGAGACTAGCGCAGTGAAATAGATTTTCTTGAGGCCAGTTGTATTTCAGTTATCTTTCATTTTCTTCTTGTAATCTCAATGATATTATAATAAATATGAGTTATTTTCCTGCACTATGGTGTTATGGATTTTTCATGCACTTGTATGTTTTATTTTACATGGAAATCTTATGTTTTATTTTCCTGCATTATGGTGTTATGGATTTGCATGTACTTGTATGTTTTGATTTTACGGCATAATGTGGAGTTCAATTATTTTTTGCACTTTTAGTTAATATATCCCATTCAGGATATTACACAAGAGAAGGAAATTCAACCCAATGGAGCAATTTTCACTAGTGAGAAGAGAGAGAAAGGAAGGGGTGTGAAGTAGTGGAAGGTGGGGACCACCAAGGGAGAGAGGCCCAACAATTATAAATAGAGCTTGGAGGCCTCCTTTTGGTATCTTTGATCATTTGAGAATTTAACATTAGTTCTCTTGAGCTTCTTAGCCAAGAAAACCATGTTTTTCATCACAAGGAATATCCAAGCGGGAATTACACCATCATTTCGGAGAACTTTGAGTGTCTCCCTAGTGAAGCAATTTGTGGAGCTCAATTCATAGTTTCCATTAGTTGTATTTGCAAGTTATTTCAGCTGGCACGTTTTTCTTCTAGGGTGCAGAAGTGGTTGAAATTGCTCGTGGGGAGATCAGTTACGGAGGAGTAGAACACTGGAGGATTTGCATGGGTTTTCACCTAATTTAGCCAGATATTTTATGGTTATTAGCAGGGATGAGTTCAAGGAATTATTGGGGCCGAAATTCTACATTTCTGGAAGTGCACACGGGCTAGAGGAATAGAGGTTGAGAAGATATAAGTGTTAGAGATTGGAGGTATTCCTTAGGGGAGAATTCATCCAAAGTTGGTAGATATTTCCAGTTGGGGATTTGGGCTCAATTCAAAAGTATCAATTTTTTTGGGCATTTTCTAGCCAAATTGGGCAATTTCCACTTGTTGGGGGTCATAGGGGGTGGGGGGATTCAGCCCAAACCCTTTTTGGATTTTTTTGGGTTTATTGAGAGGAGTCCGTCACTAATTTTACAGAATTTTTCGAGTGATATTTAGGCCTGAAATCCTAATTCTTACAGCAGGGAAAATTGTCAGTTCACTAGGGAATTTGCACCATTTTTTCGGTTCAACTTTGGCTTGGAGATAGGCCAAACCTTTTCTGGGTATTTTTGGGTTTGAGGAGAGGAGCTTGCAGATGAACTTTCAGAGCATTCTGGGCATTATTTTTATGAGAACAACCAATTCCATTCAGCAGTCCGTTGTGGATTTTCTGGGAAAGTTTGAGCTATAGATTTGGGCCAATTCTAGCACTTAATCCTACACATTCTCACCTGGGATTTGTGTTTCTTGTTGTGGTAAGCCCAAGTTCTATGGATTTCATCCTATTGTACTTGATTTTACAGGCATAATTAATAAAATGGCTCAGGACTATTGCCCAGCTTTTGGGATTTTCTGATTTGTGCTCTTGTTCAAATTTTTATTGTTGTATTTTAGTTCATGCATCTATTATTTGCTGTAAATTTCAATTTGGAATATTACATATAGTACATTTTGTACTAAAATTTAAGTCATATCATTGTTCCTATTGGCCTAAACATAGGCTTTGATCATAATATTAGAAAGGTAGAATTCAAATATACTTGATCCTTCTAACAACTCATAGCATGATTTAATAATTCAATTGCAAATCTCTGACACTATGATGTAAAGCCACAAGAAGGAACATTGCATTCAAAATTACTCTATATTATAAGAATATACTTCATTTCAAAGAATTGCACTTTAAGCCTAGGACCAAGAATGCAACCAAAGGTACTCTTAGCATTCATACACCTTGCAAAATGACTATGGGTTCCCAAGATAAAATTGATGTTGATTTAATAATTTAATTGCAAATCTATGAAACTATGGTGTAAAGCCACAAGAAGGACCATTGCATTCAAAATTATTCGATATTATAAGAATATAATTCATTTCAAAGAGTTTCACTTTAAGCCTAGGACCAAGAATGCAACCAAAGGTACCCTTAGCAGTCATACACCTTGTAAAATGACTATGGGTTCCTAAGATAAACTTGATATTGTTGAAAAAGGAACATGGGTGCCCAAGGTAAACTTGATTTGTACTATAGTACATTTTGAACTATTGTTGAGGAAATTATTCTTTCTATAATGTGTAGTTCAAAGATACAATAAGCTTGTCATTATGATTCTCTTAAGAAGTAGTTATATATACATGACGAAGCACACTTGTCCATGGCTTCGTCAAAAACATGTGAGTGCCACTTTACCCAATTTTAAACTTTTGGCCATTTACCAACCGAAATCACCATGCACAGAATAGATTTGACCTACAACAAATGTTAGTTTTGTAGCATCAAATGTGAAATTTTTATCTATTTCAAAAGCAATGGGCGACAAGGTGTCATTTCAAACAACGAATAACATCACAGCTACAACTTTCACCATAAAAATACTACAGAAAATAAAATACTGAAAAGTGAGAAATTCTAGCAGACACACAAGAATTTTGACATAGTTATTTTTGGAAAATTGTCCTCAGAAAAACCCAGTGCACGGAAACCAATGCTGCAAATGAGGATTTTATTATTATTCTTCAACATAAATTCTAAGTACAATAATTTAGATGCTCAACTACCAACCTAATCTAAGAAAAATACTGGCAAAATTATTGTGATAATTTTCTCTCACTCCACAACTAATTTCTTCCTCCGTGATTACCTCCCTATCCTCTACGTTGAGTCTCCTGCAACACCCTATGCATAGTTCTTACGCAGACCTTATGGGGAATTCTACCTTCCTTCCTTTTCCTCTTTCGGAATTGTAAAAATTCCTCCAAGAATGCTCTACCATCCTCTTCCACCTGGTACTCAGCCTCTACATTTATCTTCTCTGCTAAATTACTACCACCGAGAAAATTGAATTGCCTGGGCACTGAGTATCTGCACTGGTGTTTTCTCCACCACCACATCAATCTCCTCTTATAATCCACTATTGGAGCACCAATGGCCAAGGTTAAAACTTAATAAATGGATAGGATCATCTCTGGATCGATCTGTGTGAGTTTCTAGATTATTCTCACCTTTTCGCAATTAATAGTGATTAATTAACCATATTCTCTAACTTTAGACTTAGAAAATATTTAAAAAAATGGTTTATAATCTAATTGAGACACTTCTATGAGGAATTTACATAAACAATTTATAGTTTTTGGAGATCTCATGTATTCTTGCCTCTCCACCAAATTTCATGGCTAGAATACATTCGATGCTACAAAAACTAACATTCCCTCTTAGTGAGGAATGTGTTTTCATGCTGCACATCCTGTCACAATACTCTATCTATGTATCATCTCCTATTACATTGTTGAATTATGGCTACTGTCGCCCACCAACCACTGTGCAACTTGGATATACGCTGCATTTGTGTTGCTGCGGGCCCTATTGTACATCTCCCAACATTTCATCTGCACTAAAACTCCCTCTCATTTGCTACTATTGCTGTTGATAATCATCTGAGGTAATCTACCTCTACTACTGAAATTATTTCTCCACCATACCCATCTATTCTTTGAAATAGAAGAACTTATCTCTTCCTAGAGCTCTTGTGAGTATATTTTCAACCCATACTTCTCTGAGAACATATTATAGTTGGACTCCTCTACGTTGTAAACAATCTATGATGAAATGAAATCGAATGTCTATGTTTCAATCTTCCATGAAACATTGGATTCTTAGAGAGCTTTATGCAACCCTGATTATCACAGTAGGCACTGGGCACCTCCATCCTCTCACTGAAAAAGCTCACTAGCAGCTTCCGAATCCATATAGATTTACACGTAGTTGTTCTTGTTTCCATATACTTTACTTTTGTAAAGCTCAATTCTACTGACTTCCGCTTCCTCGTACACCAAGAAACCATCCCTGATCCAACACTGAAGTGGTACCCAGAGGTACTTTTCCTATCCACTGAACTTCCTGCCCAATCCGCATCTGTGAATCCACATAATCTAACATCATCTCCTCGGGCATATCTCAACCCATACTTGACTCTGCCACACACATACATTAGAATGTGCCTCAATGTTACCAAATGTACCCTCTTCACCTCTACCATGAACTGACTAAGGGTATTGAATGTGAAGCAAATATCTGGCCTAGTAATGACTAGATACATGAGAGATCCAATAAGTTGTCTATATGAGGTGGTGTCAACATCCTTGTCATCTGATGCATCTATATTCTTCAATTTGGTGAGCATGGGCATAGACATGGGTCTACAATCTTGCATTCTAAACCTCTTCAAAATATCTGTAGCATATCTTCGACTAGATACATGAGAGATCCAATAAGTTGTTTATACAAGGTGAGGTTTATATCCTTGTCATCTGGTGCGTCTATATTCTTCAATTTGGTTATCATGGGCGTAGAAATGGGTCTACAACCCTGCATTCTGAACCTCTTCTGAATATCTGTAGCATATCTTCCTTTCCCAAGGAAGATATCCACATCCTTCTGCCATACTTCCAATCCTAGGAAATAGTGAATCAACCCCAAATCCTTCATGTCAAACTCTACTTCCATTTTCCTCTTGTAGTCCTCTATGGGCCCTGATGATCCTCTAAAAAAGATATCATCCACATACAAAACTAGTATGAGTGGCTCACTCTCTACTATCAAATAATGAAGGTTTGGATCTTTGTCACACTTAAGGAATTCCATATTCTGCAAGTAGATGTCAATCTGACCATACCATGCCCGAGGAGCCTACTTAATTACGTATAGATATTTTTTTAGTCTGCACACAAGAGTGCGCCTCTCATGGGTCTCGAAGCCCTCTAGTTGTTCTATGTGTGTTTCTTCCTATATCACCATGTTCAAGAAAGTTTTCTTGATGTCCATCTGGTGAATCTTCCATCCCATTTGATCTGCTAGGGATATAACTGACTGGATAGAGGTGTATCTGGAAACTGGGGCAAAGGTCTCCTCATAATCTATCCCTTATTTCTATGCATACCCCTTTCCCACGAACCTAGCCTTTTACTTTTCCACACTTCCATATCTAGCATACTTGATCTTGTAGATCCATCTAGAACCTACAACTGACATGTCTTCAGGCCTTGGCACCACCTCCCAGATGTCATTCGTCATGATAGATTTGTAATATTATACCATTGCATCTACGCACACCTGATGTTGTGCAGCCTCCTGAAAAATAGAAGGTTCTACAACCTGAGGCACCAATGCTTGGTACTTGTTAGGTTGTCTGCATTGTCTTTTGTTCGTCCTAGGGGTTCCAATAAACTTCTTTCCATCTCTCAATGTCTGATGAACTTCTTTGTTGGCTTGACGACTAGTGGTGGGAGGTTCAACCAGCTCCTCCTCATCCTGTCCCTGATGCTTCGTCTCTTGAGAAGTCCCTGGATTTCCTGCATTGGGTTTTTCCAGGGACATTTCTCCAAAAATAATTGTGCCATGTGTCTATGATTTATTCTTGCGCAGATCTTGTCTCCACACATTTATTTTCCGTAGTTTAATTTTGTGAAGGTTGTAGTGTATGGGTTTTCGTATTTACTATAGAATACAGTAAATAATTTGTTCAAGTAATTAAACATTACAAGAATTCTCATCATTATCTGCAGTAGGATTCAGGAAACCAAACTTTCACACCCCCTCCAACCTTTCCTCAAGCCTTACACTAGTCATAGCCATCTCCATTTTAGAAAATCAACTAAAATGTTTTGCTTGGTCTTTGAGGAACCCAACTTTTCACTAGCTTGTTTCCTAGATCTGTTGATTGCTTAAGACTCTTTATACATGCAACTTCTTGGTGATTGTTTTTTCTAGGTTTACCTCTATTTTTGTGCCCTCCTCGACCACTCTAATGCATATGAGACACTTGGTTGTTGGTCCACTTTCCATTCAATTGTTGAATCTTGTACCCACAACTCTTCAAGGTAGTTATGTCAATTTCCACCTACTGGACCCTATCTATCTGTCGTTAACACCCTGGCCAACTTGACGTTGGCTCTCTATTGAAATTATGTCCCTCAGCCTATCACACCTATCTCGTTACTAGTGACTGACCAATCCACTATTTCTATTCCTTCCCTTGTTTATTCGTCGCCCTTTAACAATCTTGTGAATGTTGCTTTCACCTGAGCATTTGGCGGTTTCACTTGAGTCTTGGTCACCCTCTCCTTGTTTGTAGCCTGCGCTCAAGCTCTAGTTGGTGGCTAGCTTGTCGACCACTAGAACTACCAACTCCTTGCCTCCATTCTACAGCTTGTACGGTGCACACACCTCTTCCAACTGTCTCTAGACTCCTTAGGTTACCACCTCGAGCTCAACCCTTGTTTGCACGAACGTTACTTGGGTTGTTGTTGAATTTGCAAGTGCACTCTGCTAGATCTACCTCCCATGCCTACTGTGCTAGTCGACATCCCTTATCGGCTTACTTTGATCCGTTAGCGAAGTCTGATAGCCCTTGGTTGTTGGCTTAGTCACTATTGGACACCACTAAATTTTGGCTACAACTTGACCTCATTTTTTCCCCTTTTTTTCCTTTAAATTTAAATTTAAAACTTCAACCTCGGTTGTATTTAGTTGTGTTTTATGTCATGTAGCCTAAAAAGAATGTGCATCTCATACAATCATTGTCAGACCTAGATATGGTGATCCCTATATGAACCTGGTTTCTTGCATGATTTAAAAATCAATTTTAAAATTTTTTCCCTCTAATACAATTCCCAACATTTTATTAATCTAGTACATTATATATCTATTGAATAAATGCATATCTAGGTTCTTAAGAGAATTGGCGGAAGCAAAATTACACAACCAATCTCAATCAAAAGTGACAAACATATTTTTCCCAATAAATAGTTCATTAAATTTGAACTTATTGAGTTCTCATTCTCAGTTAATGGCCCAACTGAGAAAATTAAAAATACAAAATGCTTTGGATATGATCTAGCAGGCCCTGGATATTTCCTCGATCTCCTTGTCTGATCTAGATCTCCAATGTTGTACTTTTGCATTTCCTAGGAACTGACATGCTACAATATCACACACCTCACTTGAAAATCCCTCTCTCAAAGGCTAGTGCCATTGTATGGTGTATCTTTCTCATTTTGTTACCCTTGATTTTATAACTTTACATTGAGCTAAATCCCTAATCCTAACCTTAGAAGTGATTGACGACCTAGATTGTATCTCTCCTCACTTGAGATCAATGATTGAGATTAAAACATAATCACTAAAGTAAATATTCTACTTTTCCTAAGTTTGTTTAGGCATCATAATTAATTCTGTGGTTTTCACAAGTTTAAACTTAGGTGGAGTTACATTAGAAATTTTCCCACACTTGATAAGTGTCCCAAGGATATTTGGGGTGACTAGTGTCCTAAGTAGACATTGGGCGACTTTTTCATATTCCTAGACACATAGGCCTGTGCTAAAGTACTTTCTCGAGCTACAATTATAATGTCCCCTAATAATTATAAAATAATAAATAATATATAAATAATATAATATAATTAAATAAATAATCAGTAATAATAAAAATAATAAATAAATAGTAAACAATAACTAGAGTTCTAAATAAAATAGTGAATAATAAACTGGAGTCCTAAACGATAAACAAATAAGTGAAGTTCAGAGTTAATTAAGAAAGAGTTAATTAACAAAAGTAAAAATGAATAAATTAAGAAAGAGTTAAACTAAGAAACTATAAAAAATTAGTAAAGTTAACAAAAATTAAATAAAACTAAGATAAACACTAAATTAAGTAAAGTTAACAAAAAGTAAGTTAAACTAAGAGAAACACTAAATTAAGTAAAACTTAAGTGCATGTTGACACAATGAATGTGTGCATGTGGTTCCCATTCCATTGTTGGTCTATTTAATAGACATTGAGGAAGATTCATGGGTCATTCTTTCTTTCATCCATTCTATGGAGAGAAAGATATTGTGAGGCAAATGATACCCTAGCAATAGTACATTGATTGAGGGCTCGGGGGTGGCGAGCTGTGGAAAGATTACATACAGTTGAACCTATGGTTGGGTGGAGAGTTGTCCCTAAAACTTTGTTGCGATCAGCAAGATTCAGATAGCGTTCAACTGTGGAGTCTCAAGTAAAGAGTATTGCCATTACACGTAATTGGTCTTTTCCCGTTTATGAAATTTCTATGAAGATTAGTTAAAAAGAAATTGGGTTGAATATTAATTGCATATTTGATATAATTAATTGCATGTTAAATTTGGGATTGTTACATATGGTATTAGAGCGAGTTTCGACTTTAGGTGACTTCTAGGTAAAAGTTAAAACTTGATACTAATTGTGATGATGAGCAAAGATCTTGTGTTTAGTACTATAGTGATTATAAATTTAAAATAATAAATTTTATTATTGAGAGTGCAAGCTTCTGTGATCCATAACATTTTAATCATAAATCTTCCCAGACATAAGAAATTTTATTATTATTAAAGATAAATATGAGGATTTATTTTTTATGTAATTATATCCATGATTATTCTTAAATTAATTTTTTTTTTATAAATCTTACAAATTTTTTGCATGCACCTTTCTTTTAAATAATATTTCATTTAAATAATATATATGCATGCACATTTATTTATTTATTTATTATTTATATATATATATATATATATATATATATATATATATATATATATATATATATATATATATATATATAATGTATACAATTTAGTTTAAATAAGATATATAAGTTAAGTTGATCTAATCGTCCAGGTATGATCAATATATGTAGTATTAAGGTTATTCTTATAATATTAGATATATATGACACGATTATTCAAATTGCGCTGATATCATGCATTAATGTGTGAAATTTTGTCAGTTGTGATCTAAGTGATGCCCCAAGCACCAGACTATGCAATCTTAATGCTTCAAATTTACAATTTTATTTTTCAATCTGCACACTTAAAATTTATAATTCCATGAAAAGAAAATAGATTTTGCTTATTTCTCTTTAATAAAAATCCAATTGATTGAATTTTATTTCATACAAACACCTTTGGAGAGCACTTTACCAACTGCAGTTTGCGTCTATGTTATTTGCATTAATACACTTTTTTTTAATGTATGTATTAATATTATATAATTTTTAATAATTTTTTATTAAAAGATACAAAGAAAGCCCAAACTCCCACTTACAAAAATTAAGCTTCGTACATAACAGATGTGTTTCATGCATCCAGTTTGAAAAAAAAATATAGGTATTTAAAAATAGGTCTCATAAGCACGCTTAGGTTAGTTAGCGTGTAAGTCTCAATGTTTGTATTAAGAAATCTGTAGGTTCAACCACTCCCATTCATATATAAGTATTTAATAGTTTATTAAAAAACATTAAAATTATATATAAATATTTAATAGTTTACAAAAAAAACAATAAAATCATATAAATGGATTCCTGGAATAAGTTTATGGTTAAAAGGGGAATGGTACGAATATGTTTCAGGGAAATTCAGAGTTTCGGTAATGAAGCCAAGGGCTATGCCTCTCACGGTGGCGGATTTTTATTTATGTTTCCAGATCCACCTAATTTTGATAAAGGTAACATTAATGTGTTATTGCTGGAGGCAAGAAATCAACGCATTCATGAATTTATATAGAAAGAAAGAAAGAGTACTGTAAAAATAGTTTATGGGATAGATTCTTTTTCTTTCTAGTTCTTGTATTTAACTTTGTTTTTGAAGTTTTACAATAATTTTTCAGTTTCTAGATAAACTCTTCACTGAATAAATTATCCCAAAAATTAGCTACTAAGATACCTACATAATTTTCCTTCTATCCATATACTATTTCACTTCAACTAAATTTTGAGCTCATACCTTTATTACATTGGATTAGCTCTAACTTATGAATTGGTTAGAGTGATATTGTTATTGGATTAGCTCTAACTTATGAATTGGTTAAAGTGATATTGTTATTACTTTGGCAGATCGATTTTGTAACTAGCATTTTTTGGGGAATATTATAATAATAATATAATTATTCGTATTTAATCTAAGCATCCAAATAGAAAGGGAAAATAGTATGAAAATGAAAAGTAAATCCTTTCTAAGCTGCTCACGCCAAAACCACTGCTAATTATGTCATTACGCTGTAAGCACTCTGTATTTATAAACACATATTGACATTCTGATGATGACCTCTTAACCATACGTGACCGTACCCTATTCGTTAAGTGCACTATAAATCCCTACTATGTCATGCTATGTCAATTGGGTGTTATCTCTACTATGTCATGCTATGTCAAGTGGGTGTTAGTTGATTTAGTTGATTATAATATATATATATATATATATATTCATTTCATTTTATAATGAAATGAAATTTTAATGTTTATGAGATTAAAAATAGGTTATAGGGAAATGAAATTTTAACGTGTATGAGATTAAAAATAGTCTATGAGATTATGAGTTCTTTGTTTTTCGCTTTTTGTATTTCAGTTTTTTTCTTATTCAAATTGATGATGAGCTGGCCCAACCTTCCAACAAACTCATTGTTGAAAAGATAATGCCAAGAAACCGATGCTAACATATTCCCATAGTTTTTTCTGATGTCTTTGAACACATCACATTCCAAAATGAAAAGTTTTTCCGATTCCACTGCCCCATACATGCAAAATGTACACGCTCGTTCTTCGCAAGCTTTTTTAGGTCTTTTCCACCATCCTGTTTCAGAGCAAAGATGATGCAAGTTGGTTCTTAATTGAGCAATAAGAACCTTTGCCCTCCACGGAATGTTAGCTCCAATGTACTCTTTTTGTTGGAGATAATACGTGGGGTTGAATTCTTCAATGTAGTACTTATTCTTTCTACCCAACTCTTTTCCCCATACCTGTTTATGAAACTTCTCGATAACAAAATTCTTCAACTCCTTGCTATTTGTGGGACAAGCATTGAGGTAGATATTCCATTTTTGCATCCATGTGTAGTTTTGTTTCATCCATGTTTTCTTTCTTTCACTCATGCCTTCCTTGAAGATAACATTAGGCCATCTACCTACTCCCATTTACTCAATTCATTTTAGATATCTTATGGGCCGCACCATAGCAATTACTTTGATGGGAGTTGCTCCTATTTCACTCAACATTATCTTATAAGGTACTGAACTTTTTATTTTGAACTTGCTTATGATCAAGCGTTTTTGGATTTTCTCAATTTGATTCCATTTTGAGACAGGGGTGTTGCTAGCCCACAATTCACACCCATATAACATCACTGGACAAACTAGGAGTCCAAAAATCACTTTAATCGTTTTCCAATCCCATACCTCTGCCTCTCTACATCTGTTTTGAAGAGCTTATAATGCTTTCCACCCTCTTAAGTTGATTCTCTTCTTTTTGTAGTCCTCCCAAATAAGTTTGTTGTTGAAATCGATCCCAAGGTATTTGTACTCATTTACTTCTTCAAGAATGTTGTCTTCAAAGAAGAACGTATGGTGACTCTGCTTCCTTTTATTAGAGAAAATCATTATCTTGGTCTTGCTAATATTGACTTGCATCCCCACTGCTCTACAAAAATGCTCAAGGGCATATAGGTGCATCTGCAATCCATGGGCCAATTTAGAAATCAATACAAGATCATCAACATATAAAAGAAGCTTTATCACAAACTCCCCCAACCGAACACCATCCCCACCTTGCAAATTTAGCCAGTGTTCCAGTTTATCAATATATAAACCAAAAAGAGTAGGGGATAAAGGGAAACCTTGCTTGACTCCAATGTCACTTCTAAAGCTTTCTGCTTAGGTTCTAATTTTGACTTTCACCTCTTCATAAAGTCTATGGACAATAGCTCTATAATGCAAAGGAATTTCAAGTTCTTCCATTCTACGCCACAACTTATCTCTTGGGATTGTGTCAAATTCCTTTTTGAAGTCAACAAAATAGCAAAATACTTCTTCTTTACCACCCAAAACTTTTCAATAATGTATCTCAGCGTGATGCTGTGATTCACTATAAAATGCTTCGGCCTAAAACCCTCTTGTCCTTTTGCCCTTTTTTTTTTTACTTCTACCCACTTACTAATTCTATTTTCTACCATACACCAAAAAACTTTGCAAACAAAAAATTGATCATATAGGATTGATCTGCCAAAAATCTTTGTAAACAAAAAAATGATCATATGGAATTGATCATATGATTTCCTACTAAACATGTGCTACACGAACGATGACATTAAAATGGTAGTGTACGTGAGGCCAACGCTAGAGGCCAAAAGAGCGTAATGGTTGAGGAAAATTCGTAACCATGCCAGAATGCAAACCCGATGGCCGATAGAGGAGTCGAATGCAATCTTTTACAGTTTATGACTAATGGTATAGGTAAAATATATGGTAATTGGTGATTGGCAGTAGAGACGGCTAAGACTAATGGGAATAAGACTTTAAGTTTTTCCGATGCTTTTATACTCTAGGCCTTGGAGATAGGCTTTATTAGAGAGGGATATAAGTACTAGATTAAAGAACTAGGCTAAATTTTCATTAATTGGCATGAGATAAATAATCATGTTACAATAGTGTTACAATAGTGGTGAGGAAGTTGAAATAAAAAAAATAAAAAGAGTAGTTTTAAAACTATTAAGAAATGAATAATAATAAATTAAACAATAGTGGTTTTTATATTTACGGTAATGAGTTGGGCTATTGAAACAATTTTTAATGAGTTGGGTTATTGGAACAATTTTAGGTTGGTAATGATATCATATAAATAGTTAATTTAAATTATTGTTTATTTGAATTTTTAAGTTAATAAATTATTGTGATGAATGGATGCATAATAATATATTTATAAATATAAAAAATAATATTAAAATATTGATAAGATAGTGTGAGAATATTAATGAGACATTTCAAGACTAAAACTTATAAACTCTTTTATCCAAAATTATAGTTATATGGTTATAAATATTTAAAACTAAAGTTATGTGGTTTTTTAAAATATTTAAAATATTAGGCATTTATATTAATTATTTATTTAGAGAAGAGTTTAATTTTAATCAAAATTAGGTGAAAAAAAAAGTGAAAGTGTATGGCATTAATTTAAATATTAATTACATATGGTTTAAGATTATTCAACTAAGTTTAAAAAAAAATTATAATGGTGAAAAAAGGTATGCATCAAATTAATACTTAGTGAAAATCTTGAAATTGTTTATATTTAATAGAGGATTTTCAATAAAATTATATTTATAGAATATCACTTGAAAGGGCTAACCATGAGTTATGAGTTAAATTTCTTTTGTTATGATTTGAAGTATAATATTGTGATAATGTTTCATGAGGTGATGGAATGTGGTAAGTGGACATAGTTCTGATGAGAGGTTAATAATGCCATGCATACGTGGTGCTTATTTACCTATTTTGTTATAATGAATATGATATGCATAAGGATTATGATGTTATGGTATGAGGTATATTGATATGTAATTCATTTATTATGTAATGTTATGATATATATTTGACACAAATATGTTGATGTTATATTTTATGATGATATTTCATGACGTGAAGCATGTGGATTTCCATAGAGATTTTATGACCTGCATGAGCATGTAGTTTTTACTATTCAGAATATGGTTATTAATAATGATGTTATGTTTTCACAATGCAAGAGTTGGCATGTGAATTATTTTTTAAGATACTATGTTATAGCTAATGCATTGGTTGCATGTTGAGATGTGGTGATTGACAGGAAATCCATGAATGGGGCGAGAGGGCTAGTTTATTTGATGATCTCGTAGGAGCCCATACCTATGAGGGAGAATATGTAACGTCATATGGGCTGGGGACAAACTCAATCAACACTACATATTCCATTGGTTCCTTCGTCTTGTATAGCTCTTGATGGATAGTTCTTGAAGGGTTGTGGGACCATCTTAAGGAGGCCAAGGGCTTGATATTGTAGGCCAAGTGTCTGGAATTAGATGAGGATGCTGCATTCTAGAAGTGGGTATAAAACATTGATGCTTGGGGTTGTGCACCTTAGTGAGCTATGGAGAGAGTGGTATAGCCTTGCGAGATGCCTGGAGTACTACTGCATGGAGTACTGAACCGGGTGCCTGCCTTGGGGAAAATGAGGTCTGAGCCGGGCGCGAGCCTTGGGGAAAATGAGGTCTGAGTCGGGGACGAGCCTTGGGTCCAGCCTTGGTTATGGACAGACCAAGGAGGCTTATGCCTGGTTCCGAAAGTGGGAAAAAAGACAGAGATTCCTTGATATTTCCCCGGTGTTGTGGGAGCTTTCGATGCCTGCTGGTCATACTAGTTCAACAGAGGGTGTTGGTAACACATGAAGTAATAAATAATTAAATACTTAACTTTGGGACGAAGTTCCTTGAAGAAGGGGAGTATGTAATGTCCCCTACTAATTATAAAATAATAAATAAAATATAAATAATATAATATAACTAAATAAATAAGTAAATAAATAATAAGTTGAGAATAATAAATAAAATAGTAAAAAGTAAGTGGAGTTCTAAATAAAATGGTAAATAATAAACTAGAGTCCTAAATAGTAAACAAATAAGTGAATTTAAGAGTTAATTAACAAAAGTAAAAAAGAATAAATTAAGAAAGAGTTAAACTAAGAAATTATAAAATTTAATATCCCAAAATGGGACTGCTCAGTAATGCATGCATAAAAAACGCATTTTCAGAAATATATGCTACAAAAATCGAAATCAACACTTGGATCCCTTAGATATGAAAACATACCATATAAATCCAATAATTTATCAGAAACAAATCAAACTAGGTGAGGTAAACAGACCTCCCACACCTAGTATGGCTCAAAATTGTTAAAACCCCAAAAATACTACAACATGAAATTACTGCATAATGAGACAATGAAGTCTATTGAGAGTTATGCACAGAAATAGTTGAGAAAAATAGATCTGATATTATTTTAAACAATATGGCTCAAGAATTGAGATCTAGTCTCCTTTATACAAAATCTAGAGAACTTGGGAAGGGTTTCTAGGAATACACCCAAATACAAATGGTGATATTCAGCAATAAGACTGAATAATCACTGAAAAATAAAGCACAGGAGTATATAAGGCTAAAATAATATAGATATGATGCTGATATGATCAAAGGTCTTCCCCCATGGAAGGATCAACCATCCAATCACAGGAAAACTCCCAAAAAGAGCCACAAGATCCACTGCAGAAACTGCCCTCCAAAAATAACGCAATTCCAGACTGGAATAACGTTGTAGGTGATGGAAATATATTGTCCTACTCCCAAATATCTGAAATCAGCCCAAGAACCCTCCAAACAGATCTCCTAATAGAATGAATCCTTCCTCCTATGCAAACCCAACTCAAAAAGTGGGATACTCAACCCTCCATTTCAACACCCTACAACACAACGTTATAATTCTATAGAAATAACATTGTAGCTGAAGACTGAATCTTGGAACCAATGCCAGATGTGTGGAATGATGGATAAGGTCTCTCCCAAGAGCTACTCAAAGGGAAGAGATGGAATTCCTAAACAGGAATACCTCGGTGCTAAACAACACCAGCAATCTTAGCTAAACAGCTGAAGAGAGCAAAGTCTAAGCAGACACATCAAAATATCATTCATAAGCTAACCTCAAATGGCTTCCATCCTCTTCCTTATAAACTAAGTGAGCCTTCTCACCTTGGGTCCCACTCATTAGGGTTTCGACCATCACACAAACAATCTCCCTCCAAAACTGCGTTGTACCTTCATCAATGCCACTTCTCCATAACAATGTTGTTTGATTTGGTCAAGGTTGACCTCTTCAACCTGCTTCAGCCCTTTTCACACCTAAGAATCTTCAATCCATCTCACATATAGTTGTCTAGGCTGAACCTCATTCATATTGAGCTATTTTTATTGCTGATCCACTCCTCCTACATTTATGTTGTTGACTTGGTCAAACTTGACTTTGTCCACATGAAAATGTCCCTTTTCACACATGAGAGTGCTAGATCCAGTTATTTTTATGATCCCTTTTCACATCAAGAAGGATTTTATTTCTATTTCTGAAATGTATGGGCATCCTTACCTGAATATTCATCTCCTAAGCATAAGAAACAAAAATCAATATTCCAATTAGCTACTTGCTAATTTTGGAATATTAGAGTCCTCCCCTCCCAAATGTTGCTTGTCCTCAAGCAACTGTAATGATAGAATTGAAGAGCCTCCTCTTCTTCCCATGTAGCATCCTCATATGATAAAATCCTCCAAGGATCAAGATGTTGTCTCATCAATACATCTCCAAGTTGTTCCTCCCAAGTATGCAAGCTAGCTTTTGGTGAGCATCCCAAATAGCTATCATCATGTAAAAGTAAAATATCCATGGAGGCAACAATGGGTTGTTTAAAGGCCTTCTTGAGGCATGAGGTCTGATATAAATTGGGATCTACCATCCCCAAGAAATCATCCATACAAAATGAGTTACCTCCCAACATGACAACTCCTGAAAATCCTCCTCCACCTTGAGCACCTGCAAAGTAGGTGGGCTGAAAATCTAAACATGGTAGACAAAGTAGCCTACCCCACGTTGTCCTCCTCTCCACTTTAGGGAAAATTTTAAGGATGGAAAATTATCTTGAAGTTTAAAAAATTGGTGAATATCACTAGTCCCTAATATGCAAGCTATAAAATGTTTATTGATGTATTTGTAAAATTATTCAAATTTATAATGATATTATATATATTGTTTATATAATTTTGGTTATTTTTAACGTAAAATAATTTTATATTGTAAAATTTGGGTGAACCATTTTTATAAAAAAATGGAAATTGGCGAATCTTTTTTTTGGAAAAACCATGGAAAATTAGCCCACCTATGAATATTAGCCCCTAAAATTTTCCATGCTCCACTTATGATAAGTGTATATCATTTGCTGACCTTGGGATGCAATAATGTTGCCCTCAAGTGGCAAGAAGAGAACTAGATCTCCAAAGATCCTTCCTCCAACATTGTGAATCAAGCTGACCCAAACCATCCCATATGTGATGGATAGAAAATCATCACCATATGGCATCCAATCAACCCTATGGCCCACATCATGGAAAAATAAGTGTCTTACTGTAGTGGCCATATCATTTCTCATGCTCCCCTTGGAACATGCAATGCAAAAAGTGTGGGAAATCTCTTTCCCCAAGGACACATCCAGCCAACGTGTCTCTCCCCCAATCATGCTCCCAATAAAAATAAGAATATCATGAACAAGTGAAATCATGATTAGCATCAAAATGAGGGAAATACTGAAGGTTTCATGTGGTGCTGGAGGGTACCAAAAGTTTCCCAAGTGGTCACAGCGCAATTTTCCTAACTGTTGCTTCAGAAAATAGTATGGTAAGTTGTGTCTTGATACATGGATAATTATGTATGTCATTACATATACTAATGAATAGTAAATGGCTGGGTACATCAACTAAACATACATGAAATGATAAAACACTTGCCAAAGGCCATATAAAAGATGGTTGTCTCCATCATACCATTTGGCCCAATGTTGACCATGGATCTCCATGAAAAGCTTGCCCTCTTATGGAGCAATGCACTGAATAGAAATGGTAAGAGGATGCAAATACTCAATGAAATAATCAATAAGTACATAAATACATTTCTTACCATGCATAGTGAGTGGGCTGAAGGTGTGGTCCATGGATTAGTCCTCCCATGAGAATATCCTCATTAATGTCTGTAAAATGAAGGGATGCATTCTCCTCTTGGAACACTTCATCACTAGGAACATACTCCCAAGTGTCAGCAATGTTGGCCTTAGTGATAAGGCTCTTGTCACTCCATGTCTTAATCCCTTGATATTCCACATGCCAAAGTCATCCACCATCATGCTGCTATGTGGGGAAATATTCTTCCTATGTGGAAGCCCCTCATTATCCTCCAATGCTGAAGGGTAGCCTCTTTGCACCTTGAATGTGCCATCCCTTTTTCCAGAAATATCATGATGAGTATGGGAAAAATTCTGCCCATACTCTCCCAAGAGAAGCCACAACAATAATAATAATTATTGCTGCCCCCTCACACCTCCATCATACAAATCACGAGGTGAAAATATGTTGATTGACATGAAGGAGATCATATCAACATAATGCACCCAAAATCTTTGCTGCCATATGATGCAAGTGCCTTGCCAAGTTCCTTCCACCCACATACCCTTAGAAAAAGTATATGTCATATGATGGCCAAACCCTTTCAAGAGTAGCCAACGCATCCATGCCTCTTGTTGCCCGGTGTCATAAATATGCAAGTGGCTCACAAGCCTCTTTCTCTCCATCTACACCCATTCATCCACCTGTGGATGTCTCCTACCATTCTCCATCTTGGTACTCCTCCAATGAAGACTACCATCCTCCTCGATCAGATTTTTCTGCTTGCATTTCATGGGATGCTGAAATGCAACTCCTTGGAGATCTCCTAGAGAATATCTCACACCAATGATCATCTTGAATCCATAAGGATCCAAGGGTGCTGAAGGCAAAGCCTCTTTACTGTTGCTTAATGGCAGCGTTGTTAGTCTCCTCAATGTCATATTTGCTCTCTCATACTCCAACTTAAGGATGAACATATGGTTTTGTATGAGTTTGTTTTGGACAAGATTCATCCTATCCTCCAAGTTTTCAAACCCCAAGCTCAAGTGTGGTGTGCATCTCAACAAAGGCATATGAGGATGATGGTTCATCCCTTCCTTGAACAATTTAAGGTTTCACAGCGCAGTGCCATTCCCTTGTTCTACATAAGCAATGTGAAATGGTATATATCCCTCGATAAGATTTGTTGAAATTATAAGAGATGGAAACTTAGGCATACCTTCGTGAAATTTGGAAGTATCTTGTATGGCTGTAAGAGTTCCTTCCTCCAATGTGTTGGCTTCCCCAACTATTGAAGATGAAGGCTGCTCCTCCATAGTTGTATCAGCGCTGGTACATGCTTCTTCCAATGGTGATGAGGGCTTCTCCTCCTCTGATTCCTCTTTGCCAAATTTCCTAATCAACCTTTGAGAAAACTCAGTAAGAGTAGTCACTCCTGCATGGCTCAAATGGCTAAACCACCAAGTGTTTTCTTCACCCTCAAGGTGCAGTGCTGCAATTTCTACAACCTCTCTTTCTACCACTGGATGTAGTAGGAAGAATGCATTTAGTTTCCTTTCCCAAACCCTTGCTGTAGATGACCCATCAAAAGTAGACAATACAAACCTATTTCCCTTGATCCTCCCTTGGCTACAAGGTCTTCTTTCTTCCTCCAATTGAATGAACCGAGGGAAATCTAGAGTCTCCTTGAAGGCTCTAGGTTGAGATTTGTACTCAACAAGGTATTCACTTAGAATCTCGTGATCCAATTGTCCTCCATATTTTTGCAAATTTTCCTTCTTTTCAAAAGGAAAGGGTATGGTCCAATGCTTTGGAGCTCTCTGCAACACTAGTTTCCTTTTCTGATCATAGGAAGTGCATGGGTATTCCTTCTCTTGAAACCCTCTAGAAGTTTCACTACTCCTATTTACTTATTTTTGTTTAACCTCCTTGGATAGGTTCTTCATGGATCTAAAAAATGATGAGACAAAGCTCATTTTCTCCATAATTATCATCTTCCATTATTCTTATAGCATTTTGGCTTGAAGTCCATAGGCTGAGCCAAGATCTTACTTTGATACCATTGTAATATCCCAAAATGGGACTTCTCAGCAATGCATGCATAAAAAACGCATTTTCATAAACATATGCTACAGAAAATGAAATAAAAATTTGGATCCCTTAGATCTAACAATATACCATCTAAATGCAATAATTTATCAGAAAAAAATCAAACTAGGTGAGGTAAATAGACCTCCCACACCCAGTATGGCTCAAAATTTCTAAAACCCCAAAACTACTACAACATGAAATTACTGCATAATGAGACAGCACAATATATTGATATTTTATGCACAGAAATAGTTGAGACAAATAGATCTGATATTATTTTAAACAATATGGCTCAAGAACTGAGATCTAGTCTCCTTTATACAAAATCTAGAGAACCCGGGAAGGGTTTCTAGGAATACACCCAAATACAAATGGTGATATTCAGCAATAAGACTGAATAATCACTGCAAACTGAAGTACAAGAGTATAGAAGGCTGAAATAATATAGATCTGATGCATATCTGATCAAAGGTCTTCCCTGATGGAAGGATCAACCATCCAATCATAGGAAAACTCCCAAAAAGAGCCACAAGATCCACTGCAGAAAATGCCCTCCAGAAATAACACAATTCCAGACTGGAATAACGTTGTAGGTGATGGAAATATATTTGCTTACCACCAAAGATCTGAAATCATCCCAAGAACCCTCCAAATTGATCTCCCAATAGGAGTCCTTCCTTTTATGCAAAACCAACTCAGAAAGTGGGGTACTCAACCCTCCACTGCAACACCCTGCAACACAACGTTATAATTCTGCAGAAATAATGTTGTAGTTGAAGACTGAAGCTTGGCACCAATGAAATATGTGTGGAATGATAGATCAGGTCTCTCCCAAGAGCTACTCAAAGAAAAGAGATGGAATTCCTAAATAGGAATACCTCAGTGCTAAACAACACCAACAATCTTAGCTAAACAGCTGAAGAGAGAAAAGTCTAAGCAGACACATCAAAATATCATTCATAAGCTAACCTCAAATGGTTGTCATCCTCTTCCTTATAAACTAAGTGAACCTTCTCACCTTGGGTCCCACTCATTAGGTTTTCCACCATCACACAAACAATCTCCATCTAAAACTGTGTTGTACCTTCATCAATGCCACTCCTCCATAACAACATCGTTTGATTTGGTCAAGGTTGACCTCTTCAACCTGCTTCAGCCCTTTTCACACATAAGGGTCTTCAATCCATCTCACATATAGTTGTCTAGGCTGAGCCTCATTCATATTGAGCTATTTTTATTTCTGATCCACTCCTCCTACATTTATGATGTTGACTTGGTCAAACTTGACTTTGTACACATGCAAATGTCCCTTTGCACACATGAGAGTGCTAGATCCAGTTATTTTTATGATCCCTTTTCACATCAAGAGGGATTTTATTTCTATTTATGAAATGTATGGGCCTCCTTACAAATTTATTCATCTCCTAAGTGTAAGAAACAAAAATCAATATTCCAATTAGCTGCTTGCTAATTTTGGAATATTACATAAAAAATTAGTAAAGTTAACAAAAAGTAAATAAAACTAAGAGAAATACCAAATTAAGTAAAGTTAACAAAAATTAAGTTAAACTAAGAGAAACATTATATTAAGTAAAACTTAAGTCGCATGTTAATATAGTGAATGTGTGCATGTGGTTCCCATTACATTTTTGGTCTATTTCATATACATTGAGGAAGATTCATGGGTCATTCTTTCTTTCATCCTTTCTATGGAGAGAAAGGTATTTTGAGGCAAAGGATACCTTGGCAGTAGCACGTTGATTGAGGGTTCGGGGTGGGCCAACTGTCGAAATATTACATACAGTTGAGCCTACGGTTGGGTGGAGAGTTGTCCCCAAAAATTTGTTGCGGTCAGCAGGATTCAGATAGCATTCAACTATGGAGTCTCAATTAAGGAGTATTGCCATTACAGGTAAGTGGTATTTTCCCGTTTATGAAATTTCTATGATGATTAGTTAAAAAATTTTTGGGTTGATTATTAATTGTGTATTTGATATAATTAATGGCATGTTAAATTTGGGGTTGTTACAACAATCATGAACAAAACTTACCCTCCCTAAGGTCAGTTTCAACCAAAATCTTAACTACCCTTCTATCAACTTTCAAGTAAAACCCTTCTTTCAAGTCAATGAATTTTCTTATTCCAACTCTTAAACTTTCAACACCTTTCTCATTCTATAGTTCCACTAATAGGTTTCGAAGTTCCACCAAAATGGGCTACATGCACTTATTCTTTCCTTGGATCAAACTCATGCCTCCACCTTTAGACGTCGAGGTATGATAGACCCTAGTATTGCTTCAAAGCTAAAACTTTTTTCACTTCAAATTTTGTTCAAAACTAGAAAGCTAACCTCCGACTTATCCAAATATGGTTTTTTTTCAAATATCCCAACAATCCTAACCAACTTTGCTTCATCCAACACTTGGTTTTTGCTTCATCCACCACTTTTTTACTCATTTTGACAATGTGTTTCCTATGAAATGGAGGATTAGGACTTTACTCATCAAGTTTATAATCTCTTCTTATCCCATGTATTTGATTGCTACTAAATTAACCTTCTCATTATGCATTTTCATGCATTTCCACCTACATTTGTTGCTTCCTTAAAGTAGGTTTTGAACTATTCCTTGGCTTAGGATTCTCTAAAATATTCTCTTATCAACTCCTTTGATGATAGATCATTGAATCCAAACTTTGTTATGTCCTCAAGAACCCCCAACTTGCCAATTTCTCCTTCCTCCTCCCTTGTTAGGCATAAGTCTTATTTTCAAGCCTTGTTGATGACTTGGATTAGTCAACATGTCCATCCATGTTATATTTTCACAAAGGATGACATTCATTGACGTTGGGAGATGTATGTATTGGCATTCTATCACCCATGCTATCATTTAAGACTAGTACCGTGAAGCTTATTGGAGTTTTGTTCTTAGATTTAGGTTTACCCTAGCATTTTCAAATGGATATTCTATTATGGATTCATCACAATAATCCCTATGGGGTCATCACAATAAGCCCTTCATCCTTTCTAGACTTAACTCGTCCCTTTTTCAAATGCTTCTTCTTCCTCTTTGAAGTAATATACATGGTCTTTCTCCATATTAACCATTTAAAATTTCCTATCTTAACTGAAGAATGGATAAATGGGGTTCAAATGAACTCTTAATTATTCCATAATCCTTTGTTAAGCCTAATATTATCTATTTTGATGCTAGAATTGTCTATGCAAAAGACTCATGAAATTTCACCAATTGCTAAAATAAAGCCAAAATTAACTCCTAAAATGGAGCTTTGTTTGGTGGATCTGAACTCTTAATTAATCCATAATTGTTTATACATCCTAATATTCTATAAAGGATCTATTTTGATGCTAGAGTTGTCTATGCAAAAGACTCATGAAATTTCACCAATTGCTAAATAAATCCAAACTTAAAACTCCTAAAATGGAGCTTTGTTTGGTGGATCTGAAGCATGCATTGTAGAGAAATTAAGAGGAAATTGTGTTTCCAAAATTCAGATTAGAACATTTGGAATATTCCTTAGAAGGTTAACTTAGTGTTTGGTGTCAAGAAAGGCAAGGGCCATTTCACTAGGAATGGTCACTATCTCTTCCTCACTGCCTCCCTTCCCATTAATAAACAAAATACACTTCCAAAAGTTGTTGAATGAAATACTACCCCACAAAAAAGATAACAATTTGATGAAGCAATGAAATCAGCTAAACCCAAATTCTAGAATAGAAGATAACAGTTTGATGAAGCAATGAAATTAACTAAACCCAAATTCTAGAATTGATGATAATATGAAATCAGCTAAACCCAAATTCTAGAATTGATGTTAAGATGAGATATATGCTCAGCTAAACCCAAATTATAGAATTGATGATAAGATGAAATCGACTAAACCCAAATTCTAGAATTGATGATAAGATGAGATATATGCGACCTTTGTACAACTAGTAAGGTCATTGACGTGAATTTTAATTTTCACACTACATTTTTGTGATATTGCTATGATTCATAGTTGAAATAACATGTTTTTTGTTGTTTTTATGGATTTTCCTTTGAAGCACTTTAAACGTTATACCTTGGAATTTTCTTTTTCTAGCAAGAAGGATGTCAGGGGATTTATTTCGACATAACTTGTGAATTCTTGATTATTAGGACTTCTTGAGAGTTTTTTGGTTTCTTATTAGTTTTTGGTTGCTATATTTTTTGTGTTTTCTGATATTTTCAGGTTATGCTCATGTTAGTCGAGGTTCTTTGAGTTTTCGTCTGGCCCTTTTTTAGTCTTATGATTTTTTGAGTGGTTGACCTTGTTGAGTTTTTATCGAGTCTAGGTTTTGTAACATTCTGAGGGACCAACTCAACTATCTATGAGACTAAACAATTAAGTCACATCATTGATCCTATTGGCCTAAACATAGGATTTAATCAATGTATTAAAAAGATAGAATTCAAAGATACACTATCTTTATAACAACTATCTATCGAGTCTAGGTTTTGCAACATTGTGAGGGACCAACTCAACTATCTATGAGACTAAAAATTTAAGTCACATCATTGATCCTATTGGCCTAAACAGAGGCTTTAATCAATGTATTAAAAATATATAATTCAAATATACACTATCCTTCTAACAACTATATATCGAGTCTAGGTTTTGCAACATTGTGAGGGACCAACTCAACTATATATGAGACTAAACATTTAAGTCACATCATTGATCATAATGGCCTAAACATAGGCTTTAATCAATGTATTAAAAATATAGAATTCAAATATACACTATGCTTCTAACAACTCATAGCTCAATTTAATTGCAAATCTCTGACACTATGATGTAAAGCCACAAGAAGGTCCATTGCATTCCAAATTATTCTAGATTATGAGAATATAATTCATTTAAAATAATTGAACTTTAAGCCTAGGACCAAGAATGAAACCAAAGTTACCCTTAGCAGTCATACACCTTGTAAAATGACCATGGGTTCCCAAGCTAAACTTGATATAGTGAAAAATGACTATGGGTTCCCAAGATAAAATTGATTTGTACTATAGTGTAATATTCCCCATTTTGATTTTTCAATTGAGGGGATTAATGGAGTTTATTTGGGAGGTACTAAGCATAGAGTAATTTTTTCATATTCCCCATTTTTATTTTCATTTGAGGGGATTAATGGAGTTTATTGGGGAGGTACTAAGCATAGCATAATTTTTTCATTTGGGCATTGGAGACATTTTTGGCAAATGGGACTTAGAAGAAAAGGAAAATTATAGCTCTAGTGGAATGTGTGGGCCACAGGAGAAGGAAATTCGACCCAATGGAGCAATTTTCACTAGTGAGAAAAGAGAGAGAAAGGCAGGGGTGTGAATTAGTGGAAGGTGGGGACCACCCAGGGAGAGAGGGACAACAATTAAAAATAGAGCTTGGAGGCCTCCATTTGATATATTTTATCATTTGACAATTTAACATTAGTTCTCTTGATCTTCTTAGCCAAGACAACCATGTTGTTCAACACAAGGAATTTCTGAGCAGGAATTCCACCCTCATTTCAGAGAACTTCGAGTGTCTCCCTAGTGAGGCAATTTGGGGAGCTCAATTCAGAGTTTTCATTGGCCGTATTTGGAAGTTATTTCAGTTGGTACATTTTTCTTCTAGGGTGCAAAAGTGGTTCAAATTTCTTGTGGGGAGATCAGTTACGGCGGAGCAGAACACCGGAGGATTTGCAGGGGTTTACACCTAATTTAGCTGGATATTTTGTGGTGATTAGCAAGGATGAGTTGAGATAATTCTTGGGGCTGAAATTCTAAATTTTTGGAAGTGCACAGGGGTTGGAGGAATAGTGGTTGAGGAGAGATAAGTGTTGGATATTGGAGGTATTCCTCAGGGGAGATTTCAACCAGAGTTGGGAAAGATTTCCAGTGGTGGATTTGGGATTAATTCAGCAATATCAGTTTTGTGGGGTGTTTTCTGGCCAAACTAGACAATTTTAACTTATCGGGGGTCGTTGGATTCGACCCAAACCATTTATGGGTTTTTGTAGGGCGTTTTATGGTAAATTAGGCAATTTGCACTTGTCGGGGGTTGATGGATTCATCCCAAACCATTTATGGGTTTTTGTGGGTTTATTGAGAGGAGTCTATAACTAATTTTACAAAAAAAATTGGGCGATATTCGGGTCTAAAACCCTAATTCTTACAGCAGGTCAATTTGCTAGTTAACTAGGGAATTTCACCATTTTCTGGGTTTGACTTTGGCTTGGAGATAGGAAAAACCTTTTTTGGGTATTTTTTGGTTTGGGGAGAGGAGATTGTGGCTGAAATTTCAGAGCATTTTAGGCATTATTTTGAGTAGGACGACCAATTCCATTCAGCAGTCTATAGTGGAGTTTCTATGCAAGTTTGAGCTATAGATATGGGCCAATTCTAGCACATGATCCCAGAAATTCTCACATGGGTTTTGTGTTTCTCGTTGTAGCAAGCCTAGGTTCTATTGATTTCATCCTATTGTATTTTATTTTCCATGCATAATTAATAAAATGGCTCAGGACTACTGCCTAGATTTTAGGGTTTTCTGATTTGTGCTCTTTTTCAGATTTTTATTGTCTTTTAGATCTTGCATTTGTTATTTGTTGTAAATTTCAATTTGGAATATTACAATGATATTAGAGCCACGATCTTGGCCCATTGTGGGGTAGTAAACTAGATCATGGAATATTAGGGCATATATGCACAATGACAGGTTGAACCATAGTCAAATCCATGGCTAAAGGAAGATTCAGTATGTAGGATTTTTTGGGTGGAATCCACTAGAACGTTGAGATGTTGACTCAGTTGAGGAAGGTATCAGACAATATCCATCGTTATCCTTACAATAGAGACACTAGATGTGCACATGTCATGCGGGTACAACCATCTACACCATTTGGAGAGAGTTGAAAAAATCAAGGCACTAGATCTCCTGAAAGGGAGTAGAAAGGCGAGGGACAGTTAGAGGGTAAGACCAGGAGGTGATTTTTCTAGTGGATACCTAGCTTTAGATATCAGGAGCTTGAGGAGGAGGTTGAGCATGAGGCTAAGGGTACACAATATTGTGAGGAGCACATAGATACACCCAACATGATGCAGGAGTCACCTTTGTTGGATATTCCTTTAGTAGCTTCGGCTGACACCTTAGTGGAGAGAATAGAGCATACACTCAGAGGGCCAACGGTTTAGGAGGTACCACTAATGGATGAGATTGCAGACAATTGACGAGGTACCCAGTGTTGTGACCAAGTTTCTAGACGATGACTTCCCACAACATATTGGTGAGGTTCCTTGAGACATATCTGTCATTAAAGAGGTGTCAGAAGAGACAGAGGGGTCTAGAGCTATGACCGAGTTTACAGATGATAATAGCCCTCAAAAGTTTCATCAGTTTCGGTCTCACCTTCTAGAATGGAGAAAGAAGGCCACAACAATGAGAGAGGCCATTCCGAAGTAGAACAAGGAGTTGGAGGACATGAGAGTGGTTTGTGCCGAGTCAGCGGCCAAAATGACACACGTTGGGAAATGGTTGGGTTTACTAATGGTTTAGCTGGAGTGTGTATTGGAGAGACAGGGCAGCCCTACTAAGACATACATAGATGAGGTTGCTAGTAATAGTAGGTTTCCTTTACATATTGGAGAGGTAGAGGTAGAATCAGCTCGTCAGATATTATGTGTCGACCATGATGGTGAAAGGAGGCGACATGAGTTGCACAGGGTGCTGCATTTGCAGGATGGAGGGTGTGTTCTATGTATAGGAGTTTGTACATTTGATCCCTCCCTTGGGGTTGGATGGTGAGATATTCTGAGTTGGTACTAAGTGGAGTGGCTATGTATATGGTAGTGGACTGAGGTGAAGCTCGGTGGGAGCTTCCAAGTACTAGGGATACTAGAAGCCCTGAATGGAATTGGTATCCAGGCGAGACTACTTATCATTCCCCAGATATGTCGATTGACTACGACATTGGTGGTATAGTTTACCTAGTAGTTGAGTGCACACATTCACTAGGGGAGTTTCGGTCAGCACCAGTCACCAACCAGTTTAGAGATAGACTCCTTGGGTTGTCTTGGTATAATGGTTGTACATGGGATCATAGAATGATCAATACACTCTGGCAGGAGGTTTTTGGAAGATGTGGCATTGGTAGGCCACCAAACAGTTCCTTGTATGGAGTCGAGGGTTCTCCCTAGTTATGTGAGGGATAATGTTTATGGAGGAGCAGCACAATGGTGTCATCGCTACAAGTACATAGCGAGATTCACCTTTCGTGTCTCTCAGGGATGATTTGGAAGTATCAAAGGGAATAATGATGCAACAATAGAGGAGGTGATACTAGTAGGGTGCCGGCTGACGCATACTATCTCATCTTTAAATCATGGCATCTAGTGGCGTGTAGGGGCATACAGTGTTGGGCAGTGGCTCATAGGTGAGAACGGAGGTGTGTGGTGGCGTGACGCGATGCATGGGTTCACACCATGGAGTATGGGTAGTGACTCACACCACAGTGGATTTTTTAATTAGAGTGACAGATGCGTTGGTGCATATGGGACACCCGACGGTACAGGGTGATACAAAAATAGGCAGGGTGATCCCGTCATGTACAATGACAATGTATGGCATATAGTGGCATGCCGAGGAGTGTGGTGATACTTGGTGGTATGCAGTGGCACATGATGCAGCACAACAGGTTCTTGGAGTGTTGCCTCCAAGGAGACTTATGGACAAGGGCATTAGGTGTACCATTGGATGAAACTCACCCAGGATCAATGAGGACGCAGATGAGCATCTTTTGATGATATTCATTGGGATTCGCATGCCTCTCTAACTTCTACATTGTTGGAAAGCACAAAGGAGTTGGGTGTGGTCACTTGATACCTTCGTCACGAATAACATGGCATGAGATTCTCGCTCGAGAAAGTTAGTTGGGACACAGAGTATCTAAGGGGAGACATATCAGTGGTGGTGTTTGGTCAAGGCACGAGCTGACGAGAACAGGCTTAGGGAGGTGACCCTGAGTGAGTTGTAGGGTGTACTATTGGTAATACATTTCGAGATGTTATGTGAGAATGAGGTACATGGGATGGTAGTCCCTGTTATCAGGAGGATACTTAGGCTCCTAGTAGTATCTAGGTACATCATCAGGAGCTAGAATATAAATTTTCGTTGTGTGGTTTGGCAAGAGCAACGTATTTTTCCATATGTAGGACAAATCCTTGATGTTCGGTTCACATTCATTGGATACATATAGGGGTTGAGGACAAGGCACAGGGGGGTCCCAAAAAACAACAACATGCCATAACAATAGGCAGTGAGGATGGGGAGCCGTGGACCTCCAGTATGGGTATGGGATCTAGGATGTAGTTAATTGGTGGGACACTCCTCCAATTAGTGAGTACGGTCAGGATAGTAGGTGATCCAGTTCATTATCAGGTTGACATATGTGGGATCACTGAGGTTTTCAGTATATGGCGAGGTAGGTGGTTTTTTAGGATTAGGGCCAGCCATGGAGTGATAAGCGTGGGCATTGCTGAGTCACATTGGTAGGATGTGCATAGCCTCAATGAATATCCCAAATGGGCATTAACAGTAATAAAAGTGCAAATAGACAAGTAACTACAACAAAAATGCAAACACCATTAAAACACACAAACTAGAGCCAAATTCACTTTTGATCCATTTTATTAATATATGGGGAAAGAGTTTAATTGAGGTGCTGGAAAGTTTGCACCTAGGATTGCTTAAGGCCGGATTGAAGAACAACTCAAACCCAAGCAAAAAATCTGGCTAAAAGTTCCTCTGCGTGGCTCAGTATCTGTGTTGGCTAGCCCAGAAATGTCACTGCTAGCTGACTTCAGACTGCTAGTTGGGCTGCTTTCTCTGCTCAGAAAATTCCAGGTTTTTAACCCCAAACTCTACTCACCAAACTCACAAAAACTCCCGAAGGAATTGGCTAGATATTGACCTCGGAATTTCGGCCCAATTTCTTCTAGCTCCTCTAGTTGTTCGATTTTTTAGGTTTTTTGTTTGAAGCTTTAAACCTGCCCAAAAAATTCTTCCAAATTAATCTTTGATTCTCTTCAATAAGCCTAGAAAAACCCAGAAAGGGTTTGCACAACGCTTGTCCTCGGAATTTGGCCCTCTTGGGCTTGGCTCACTATGCTACTGGGTAAATCAAACCTCTAGATGAGTCTACTGTAAAATGCCTCTGGAGAGCTACCAAAACCCCTGGTAGGTGGTGGTTAACCTCCCCTCCAAATATCCTGCTGAAACTCCACTGCTCTCCACACTCCTGGCACCCACATTGAATTGAACTACACAATCACTGTGTATTCTACTCTACCTTTGTGCAGTACTAAAGGGGATACACTCTTCCTATTTCTGTGATATGTAATTCCCTCACCAAAATTTAGAACTCCTCTCTTGAGCGGGCACTCGAAGTCCCCCGAGGTAGAGGTTGACATCTCCAGTTGAAGATCTCGTGTGCTAAACAACACTGTAGACTTGGCTCTCTGGCTCAAGCGTGCTTTAGCCAAAATGACCAAGAGAAATAAGATGAATGAATGAATGACCAAATGATCCTTCCCTTCTTCCTTTTATCCATTGAGGCTCAACGTATGCTTTGGGTCCCAGCTTTTCCTTTTTTCCCTCTCCTTGGCCAATCACGTGTTGCCTTCCTCTACCCGATCCCACACTGTCCTTTTCTTTCCTCTTTTATGCTGCCACCTAAGGCCAACTCGACCCGAGCACTAGAGTCAAATTTTTCCCTTAGGGAATTTAGGAAAATAATTTATTTGGCCTAATTATTAATTGTGGGTCCCCTACCCACTTTATTTCTACCCAACATTAGGATTTTCCAAAATTAATAAAAAATAATATCCTAGATAGCTGACTGCTAATTTGGGGATATTATAGTCCTCCCCACCAAAAATTGGTTGTCCTCAAGCATTGCCTAAACAAGCCTCCTCACTAGGTGATGCTCCCCACTGTCATTGAAAAATGTGCCTGGGTCCTAGATGTGCCACTAAATCTTCCCTGTTCTCTGCATCACCCTGATATGAAGGGATCTCTCAATGCCAAGATCTCAAGCCATCCTGTCCAACATGAAGCTCCACCTACTCCACTCACCATCCTGACATGCTCATGAAGTATCCCTCTCCATTAGTGACTCTCTAAAGCCCAATGGTAGATCTACATGATCTCCACATGTAGTATACAACTCACCCCTAGAGGTTATCGAGTTATGCAAAGCTATAATGATCGGGTCCCCTACTAATCTCGTAGAGGTGCCACCATGTTGCTGCACCAATCTGACTATGAGATACCCCCCATCGTGTGCAAACTATATCCCTCTCTCCTAGCACCTTGTGGCAAGAAATCTCTAAAGGCCAGGCTCATCCTGCTTGGGCATCTCCATGATGTTGATATCTACCCCTCCACTGTCGATCATGACCCTGAGCAACAACATGATAAGTCTGCCTCACCATGCAATGGAGGTCTCAGAGCTCCCCCACGTGTTAAACCCAAGGTCAAATTTATCACCATATGCTCTATCCATGCTCATGACAAAGTGGATTGATCCATCTTCCCAATAGACCCCTAGATCCCCCAACCATATGGGGAGCTCACAACTCCCACTCAACACGAATGCCACTGTGTAGTGTTGCTACCTGTTAGAACCCATCTGGCCCTCATCTCTGACCCCTGTATGTATCCCCTGGGTGGACCCCAAGTATCAGGAGTCTGTCCCACGCATGCGTACCTGCCCTGCTCTTGCTAGACCACATCGTGATACCCGCTATCCCAACTCCTGGTGATACACATGGATACTGCCCAGAGTATGGGTACCCTCCTGTAGATGAAATATACCATCCACCATCCCTCAAATGTGAGCCCAGGGGTGGAACATATGATACCTTGGTAATCAACCATGCCATCCCTAAGCCTGGATGTGTCAACTTGTGCACCTACCAAGTGTCCCCACTGGATGGTCTCCTACCAGCTCATGACATGCCGTATCTCATCCAACTGTCTAGGGTGAGCCTCCCATGCCCTTCTACTTAAATGAAGAGTTTCAAGGGGCACAAACCAAACACTTTGTGAACATAAGAAACACTAGAGGATGATGGTGAGTATGTCCCAAAGGGTGTGACCAAGAGTCTACTTGAATGCTCAAGAATAATCCTCCAGATGACACTCTCTCTGCCTCGGATTTGCTGATAACACCCTCATAGCCCTGTCTCTGCTAAACGTGGTGTCTCCAGATGCTAAACAAGATCCTCATCGATCCTAGGTGAGTTGCATCCCATGGTACACCTACTACCCCTATTTATATGTCTCTTTGGAGGCAATTCTCTAAGAGCCCTCTACTCTGCATCATGTGTCACTGCATACCACCAAGTATCATCGCACTCCTTGACCTTCCACTGTATGCCGCAACCTGTCCCTATACACCAATGGATACGCCCGACAAAAGCTATACTGTCTTGTACCATCATGTGTCCATCCTGTGTTGCTGTACCTATCACTCGATGCATGTACCCAATGTGATGGGAAGCACTCCTACTCCACGACACAGTCTGACATACTATAACACACCCTCATGCATCTCCATGCCCATATATAGACCACTACCCAGTGATCGATGCTATTACACATCCCAGGCTGTGATGGCCTAAGGTTTTATCCATATGCATTGGCCCATACTCGATCGGTACCATCACCTCCACTGCCGCATCACCATACTCTCCAATGAATGGATCTCCCTTCCAAATCCTCCTTGAGGGGCAGAAGAAGTGAGTCTCCTTAGGTACCAGTAGCGATGTCAATCATGCTCTGCTTGTCCATTTACTCTGTGCCCCACAGAAATGAGAAGAATCCCCAACTCCATACAAGGCACTATCTGGTGGCCTACCAATTCCCCCTCCTCTATCAAACTCCTGCGAAAGTATGTTGATAATCCTATGATCTCGTGTACAATCCTCGTACCAAGACAACTCAAGAAGTTTGTGCCTAAACTTGTTGGACATTAGTGCTGGTTGAAACTCCCCTAGTGAATGTGTATGCTCAACCTCTACGTCAAATTTACCCTCCAGTTCATAGTCAATCGGCATACCTGGGAAGTGATGGGTAGTCCCGCCCGGATCCCAATGCTAGTCTAGGCTTTCGGTAACCCTAGTGCCTGGAAGCTCCCTTTTAGCTACACCTCGATGCATCACCATCTCCATAACCCACTCCACTGGGTAACAACTCAGAATATCTTGCCATCCAACCCCAAGAGAGGGATCAAATGTGTGAAATCTTTCACCTAGAGTAACCCTGACATGCAAATGTTGCACCGTGTGTAACTCAGGTCATCTCATCTTGCTATCCAAGTCAATGCATGAGATCTGACTAGGTAGCTCCGTCTCTCTCTCTCCAATGGCAAAAAGTGACCCAACTGTGTTGTTAGCCCCATCTATGTATGCCTGAAGGGAGCTTTTCCGACACTCCAATGTGCCCTCTAGTTGTACCATAAATTTCTCTGGCTAAACAATCACAAGTGACTCATCATACTAAATATCTCCCATAGAGTTCCCTAGTACCACATGCACACTGGAATACGAAACTAGCCTACTGTCATAAATTTTTCATGACTACTCATGCTCCCCAGAAGCATCCTCATATGACCCCATGGACTCATCCAAAGAAGAGTCCTCATCCTGACATACAGAAGGAATTTCCTCCTCCTCTACCTCTGCATCTCTTAGTGCCTCATCAAAGGTGGATACATCTCATGTCACCTCTGTTGATCAGCGGTTGTCATTGATGTCAACCCAAGCAGCACCAGGGGCTAACCCAATATTACATGGGAATTTTGAACTACCAAATTAATATATTCTGGGTCAATAATTCCTTTGATGGTTTCTACTTCTTGAGATGTTTCCATTGATATATGGAACGCCATGTAATTCTTCACGGTTTGAGAGATATTCATGTTTGAAGTTTGTACCCCCAGTTAGTGGGCTAAAACCCCATGGGTTTGGGGCATGGGTAATTAAAAATTCATAATTAATATTTTTTAAGCTCCTAAAATCCCTCCCACGTTCACTTGTTGAAGTCCCTCTCAACCTAAGCATTTATATAAATTGTGATCTTCATTTCCTCCTTAGGTAAGGGATTTCGCCATCTGAAAAAGGTCATCGTGGCATTTTCGCTCTAAATTTGTTTCTACGAAGGTCCAGAAGCTGAAATTTTTGTGAGGTGAGGCTGAAATCCTGAGGAAGCTACTGTAAATATTTCAGATCAATATGTGCAATATTTTTGAAGATATGATCTGTGGAAGTCGGGGTTTTTGCAGGCTCCTGAAATTCATCTCAAAGAAGTGACCTTGTTAAATTAGTCATAAATCGCTCTCTGAGTATCAGATTAGAATTCAGTAAAAAGTGGCAGATAGTGCACAGTATTTTATTTTTACTTGATCAATTTTAGAGCCAAATGAAGAAACAGTGACACGTGGCACTCTGTACAAATTCTCTCTACTGAAACAGTCCATAATTAGGGCATTGTGAGAGATTCGATTTAACTCTCCCTTGAAGAATTCAAATTGGGTTAGACCTATGGAATTGGAAAGATGACTCAGAGGACTACTATAGGACCAAAAATCAGATATTGAGGATCTTAAATAACAAAGATACACCAGATTCAATATTGAGCTCCTAGAAGGCAAGAAAAAGCTAGATCATGTGTTGTCAAGGGTTGCAAAGGACCATACTTTCTACTACAGCAAAACAAAGCAAGTTGCACCGCAGGGTAGCATGATAAGAGCAAGAACTAAGGTGCATAACAGCAGTAAGAAGTTCATCATATGAAGTCTTCAAGTGGGCAGCACTGCATACAATCATTGTAAAGGTATCATTGTACTAAGTCATTGTAAATACATTATTGTAAAAATTGTACTAGTGTCTATCTGCCAAGGGTTGAAGAGGCATTGTTGGGAGGTCTAGGATCATCATTAGGTGGTTGTATCAAAGTTGGGGTTATGGTCTAGTATATCTTCTTCTTCTACATCATTCTATATCATTGTAAAGTGGACCATTTTCCCTGGTACGGGAGTCCATTCTTCTTTTATTCTTCTATAGGGTGGTAGGGTGGTGCTAGGGTGAGTTGTAGCTCATTGGGTGTTGGGGCATCTATTCAGTTGACTACTGAAGAATCTCGGGCGTTGGAGCGTCCATCCAGTGGGAGCTGGAGAAGAATGCTTTTCTAGATTCTAGGAAGTTGGAGCTTTATTTTCAATTGGAGTTGAATATTAAAGAATTATTAGAAAAGCATTAGGTGGTTTTTGTCCCAAAGTGGGTTTCCACCTTAAAAACTGTGTGCATTTGTGTTCCTCTTGTTTGCTGCTATCATTGTACAAACACTGATAATAATTGAAGATTAACTAATGCTCTAATTGAAAGGAATACTGATTCATCCCCCCCCCCCCCCCTCTCAGTATTTCCAACAATTGGTATCAGAGCTTGGTTCCTTCAATAGCAGTTTAACAGTTGGAAGGAGGTCATGGAGCATACCAATAATGGTGTACCTCTATTCAATGAAAATAATTATGCACTCTGGAAAGGAAGAATGGAGGTCTATCTCTTGGCGCAAGGTTACGAAGTATGGGACACTGTTCAAAATGGATTTACATCAACCGCGGATGAACAAGGTAAGAAGAATTTGGTAAATGATGCAAAAGCAAAGAATATTATTATTAGTGGACTTATTGAATCTGCTTATCATAAGGTGTTGGGTTGTAAAACTGCCAAAAATGTATGGGACAAGCTTGAGAATATATATGCAAGTGACTCAAATGTGAAAGAAGCAAAGCTTCAAATATATAGAGCAAAATTTGAGCAACTTGGAATGAAAGAAGATTGCAACATTGCTGCATTCTTCCAATACGTTGATGAAATAACCAATACTCTGGAAGGATTGGGAGATCTAGTTGACGAGAAGACTATTATAAGGAATATTCTTAGAACGTTATCAGGGAGATTCAACCCAAATGTGTCAGTCTTAGAATACAGTGCAAATCTGGACAAACTCAGCAAAGAGGAATTACATGGAGTTCTCATAGCGTATGAAATGAGACTTGATTAAGAAGAGGGTACTTCTCATCTAGAAATTGCATTCGTTGCATCCAAGAAAACCAATAAGGATAAACAACCTTCAATTGAAAAGACGTGCACCTGCAAGTGTGAGGAAAAAGGAGATGATGAAGAAGGTCTTTCAGATGAAGAATATGCTTACTTCACAAGAAAACTAAAAATTGGTAAGGGAAAATTCAAAGGAAAAATTCCATTGATATTTTTCAGCTGTAATGAGGTTGGGCATTTTGCAGCAAAATGTCCAAACAGAATTAATGAAAACTCAAAAGGAAAGAAAGGCTTTAAGAAATTCAACAAGCAAGGATCCAAAAGGAACTTTCTCTGTAAAGAATATAGCTCATCATCCGATGAAGACAATGATAGTGAAGAAGAAGCTAAGAGAGTATTTTTTATGGCCAAGCACAATAAACCCAAGCACAATAAATAAGAGGTATCAAACAATGAAGAAGAAGGATGGACCATGGAAGAATTTTATGAGGAAGCAATCAAGCTTATAAAATATCTCAAGGTGGAGAAGATCCGTTCCAAAACTCTTGAAGAACAAGTTCAAGGTCTCAAAATTGAAGTTGAAGAATGCAAATTCATTGAAGAGTCACTTCAAAAGAAGTTGGAAGAAAGCAACCAAGAAAGGGAAGAATTAGAAGCCGAAGTAGTCTCGCTGCGTGAGGAAGTGAAGAAAGGAAAAACTATCCAAAACTATGCCAATAGCTCAAGGGCATTGGAAGAACTCATCAACAATCAACGATCTTACAACAACAAAACTGGCATCGGTTACAAAGAAGAAGAAGCAGGACCTTCTACAACAAAATAAAATGAACCTATGAGATCTAACATGCATGTAGACTTCATTGGACAAGATTTGCAAGAACAGCCTTGGAAGACAATTCCTTGACGAAAATTTCCATCTAGGTACCGACATATTTTTTATGGCTACTATTATTCATGTGGAAAATGTGGTCATAAAGCTGTAGAATGTCACGCGTACCCTAGGAACGAATACAATTCTAGGAGATCTGTCAAATATGAACCTCCCAGGGCTCAGCGAAACATCAATAGATTTGAACATTTAAGAAATAATATTGAATGTTACAAATGTAGAAACTTTGGACACATAGCGAAAGACTGCAGACTTGAAAATCCACTTGAAGAATCTTCAAAGCCACAGAACGAATGAGCATGGAAGAAGAAGAAGAATGATAATTGTGCTCTCGCTTTCAAGGCTCAAAAGAACAAATATGTGTGGTATGTTGATAGCGGTTGCTCAACGCATATGACTGGAGATAGAAATAAATTTGTATCTCTGAAAGAGAAGAAGGACAGAACTGTGTCCTTTGGAAATGATGGATCTTCAAATGTTATAGGATCAGGTACTATCACTCTCGGAAGAAAATATGCTCTAGCCAAGAATGTTCTATTGGTTGAAAACATGAATCACAATCTTCTTAGTGTTGGAAAAATGTGTGATCAAGGACACACAATACTATTCAACTCCACGAAATGTGAAATTAGGAAAGGCGTGTATGGTGAAATTGTGGCTACAGCAAGTTTAGCTCCAAACGACATATATGTTCTGGATGAAGCAACTAAAGCATGTCCAATAGCTAGAGAGGATGATACAATAATTGGTAGCAATGATGATCGACTAAGTAAGAAGTTTGTTACAAAGGTGCAAAGTGATTTCGAGATGCCTTTACTTGGTGAGCTGACATACTTCTTAGGGCTTCAAATATCTCAGCAAGAGAAAGGAATATTTATATGTCAAGCCAAGTACATCAAGGAAATGCTCAAGAAATTTAAAATGGAAGATTTCAAACCCATCCTTACTCCAATGGTAATAGGTTGCAAATTGAGCATAGACGACTCATCTAAGGATGTGGATCAAAGGTTGTACAGATCTATGATTAGTAGTATTCTATATGTAACAGCCTCCCAACCAGATGTTATGCAAGCAGTTGGACAAGTAGTAAGATTCCAAGTAGCACCAAAATAATCACATATTAAATATTCACCAGCATTGGAATATCTTCGCCAGAAGCTTGGGATTCTCCCAAGTTCTCATTAGATTTCCTTTTTCAGAATATAAAGGGAGAGTGGAAGTAGATTTCAGGTCTACAGGATGGTTGTGTGTCAGGGGGAGTGGAAGTCTGTACAGGTCTGTAGGATGGTTGTGTTTTAGGGGGAGTTACCCTTTGCCATTGATGTCAAAGGGGGAGAGAATGTTGTAGGAAGAGGTGCCATGAAAGCAGGGGGAGTACTTGTGTTTCCATCAATGCCAAAGGGGGAGATTGTTGATCAGTGGTTGTCATTGATGTCAACCCAAGCAACACCAGGGGCTAACCCAATATTGCATGGGAATTTTGACCTACCAAATTAATATATTCTGGGTCAATAATTATTTTTATGGTTTCTACTTGTCGAGATGTTTCCGTTGATATATGGCACGCCATGTAATTCTTCACAGTTTGAGAGATATTCATGTTTGAAGTTTGTACCCCTAGTTAGTGGGCTAAAACCCCATGGGGTTGGGGCATGAGTCATTGAAAAGTCATAACTAATATTTTTTAAGCTCCTAAAATCGCTCCCATGTTCACTTTTTGAATCCCCTCTCAACCTAATCATTTATATAAATTGCGATCTTCATTTCCTCCTTAGGTAAGGGATTTCGCCATCTGAAACAGGTCATCATGGCATTTGCGCTCTAAAATTTTTTCTACGAAGGTTCAGAAGCTGAAATTTTTATGAGGCAAAGCTGAAATCCTGAGGAAGCTGCTATAAATATTTCAGATCAAGGTGCGCAATAATTTTTGAAGATATGATCTGTGGAAGTCAGGGTTTTTTGCAGGCTCCTGAAATTCATCTCAAAGAAGTGACCTTGGTAAATTCGTCATAACTCTCTCTCTGAGTATCGGATTGGAATTCTGTAAAAAGTGGTAGATATTACATGGTATGTGATTTTCACTCTATCAATTTCATATCCAAATGAAGAAACAATGACACGTGACGCGTCGTACAGGTTTGCTCTGCTGAAACAATCCATAATTAGGGCATTGTGAGAGATTGGGTATAACTCTCTCTTGAAGAATCCAAATTGGGTCAGACCTATGGCATTGGAAAGAAGACTCAGAGGAATACTATAGGACTGAAAATCAGATATTGAGGATTTTAAATAACAGAGATACACCAGATTCAATATTTAGCTCCTAGAAGGCAAGAAAAAGCTAGATCATGTGTTGTCAAGGGTTGCAAAGGACCAGAATTTCTACGACAGCAAAGCAAAGCAAGGTGTAGCAGAGGGTAGCATGACAAGAGCAGAAACCAAGGTGCATAATAGCAGCAAGAAGTTCATCATATGAAGTCTTCAAGTGGACAACACTGCATACAATCATTGTAAAGGTATCATTATACTTAGTCATTGTAAATACATTATTGTACAAATTGTACTAGTGTCTATCTGCCAAGGGTTGAAGAGGCAGTTTTGGGAGGTCTAGGATCATCATTAGGTGGTTGTGTCAAAGTTGGGGTTATGGTCTAGTATATCTTCTTCTTCTGCATCATTCTATATCATTGTAAGTGGACCATTTTCCCTGGTACAGGAGTCCATTCTTCTTTTATTCTTCTATAGGGTGGTAGGGTGGTGCTAGGGTGAGTTGTAGCTCAATGGGTGTTAGGGCATCCGTTTAGTTGACTACTGAAGAATCTCGGGCGTTGGATCGTCCATCTAGTGGGAGCTGGAGAAGAATGATTTTCTATATTCTAGGAAGTTGGAGCTTTATTTTCAATTGGAGTTGAATATTAAATAATTATTAGAAAAGCATTAGGTGGTTTTTGTCCCGGAGTGGGTTTCCACCTTAAAAACTATGTGAATTTGTGTTCCTCTTGTTTGCTGCTATCATTTCACAAACATTGATAATAATTGAATATTAACTAATGCTCTAATTGAAAGGAATACTGATTCACCCCCCTCCCCCCCCTCTCAGTATTTCCAACAACCTCACCCATCTGTTGCATGGGGTTGTCACCCAAAAACTCGAACACGACTCCGGTCATCACCTCAATGAATGGCTCTACTCTCTCCACTAATATTTCAACCAACATGATCAAGGAAGTCTCCAACAAGGGTGAGTCTTGTGTCACACTAGGTGTATCTACAAGCTCCCCACAATCTTGTGTTCCCTTAGCCTCCAAGTGCGAGGTACCCATTTTGATGGCTTCCCCCCTCGTTATTCGGTCAAGCTGGAATGAGGTATCCAAATTTTCCACCCGATCCTGAGCTGTGAAATCAGTGGATCCATCATACGTGGGAAAAGGTGTCCTCCCAATGGTATACTGCAACTCTGAACTCTGTGTGTTAGACCCCCCATTGTTCCTTCCTTCTTCATCCCACTTGAGCTGGAAGTAATCTCTGAAGGACAAAGCCGATGTAATTTTTTCTTCCATGGACTACCATTCTTAGAAATAATCTCCCATGGGTATATTATCATGCCACCTGCCTTGCTCACTCAATACCGGAGGTAAGAATGTAGGCATCATGATCCTAGTTGTCCTACTGAAGAAGGGCAGGTGACTGGCTAGTAAAGGGTGGTCACACTATTGTGAGACCCCTGAAGTCTCCCTAATTAGGAACTCATGGTGGATACTCTTATCCCTATTCTTTTGCTTGAGTCCTTCCAACATCCCCTTTTTTTTTTTGGCTAAATCATTTAGGGCCTTTAAGATTCTACCAAATGTTGATTCTTTTTTTCTCCTTGACTCCCCCATATTTTCCACCTCTACTTCCTACCCTCCTTGTTCATAGGAAAATATCCCCATAGTTGAGCCAAGAACGACGCTCTCATACCACTATAATATCCCAAATGGGGATTAATAGTAATAAAAGTGCAAATAGACAAGTAACTACAGAAAAAATGCAAACACCATTAAAACACAAAAACTAGAGCCAAATTCACTACTGAGCCATTTTATTAATATATTGGGAAAAATTACAATTGAGGTGCTGGAAAGTTTGAACCTAGGCCTGTTCAAGGCAAGCTTGAAGAAAAACTCAAACCCAACAAAAAAATATGGCTAAAAGTGCCTCTGCATGGCTCAGTCTCTTCATTTCCTAGCCTAGAAATGTCTTTGTTGGCTGAGTTCGGATTGCTGGTTGAGTTGCTTCCTCTACTCAGACAATTCTAGGCTTTAAACCCCAGACTCTAGTCACCAAACCCACAAAAACCCACGAAGGAATTGGTCAGATGTTGACCCCAAAATTTTGACCCAATTTCCTCTGGCTCCTCTCGCTGCTGGCTGTGTTAGGATCTTTGTTTGTAGCCTAAAACCTACCCAGATTTTTTTCCAAATTAATCTTGGCTTCTCCTCAATAAACCCAAAAAAACCCAAAAAGGGTTCTCTCAACGCTTGACTTCATATTTTGGCCCTCTTGGGCTTAGCTCACTATGTTGCTGGGTAAATCGAACCTATGGATGATTCTAATGGAAAATGCCTCCGTAGATCTACCAAAACCCCTGGTAGGAGATGGCTATCCTCCCCTCCAAATATCCTATTGAAACTCCGTTTCTCTCCACACTCCTTGCACCCACACCGAACTGAACTGCGCAATCACTATGCAGTCTACTCTACCTTTGTGCAGTCTTGAAGGGGATATGCTCTTCTTTTTGCTGCTGCTATGTAATTCCCTCACCAAAAATTTAGAACTCCTCTCTTGAGCGCACACTTGAAGTCTCTTGAGGCAGAGGTTGAGATCTCTGCTTTAAGATCTCCTGTGCTAAACAACACTGCAAATTTGCTCTCTGGCTAAGCATGCTTCACTAAAAATGACCAAGAGAAATAATATGAATGAATGAATGACCAAATGAGGCTTCCCTTCTTCCTTTTATCTATTTAGGCCCAACATATGCCTTAGGTCCCACCTTGGCCTGTGCTGCCTCTCCTTGGCCAATCATGTGCTACCTTCATCTAGCCAATCTCACGTTGTCATTTTTTTGCCTCTTCTACACTGCCACCTAAGGCCAACTCGAACCCACCACTAGAGCCACAATTTTCCCTTAGGGACTTTAGGAAAATAATTTATTTGGCTTAATTACTAATTTTGGGTCCCCGACCCACTTTATTTCCGCCCAACATTAGGATTTTCCAAAATTAATCAAAATTAATATCCCAATTAGCTGACTGCTAATTTGGGCATATTACACTCATCACACATATTATGGTCGAGAGGTACATGAGGGGAGGTTTTGGTATGAGTATATTAGGTGGCCAATCCTGACCAGAGTGTTGTAGGGTTGACATGACATTTTCCTTCTGAGACTAGCATGGGACCCATGCATCATAGTACTTAACAGCTCACCAAACTTTAGGGGTGAGTAGACTGCTACAAGGGGAGGTCACTAAGATCTTTCATTGGTATTTAGTGACTGGAAGATGGCGTGGCGGACTTTGTCAACATGGCAGGTTGCCTAGCAGGCGGATGCCAGGAGGAGCTCATGCAGGAGAGACCTCATTCGCATAGGGATTAGGTTGTATCTTCAAGGACCCACCTTCATAGTGCATGAGATGGAATACTCGTTCGGGAAACGTCATGAGGATTTTAACAGATTTTTCCATTAATGGGAGGCTCTAGTTATTAGTGGTATGAAGAGGGCTTTTAACGCCTATATTTGGTAAGATAGTCAATGGAGCAAGGGGTGCTTCACGTTGATCGGGTTCGCTTAGGATCCTAGCATCAAGGGACTCCTTCACTACATGATAGTGCAAAGATCAGGGACGATCCAACGACATATTTGGGACTTTGGTATAGTTTGCAGTGATAATGGGGATTGATAGTCAGAGACGGTGCTTGTTTAAGCATTTCTTGAGGACAAACAATTTTTGGTGGGGAGGACTGTAATATACCCCATTTTTAATTTTCATTTGAAGGGATTAATGGAGTTTATTGGGGAGGAGCTAAGAATAGTACAATTTTTTCATTTGGGCATTGGATAATTTTTTGGCGTATGGGAATTAGGAGAAATGGAAATTTATAGCTCTAGTGGAATGTGGGGGCCACAAGAGAAGGAAATTCGACCCAATGGAGCATATCACACTAGTGAGAAGAGAGAGAAAGGAAGTGGTGTGAATTAGTGGAAGGTGGGGACCACCAAGGGAGAGAGACCCAAAATTTATAAATAGAGCTTGGAGACCTCCATTTGGTATCTTTAATCATTTGACAATTTAACATTAATTATCTTGAGCTGCTTAGCTAAGATAACCGTGTTGTTCAGTACAAGGAATATCCAAGCGGGAATTACACCATCATTTTTGAGAACTTTAAGTGTCTCCCTAGTGAAGCAATTTAGGGAGATCAATTCAGAGTTTCCATTAGGTGTATTCGCAAGTTATTTCAACTAGTATGTTTTTCTTCTGGGGCACAGAAGTGGTTCAAATTGCTTGTGGGGAGATCAGTTACGGAGGACCAGAACACTGGATGATTTGCAGGGGTTTTCACATAATTTAGCCAAATATTTTGTGGTGATTAGTAGGGATGAGTTGAGAGAATTATTGGGGCAGAAATTATACATTTCTAGAAGTGCGCACGGGCTGGAGGAATAGAGTTTGAAGAGAGATAAATGTTAGAGATTGGAGGTATTCCTCACGGGATAATTCATCCAGAGTTGGTAGATATTTCCAGTGGTGGATTTGGGCTTAATTCAACAATATCAATTTTATGGGGCATTTTCTAGCCAAATTTGGCAATTTCCACTTGTTGGGGGTCATAGGGGGTGGGTGGATTCAGCCCAAACTCTTTCTGGGTTTATTGAGATATGTCCCTCACTAATTTACAAAAAATTTCAGGCGATATTTGGGCCTGAAATCCTAATTCCTATAGTAGGGTGAATTGCCAGTTCCCTAGGGAATTTGCACCACTTTGTGGGTTTGAATTTGACTTGGAGATAGGCCAAACCTTTTCTGGGTATTTTTGGGTTTGAGGAGAGGAGCTTGCGGATGCAATTTTAGAGCACTACGGGCATTATTTTTAGCAGGACAACCAATTCCATTCAACAGTCTGCAGTGGAGTTTCTGGGCAAGTTTGAGCTATAGATTTGGGCCAATTCCAGCACTTGATCCTACACATTCTCACATGGGGTTTGTGTTTTTTGTTGTAGCAAGCCCAGGTTCTAGGGATTTCATCCTATTGTACTTTATTTTCCAGGCATAATTAATAAAATGGCTCAGGACTATTGCCCAGATTTTGGGGTTTTACGATTTGTGCTCTTTTTCATATTTTTATTGTTGTATTTTAGTTCATGCATCTGTTATTTGTTGTAAATTTCAATTTGGAATATTACATATAGTACATTTTGAACTAAAATTTAAGTCATATCATTATTCCTATTGTCCTAAACATAGGCTTTGATCAATGTATTAAAAAAGTAGAATTCAAATATATTTGATCCTTCTAACAACTCATAGCATGATTTAATAATTTAATTGCAAATCTCTGAAATTGTGATGTAAAGCCACAACAAGTCCCATTGCATTCAAAATTATTCTATATTATAATAATATACTTCATTTCAAAAAAATTCACTTTAAGCCTAGGACTAAGAATTCAACCACTATGATGTAAAGCCACAAGAAGGCCCATTGCATTCAAAATTATTCTATTTTTGAAGAATATACTTCATTTCAAATAATTTCACTTTAAGCCTAAGACAAAGAATGCAACCAAAGGTACCCTTAGCAGTCATACACCTTGAAAAATGACTATGGGTTCCCAAGCTAAACTTGATATTGTTGCAAAATGAACATGGGTGCCCAAGGTAAACTTGATTTTTACTATAGTACATTTTGAAATATTGTTGAGGAGATTATTCTTTCTATAATGTGTATTTCAAAGATACAATAAGCTTGTCATTATGATTCTCTTAAGAAGTAGTTATATATACATGAAAAAGCACACTTGTCCATGGCTTCCTGACAAACATGTGAGTACCACTTTACCCAATTTGAAACTTTTGGCCATTTACCAATAGAAATCACCATGCACAAAATATATTTGACCTCTAACAAATGTTAGTTTTGTAGCATCAAATGTGAAATTTTTATCTATTTTTGCAACTCAAAATTATTCTTCTAGCTGTAAATTTAATTACGCAATTTATTTGCTATGACAAACAACGAATAAAATCACAACTACAATTTTCACCATAAAAATTCTGCGGAAAATAAAATATTAAAAAGTGAGAAATTCTAGCACACACACAAGAATTTTGACACAGTTATTTTTGGAAAATTGTCCCCGGAAAAACCCAATGCGGGAAAACCAATGTAGCAGATGAGGGTTTTATTATTATTCTTCAGCAGCATTTCTGAGTACAATAATTTAGATGCTCAGCTGCCAATTTAATATAAGTAATACTGGCAAAATTATTGTGATAATTTTCTCTCAGTCCACAACTAATTTCTTTCTCTAAAACTACCTCCCTAGCCTCTACGCTGAGTCTCCTATGTCACCCTATGTGTAGTGCTTACGCAGATCCTATGGGGATTTCAACCTTCCTTCCTTTGCCTCTTCCGGAACTGGAAAACTTCCTCCAGGAATGCTGCTACCCTCTTTTTCCACCTGGTACTCACCCTCTTCCTCTATCTTCTCTGCTAAATTACTCCCACTGAGAAAATTGAATTGCATGGGCACTAAGTATCTACACTGGTGTTTTCTCCATCACTGCATTGATATCCTCTTATAATACACGATTGGAGCACCAAAAAATAAGATTAAAACTTAATCAATGGATAAGATCATCTCTGGATCGATCCGTGTGAGTTTCTATATGATTCCCACCTTATCTCAATTAATAGTGATTAATTGACAATATTCCCTAAGTTTATACTTAGGAAATATTTTAAAAATGGTTAATAATCTAATTGAGACACTTCTACGAGGAATTTCCAGAAATGATTTATGTGTTTTGGAGATCTCATGTATTCTTGCCTCTCCACCAAATTTCATGGCTAGAATACATTTGATGCTCCCTCTTAGGGAGGAATGTGTTTTCGTGTTGAACATCCTGTGAAAACACTCTATCTTTGTATTATCTCCTATTACTCTGTTGATGTTTGGCTGTTGCTACCCACTAACAACTGCGCAACTCGGATATATGCTACATTTGTGCTACTGCTGACCCTGTTGTACATCTGCCAACATTACATCTGCACTTCAACTCCCTGTCATTTGCTACTGCTACAACTAAGAATCATGTAAGGTAATATTCCTCGGCTACTGAAACGAGTTCTCCACCATACCCATCTATTCTCTGACATAGACGAACTTAGTTCTTCCTACAACTTTCATGAGTACATTTGCAACCCACACTTCTGTGGGAACATACTAGATGGAATGCTCCACGTTGTACAAAATATTTGATTAAATGACATCGAATATCTTTGCGTTTGAAACTGTCATGAAACACTCGATTCTTAGAGAGCTTTATCAAACTATGATTATCACAATAAACACTGAGCGTCTCCATCCTCAGCCTGAAATATCTCACTAGCATATTTCGAATCCATACAGCTTCACACGTAGTTGTTCTTTTTTCCATATACTCTGATTCTGGAGAGCTCAGTGCTACTGACTTTTGCTTCCTACTACACCAGGAAACCATCCCCGATCCAACACTGAAGCAGTACCCAAAGGTACTTTTCCTTCCTATCCACTGAACTTCCTACCCAATCTGCATCTCTGAATCCACATAATCTAACATCATCTCCTCAAGTATATCTTACCCGTACTTGACTGTGCCACGCACATACCTCACAATGTGCCTCGATGTTGCCCAATGTACCCTCTTCATCTCTACCATGAACTGACTAAGGGTATTGAATGCGAAGAAAATATCTGGCCTAGTATTGACTACATGTTAGTGTCCCATAATTTGGCAGATTGGCTAAACCAAATGACAGGGTAACATCAGACTAATCTTTGGAGTCCTAGGACCTAGCCTTCCTGGACTCATAGAGAGCTCTCTCTATTATGCAAAGGATGTGAAGTTGTTTGCTTTGGATGATTGATTTTAGCCTAGTTGTTAAGTGTATTTTTGTTTGTTTGTTTTGGGCTGGGGTAAGATGACTAAGTAGGATAGCTAGAATGAGAGGTTATCAAATCAATAGGGTTATGGGGTCAGATGAAGTCAAGGGTGTCTAAATGATGAAACAGAGCATATTGCAGGGTCGATTTAGCAAGGTTGATGGATCCTTTAGGTGATGTATGAGGTGTAATGAACATTAAGTTTGGGAAAAAACTAAGAGGTCTTAAACATATATAGTTTCAAGCAATAAACTATGAGGTAGGGAAAAACATTAATCTCTATGAACAATAATCAAACTGATAAAAATGTAAGATGAACATTCCGGTGAAACATAGAAGCATTAGAACTCCTAACTTTAGAAATTCACCTTTAGCTTTTGGGAAGACACATAAGATAAACAAACAACTTAATTTATGGAGAGGGAACTCCTAAACAACATATATCAAGTTATTGGGAACTTTGAAATAAGTTGGTAAACATGGGAAAAGGGCAAGATCGAAACGAGACCTTTTTGTCTTAACCCAATCAATCAATATTCCATAAGAAAGCTTCAAGATAGGATTCTAAAAACTTTAAATAATCAGGGCATACCATAAATCATATTTATAATCTATCATAATAACCATTCATGAAACAAAAACAAGTTTTAGTGGGCCTAAGGAGTAGTCAAGAATTCCTTAAGATGACTAAAAGAGGAAAACATAAAAGTTATAGCAAATAGGAGGTTTGAGGTGCTTCCATGAGCATATCTCAACCCATAATTTTCTGATGTATAGCAACCAAGCAAACTGAAACAAAATGAGGAGAAGAAAACATTAACAAGTTAGGAAAACATCACCATTCACCAAGCTATGGAATCCTGCAAACATGCTTCTCCAACATCAAGCCACACAAGCCATTCATTCAATTCATAAAATCAATTTCTTCTCCAAGCTTATAAAACCATGTATTTCTCTTAAACACATCAAGTCCCAACGGTTTACAATTAATCCTCATGTCTTATATAACAAACAAGGAAGAGGAGAGCCATAGAGAGTAACTAGAAGCCTATTGGCCCAAAAGCAATATCCTAAGTTGTCCTTGAGGCTTTGCAAAGTGCAAGGCACAAAAATATCTAAATAAATATATTTTTCGACTATAAATGGAAATAAAATTGACTTTTGGGCGTGACATGCCTAAGAAAACTTGCCAAACACACATTCTGCCTAGTCACACATAGGAGCGCAGCACACTGTGTCAAAATTTGAAAACTTGCCAGGAGCGCAACGCAGAAATAGGCCTTTTGCAGCAGTGTTTTGGAGGCCTTCTCGATGTCGAAAAAGACTCCAAGATGGCTCGTTGGAAATCCCTTGAAGTCTAATTTCCAGATATACCTTTAGTTTTTCAATCTGACCTCTACAAGTTTCCCAAAAAGTGGAAAAATCCAAGACTTCCAAGAGTGAAACATATGCTCAGAAAAGTGGGCAAAAAGGTGAAAAATGAGTGTTTTTTACCCTTTTGAGGGGTCAAAACAACTCAAATTGAGCTGAAATTTGGTGAGCATACTCCTCTTGTGATGGGGAATCCAAAAATTTAAGCTCCTCATCCTGAATATTCCTTGGGAACTTGTAGAGAAACTTGGCCAAAATTCCAAGCCTAGCTTAGTATTTTTCATCATTTAGTGATGGGCCCTCATTTTGAGCAGTTTTGAGCTTTTTCCCAAAGTGATCTCTTCAGTGCTTAGTCATTCTCCTTTGCAAGCTCAAGTCTTTGTTGGCCTTCTCTAGTTTGGCCTCTAGATGTATGTTGGCTCTCTCAAGCCATGATTCCCTGTTACGCTCAATTTCCATGGCAAGGAGCTCGATGCGGGGAAATTTTTGTGCTTGGGTTGATTCTTCCTCCCTCTGTTTTTCCAATGCTTTCCTAAGACCCATAGCCTTAGGTCTTTTTCTAGTCTGGCCTTCTTCACCACTATCCTCCTCATAAGTGCCCATGTATTCCTCCAATTGCACTTGTGACCTTTGAGCCTCTTTTAGATATTTGAGTGGCCTTGCTTCATAGATGGCCAGCTGGCCACTCATTTGTTTGTTCTGCATCTGCAAAAAGTGAATTAGATCCTTAGACCTCTCTAACTCAAATTCCAAGTCTTTGATTTGTGCATTCCAGTCTTGTAGAAGAGAGTTTACTATTCTTGTCTCATTTTCCTCATCATTGTCTATGTGAAGGAGCTCAAATTATCTTTCTTCTTATGATTATCCTCTTCCTCTTTCACTTGTTGTTTACCTTTGTCTTTTACTAGAGTTGAGGAGGAGTGCATGGCCCCTTTCCTTTTGGAGGAAACAAGCACATGCCTCTCTCCTCTTTGATAGGTAATGGTGAAAGGTGCAACAAGTTTTACTTGAAAATCTTGATCACTAGTGACCTTAGGACTGTTTTGCTCTTTATGGATGATCTCTATGTGTGCATCTTCCTTGTCTTGCTCTTGGTTTCCCTTTTGATCAGCATCCTCATTATCTTTTATGCCATCATCACTCGCAAGACCCTTAAGACTTTCATCCTCTATTTTTGCAATGCTAGAGGTGCCTTGATCTTTGTTTGGCACATCTTTGTCTTCATGAATGTCCTCTCCTTCATCATATTTTGAACCACTGTATTCACCCTCAATTTCATCCTTAGTATCAATGTTTGCACTATTTGTAGGGTCACTTTTTTGAGCACCCTTGGTAGTCTCTCCATCATTGCGAGGGTCAATTCCTTCTTCACAAGGTGAGTTCCTTTGGCTGATCTCTCATTCACTGCCCTGCTCATCTTCATTTCTTGGCCCTTTGTCATCATTTTCTTTCCTACGGAAAACAACTTCAAACTTTGTTTCTTGGTTGTCTTTTCCATTCTTGTCACTGTCATTTTATTCATCATAAGACCCACTATTTTGGCCTTTTCGCTCATTATGAGGCTCATTAGTTTCAACTTTGTTTCTTCTTTATCAACACAGTCATCTTTGTCATTGCCTTTGTTAATTTATTCTTGGCGATCTCCCCTCTCTACCACCTTCCTCTTCTTCACTTTTTCCTTTATTTTCATCATCCTTCCCCTCACTGTTTTCTTCATTTTTATTGTCTTTTTTGCCATCTTCCTCTTCTTCACTATTTTCTTCATTTCCATCATCCTCTTCCTCGCTACTTTCTTCTTGGACATCACTGCTTTCTTCTTGGTCATCACTGCTTTCTTCATTTTTTGATTGCTAAGGGGAAGGTGGATGAGGAAGGCCTATTTTAGGAAATGATTCATGGGAAGAAGATGAACCAAGGTCAATGGAAGATGATGGAGGTGTGTGAGGAGGATTTTGAGATGATGATGGTAGATTTTGAAGAGGATTTGTGGATTTGTGAAATCATCGTGGGCGATGAAAACCTCCCAGGGGATGCCTTACTATTCTAGTTGGTGTGAGACAATCAATTTGATAAGAGAATGATGAAAAAGGCTTGACATTTTTTGGGATGGAGGCCTTTTTTGGACATTTTCTCAATAATTTTGCAAAGATAGTAGGGCATGTGTAGCAGCTTGGTTTTGGTGAAGTGCATGAGGAGCCTTATGTGGTATGAATAGACTCTGGAGAACCTACCCTTACAAGTGAAGTATTTTATGATGATCTTCATTAGGAGAGTATGTCTGTCCAATAGATGAGAGAAGGGGAACATAGTTTTACAGTCATCTTGCCAACTTGGTTTCAAGAATGGGCGATAGTGGCTTAGGTCTAGATAATTTTGTTTGAACCACCTTTCTCCTATGCAAGGCATTGCAGTGGCCCTAGAGATGGCATAGGGGGTCATCTCAAATTTTACCCCGGCTAGGTGTAATTTATTTTTATGAAGGTTTAGGGCAAAGAGCTTGGTTAACTGAGGGTGACTCTGGAGCTTTTGCACCTTTTTATAGAATTCATAGCAGCCCAACTCTTGAAAACAGGTCAAAATAATAGGGGAGGTTATCAACTCTTCAATGTTTATAGGTTCAAACCTATTTGGCATCCCTCCCTTCCTTTGCTTCTTTTTAGGCCTTTGAGTCGCCTCATCTATGTCAACATTCTCTTCTTCATAAATTTTGTCTTTCTTTACCCCTGCCTCAAGATCCTTAAAGAGAAATGGCACTACTAGTGAAATGGTGTGGAAAGGGAACAAAGGAGATGATGAGTTTTCTGACTAGGTCAAGGCATAGCAGTGTGTAGGTTAAGTGTTGCATTTTAGGATTTAATTGCCTTCTCTAACACCAATTCTCAAATTTCTTAGTGGCCTTATCTTTAGAAAACCATGCATATGCAGGAAAAGGTTCAAAATACCTCTTGAAGTGCCTCCACAGCAAAGAAAATGGCTCAAAACACAGGCTGCAAAACAATGGCAGGAGCGTAGCATGGTGTCAGACGGTTCGGGTCACTTCTGAACGTGCCCTCGTTCAGCATCTGGAGCAGTGGTAGGAGCACAGCATGGTGTCGGGTGATTTGGGTCACTCCTGAACGTTCCCTTATTCAGCGTCTGGAGCAGTGGCAGGAGCACAACATAGTGGCAGGAGCACAGCACTGTGTCGGGTGGTTCAGGTCACTCCTGAACGTGCCCTCGTTCAGCGTTTGTAGTAGTGGTAAGAGCGCAACACACTTTGTTCATTGTCTAAGGTAGTGGTAGGAGCGCAGCACGGTGTCGGGCAATTTGGGTCACTCCTGAACGTGCCCTCGTTCAGCGTCTGGAGCAATGGTAGGAGCGCAACATACTTTGTTCAGCATCTAAGGCAGTTGTAGGAGCACAACACGGTGTCTCTTTTGAATTTTCCCTATCGTGTAGAGTCTGAACGTCAGGCACAAATGCAGGAGCGCAACACCAATTTTTAGGTGCACAACGCGTAGTGAAAATTTACACTGGGAGAAGCTACATGTGCACAGCGCGACTCTATAGGAGCGCAGTGCCTAGAAAAATTATCCCAAGGACTTCTAGCAGAAAAATTGGAAACCCTCTCTGTGAGTGTAAATGAGCAAAGGAGCGGGGAGATGTTGCTTTGTAGGGATTTTATACTTCGTTTGGAAAATTAGAAACACAACCCACTTTAATAATGTTCATTCCTTTTCACTTTTTCTCACTATCTTTTATCTCATGCTTGCCCCTTTTGAAAATTTGAATATTCTTCTAACTTTTTCCTTTTCTATAGAAAGAACCTTGAACTAACATTTCTTACCTCTTTAGGCTGATATTGTTTATCATTTTTCTACCCTTGGTGTAGTGGAGTATTTATTCTCATGTCTGCCCCTTTTGATCTTCTTTAACCTCTGATTGTACCTTTTGCTGAGGTGGGTTTAGTGCTTGTCTACCAAACCCTATAAGGTAGCTTGAAAATCCTTGAAACCATCTGCAATGATGAAGGAGGTTTTATTTGTCACTATTTTGACCCTCTTTGTCTATCTTCCCAATCTTCTGAGTTTTAGGGATACTTTAGAAAAACAAACAGTGTCATCTCCTTACTGCTTTCTTCTAGGTTGTGAATGGTCCTCTCATGATGATCCTCCTTTTTTACCTTACCTCATGGATAATCTGATGGATTTTTGGTCTTCTTTACAGGAATGTAAGCAAAGGGCAGCTGTCCCTCTACAAGATTCATGCTTGAAGCCAAACAAATTTTTAATGATCTTTTTTATTGATGTACAATGTTGCTTATATGCCATTGTCTTTTAGGACCTGCATGGATCTTTTGATGGGCATCACTTCATAACAATCTCTCATGAGATCATGATCTCCCTTGTAAAATTAAGCCTGTTGTATCTTACTACCATCTGTGGATGCCTTTATGAGCTTTTTAGGTCTCCTTCTTTGCCTTTGTTTTTGTTTTTGACCATTTACAAAACATTCCTACAGAAATGCTTGGACATGGTAAATTGCTCCTGTGTAGGCTTACTTGCTTGATCAAGAGGATATCTTTGGAGGATATTCTTGAGATAGTGACAAGCTTCATTCTTTTGTCTCTTCACTTCACCTTTGAATATATGTGGAAACAGTGGATTCAGAACCATGATAGTGCATAACCTAGATGACCCTATTTGACTCATTGTAATGCCCTTGGAATAGGTTTTTTGACTGAAAACTTGAATCAGGGTTTGGATGAAGAGACAGGGATTTTGACACTCTATTATGCACTATCATCCTAGACAACTAGAAAACCTTGTTATACTTCAAAGGGCTTTTAGACAGGGAGTTTTGAGAACACCATTTCTTGAGGCACTTGGTGAGTAGGGAAAAAAGTTTAGTTTACTTGGAAAAATAAGGTATGAAAATAGAGGGCTTAGGAAAACAGAGACAGAGTGTTATAGGCAGAGGTGGAAAACATAATGAGAGTGTGGGACATTAGTCTAGGATTTGGCCTTGTCTGGGTGATAGATTGGCCATGATTTGACAGGGAAATAGGATAGTGAAAAATTTATGTTTGAGGTGATTTCTAGAACTCACATGATTCTTGAATTTTGTTTCTAGAAACCTAGGACAAAGCATTTAGTCATCCAAACAGGTAAAAATTACTGATGACTAACAGTGGCTCCACTTGGAGAGGGCAGCTCCTTTTCAGGAGGTGTCCAGAATTTCATATCTCTTGGTTTATGAAGACCAGTGCCTCATTCATTGGGTGTGTTTTCTTCTTTCTTTTGCTGTTGCTTTCCGTGAAATGGTGATTTTGAAAATCTGAAAGCATGATTAGCTCAACTTCACTCTTACCTACCCAACCTACTCTCCTATCATTCTTTCTTCCTTGGGTGCACTTGAATGGGAAAAACCATTGACATTTTATTTTAAAAGAAAAAACAACTATCTACTTCTACACTTATCTCTTCCAGGAGTTCAGATTAGGCTAATGAACTCCTTTGATTCTCTACCTATACTATTCAACTGTCAAGGTTAAAATGTTTGACAGGATTCATTTACTAAACCCAAAAACATGAAATTGAAAACATGACTAACTCAGTATTAGACAATATGATTTATCATGGGTTTGTGGCATAAAAACAAGTTGCACACAAATGTTATTTTTGTACAAAATAAGACTTAGAAAAATTAGGGCTAGGATACATAGTTTACTATTCATCTCTATTTTTCTTCTTGGTTCTGTTTTGAGCATGTGGAACCAGTATCTTTAATCTATCTTCTTTGACAAGTCAAGCTTCAATGTTTTGAGCAGCATACTTTTCACTAACTTATCAACAATAAATTTAAAACATGATCAGCCATGATTAGGATATATAGCTAAACAAGACATTATTTTTTGCACCAGTAGTGGAATTTAGGCTTGCGCAATTCAGTATTACTATTTTTTAGGTATGGGCTTGTACCTTTTCTTTAGAATCTTCCCTCTTTTCCATTTTTCCTATGTTTTTTTTTTCTCTCTTTTTGACTTTTTCTTCACACAATGGTATGTACAATGAATGAAAATTTTGAAGCTAAGGATCTTGACAAAAGTAGTTTTTTAGTGTCCTGCCATTGACAGGGCCTCCAAATGTTTCAGTTCCATCAGGTTCTTGTAAAAAGAAGGCATCGTTTCCTATAGTTGAACTGATAATGAATGTCCCTTTCCATAATTTTTCAAACTTACCATGTTTACCTTTATCTTCTTTCCTTGAGTCCCACTTTAGCACCTTATCTCCAATCTGGAAATCATTGTCCTTGGTTCTTCAGTCAAAAATATTCTTCATATTTTCCTATACTAACTATGTCTGCTTGTACACCTCCTCTCTTGTGTGTTGTAAATGGATAGTTTGGTTGAGCCTCCTTTGCATGCCATTTTCTTCTGATTGTACTTGTTGTAACAGTTTAATCACCAGGACTCCCAAAGATGTCGAGAAAATGGCGTCCATGCCATACACTAATTGATAGGGAGACATGTCGATTGATTTCTTGGTTGTTATTCTATCAGCCCATAGTGCATGTACTAGATTTCCATGCCATGCCTTTTGATTCTGTTTCAGAAGCTTCTTAATTATATTGACCAGGATTTTATTAGAGGACTCGGCTAACCCATTACCTTGAGGGTAATAAGCTGTGGAATGTCCTAATGTTATGTGATATCTATAACAGAAGTCAACCATTGTCTTGGATGTAAAGGCAACCGCATTGTCTGTGATGATTTTCCTAGGGAAACCGAATCTAGACAGAATGTTGGTTTCAAGAAATTTGATAATGATTGAGTCGGTGGCATTCCTAGAGGGGATGGCTTCTATCCATTTGGTAAAGTAATCAGTAGCGGTGAGGATCCATTTGTGTTGGGTGGATGAAGAAGGTTGGATCTCTCCAATGAAGTCTAAACCCCATTATTGAAACGGAGCTTCAACAATGATCAGATGTAAAGGCAAAGGTAAAATCTTTCTCTTGCCATCAAAAATTTGGCATTTATGACAAGCCATGACTAGTTTGTGGGTGTCGAGGAACAGGGTGGGCCAATAGTAACCGGCTCTAAGGATCTTGTTAGCTGTGGTTTTCTAGTAAATATGGCCCCTTCATTCTCCCTCATGCATTTCATGCATGATCTTTCCTGCATCATCCTCCATTAAACATTTAAGCAATATACCAATAGGATTCTTCTAGTATAGAACTCCATATAAAATGCAGAAATTCGAAGATTTTTGTTTCAGGAATATTTCTTTTGTCTTTGATAAGGTAGGAGCATTAAGATAGAATAGCACATAAATAATATCAGCATACCAAGGTGAATTTAAAAATACTTCTTCAACATGAGGAGCTATGCATTCTTCTTGTTCTTCTAAAGAGTCAACAAAATTCATATATAATGCTTGGAGATTTGTTTCAGCCATGAGTTTTGCAAGTCCTTGTCCTTTAACCAGTTTAGTGGGTCTAATTTCTAAGTCATATTCTAAAATAATAGCAATCCACTTCCCCCTCTTACCATCGGGGTCTTGGTTTAAGATATATTTGACAACTGTGTGCGGAACAAAAGCAATAACATGAGAATGCAAGATATAAAATCTGAAGTCTTTTAATGCTTTTATTAATGCAAAGGCTTGTTTTTCCATGATGTTATATTTTAAGGGAGCCTCCCTAAGGGCTTTGTTGAATAAGGCTATGGGTTGTTCTTGTCCCATCGCATTCTTTTGTAACAACACTGCAGCCATCGTGTGTTCAGATGCGAATGAGAAAATGTAGAAGTCTTTGGTGAAATTAGGACTTATTAGAACTAGTGTTTGGGTGAGTGATTGTTTAACCAGTTCGAAATATTGTTTGGCCTCCAAAGTCCATTTAACTCCTACCTCTTTTTTTAGCATGTTTGTAATATTTCTCAAGAGTTCTGCAAGGTTAGGGATGAATCTTCTTAAGAAGTTCATTTTCCCAATAAAGGATTGTAATTCCTTAATGTTTCTGGGATGACTAATTTGTAATATGCCTTTAATTCTTTTGGGGTCTTTTTTTATTCCTTCTTCAGAGATGATGTGCCCGAGGATTTTTCCTTCCTTGAGACGAAACAATGTTTTCTTGGGATTCAAAAACAAGCCATATTTCCTACATTTTTCGAAAAATTTTCTTAAGTTGACTAAGTGCTCCTCATCTGTCTTAGAGTAAACAATGATGTCATCGAGGTAAATGAATATGAAGTATCCCATGTCTTCTGAAAATGCTATGTCCATGGCTTGTTGAAAAGTGTCCCCCGCATTCATCAACCCAAATGGAATTTTAACATACATGAATGTACCCCAAGGTGAGGTGAAGGCGATTTTGTGCTGATCACTTGGAAATACTAGCACTTGGTTGTAAGCAAAAAAACCATCGAACCGTGAGATTCTCTTAGAGCCAACCACCTTTTGAATTATGTGGTCCATTTTAGGCAAAGGATAGTTATCTTTCAAGGAGGACCTATTCAAGTTTCTAAAGTCAATGCAAAGTCTGATTTCTCCAGTTTTCTTCCTAACTGGTACGAGGTTGGAAACCCATTCGGATTATCTGAGGGAAACTATTATCCCGGCATTGTACATCTTTTTAATCTCTTGTTCCACTAAAGCATTAGGGGAATTTTGAGGTCTAAAATGGGCCTCCTAAGGAAATTATAAAATAATAGTGGAAATAATAAAATAATTTTAGATTACATCATCAAATTTTAGAGGGAAAAAAGGAATAAATAATAATAAAATAATAAAACTAATTTTTCAAATCGTATTTTCAACTTATCTCCCTAATTTTTTACTCAAATTTCGATAAAAAACACTCTTTGGATGCATAATTTAATTCCCCATCCAAGGAGTACCCATGTTGCATACTTTTGATGGACCCTACTATACGCAAAATGGGAAATACATGAAAAACATGATTTCAATCACGTTTTTTCATGTATTTCATATTTTTCATGTAGGAGGGTCCATCGAAAGTATGCAACATGGGTACTCCTTGGATGAGAAATTAATTTTTTCATCCAACGAGTACTCCCACTCAAAATTTGAGTAAAAAATTAGGGAGATAAGTTGAAAATACGAGTTGAAAAAGTAGTTTTATTATTTTATTATTTTTTATTCCTTGTACTTTTTTACTCCAAAAATGGTTAATCATCCCCCATGGTTTACATCATCTTATTGAATCCTATTGGTTCTTATAAAGTTTATTTTGATTGTACATTTTTCTTAGGAGGCCAATTTTAGACCTCAAAATTCCCCTAATGGGTAGTAAGACAGGGTTTATTCTCCTTAACTTTTGCTTGAAAGGTTTATGGTTTTCTTTGAGAGGGATTTTGTGTTGAATAATGCTTGTGTCATATGATTTTAAATCTTGATATCCCCCTACAAACACATATTTAAACTCCTTAAAAATCTCGATATAATTTTTTTTTATGTGGGGAGGAAGGGTTTTGGAAAGTTTGATCATTTTGGGTTCTTTTGAGCTTCCTATATTATACTCCTCTACATCAGCCTCAGTAGATTCTATCTTTGGTTTTTTAGCCACATCATTAAAATCGAACAATTCTTCTAAAGGTACAAGGCCTCTTGGTAATGTGTCATTCTTACAGTGTAAGACTTCAAGGTCTCTTTGGTCTAGGTCCTCACACATCTCAGCTTTATAAGGATGTGTGATCAAATTTATATCAGCGAAAGAGGACAACTCTAATTCATGATCTCCGTCTTCAGCAGGACCATCTTCCTCATGTTCTAAGCTAGGTTTAGTCAATGTAAATTCATTCCTAGATTGTAGGAAATCATTAATTTTTTCGTCACCCTCAAATACCTGCCAATGATTAATGTTTTCAGGTACCGTAGGACGATGTTTGATTTTGATAGGGTTTTGTTCATTTGCAAGTGGTATTTGGCAATTGCTGGCAGCAAAGGCGAGCTCATTGGTAAGGCTATTTTGGGCTCTAGGAATGTAGGTGAGCTCATATTTCTCGAAAGTTTTGAGGAGGTTTAGGGTTGCATTTCTGTACTCTCTTAGTCTTGGGTTTTTGGCTGAGTATTCACCTTTGATCTGTTTAACGACCAGCTCTGAATCTCCCTGGGCTAATATTTTTTTAGCTCCTAAGTTTTCAAACAAGTGTAAACCAAGGAGGAGAGTCTCATATTCTGCAATGCTATTAGTACATTGAAATTCCAATCTGTAAGAATGGCCTTCATTTGTGTTATGTATCCAAACACCAGCCCCTGAACTGGCCTTGCCACATGAACCGTCAAAGCTCATGTTCCAAAGTTTTTCTATTTCATGTTTATCACTGAGTTTTCTGTTAGGGTTACTAGAGTTTTGGTTATCATTTTCCTCATTTGAGGGTGAGTATGAGTGTGCCGATGGGCCTAGATTTTTCTCACTTCCTTTTAGTTGTCCACTAATCTCATTCTCATTATACAAGATAAAATAATCCAAATATGAATGAATGGAATAAACTGGGGTGTTGTTAGGCCTATCTAGGCTACTCACCATGTATTTCATGTGGGATTATCGGTACAATCTTCTGGTTTGATTGAAAACAGGGATAGTAGCATATGTCATATCCATCTGGAGGCTACCCTGAATTTTGGCTCTCCATGATCTGGACAAAAGCATGGCATACTTTGGGGGAATGTCAACGACCACTATATCCATGACTAGACTTTTGGTGGGTATTTGCGCCAAATTGATACATAGATCCTTGATTAGGCCCAAACACTTTACTCTACTTGAACCGAAAGAGTATAAGTCTTTATATGGTTTAGTTATTTCTAGGCCTAATCTCTCCATGACCACCTTAGGCATGAGGTTATGTGAGGTACTGCAATCTAACATGGCGTTGTGTAATATTTTGTCATTTATGTTTAGGCTAACATAGAAAGGAGGGATAGCTCCTTCTTGGAGTTTTCCTTCAACCTCAAGACCAAAAAACAGTTCTGGTTTGTCATTTGTTAAATTTAGTGTATCTGTATCATTCCCTATGTTCAAAACTTCCAAAACTTGGGAGCAGTACATATCCTCAGCTACCAGTTCAGTGAGAGGGATAGTTATTTTGATTTTAGCAATCTCTCCTTAAAAACTAAAAGGTACTTGAGTTTTAGACATATTAACATCAGTTTTATCAGCCATAAAATTTTCCACATTTTTAATTTGTTGATTTTGATTCGGGGCTTTGGTCAGCAGAGTTTTCTCAGGGGCACTAGCAGAGGTTCTAGGACAGCTTGTGTTAACACCTATTTGGCTTGTGTATCCTTGTTAGGATCAATTTTCTTAGCCATGGTATTGTTATTGGCTGTTGTTATTTTAAGAATTTTTTCGGGAGTTTTCTTAATAGCAGTGTTTGAGTTGTTTTTCCTGGAGTTGTCTTTTTCTTTTTTATTCCTAAGATCATATTGCCTATGGACTACCATTATGGCATTTTCTAATCCCAATTCGTGGTCTTCAGAATCTTCATAGCTCGTTTCATCTTGGTTTGAGGAGAAAAAACCTTGTTCTTCTTCTATGAGAAAAACATCACCCTCACTATCAGAGCCTATTAAGTTTAGATGATTTTCATCTGGTTGTTCAATATGTCTTTCCCCTTCGTCAACATAGTTATCTTGGAAGGATGGCCTAATTTTTTGATCCTTTTCCCTTGGTCTGTTTTGGGGTGGGTCTCTTCTAAAATTTTGATTCCAGTTTCTGTTCTGGGGATTTGGTTGGTTGTCCCTAGGGGGTGCTCTTTCATTTATGCTTATTCTTTCCATCATTATTTCCATGGTCCTAAGAAGGTTGTCCATCTTGGAATCAGATAAGGAGGTGGAGGGCATGGTGTCATATTTTTATGTGGCCCTCTTTTCTGATCTTAGTCTAGCTCTTTTTTCAATTAATTTGGCCTCTACACTTATAGCTCCTTTTTGCATGTCTTCTAAGGTTAGGGGCTCTCTTTCTCTTAGTTGATAGGCCATGTTGGGGTCAAAACCCTCTAGGAATTTAGCTAAGGCTAGGCCTAATGGGGGTTTCATGTTTGGAGGTAGTGTGTTTTAAACACTATTGAACCTAGGGCAATAGTCTTGGACACTTTCCCCCGTGTTTCTTTTAAGATTGCTATATTCCGAGAGGATCTGAAGAGGGTTTTTCTTGATTTCCCATTTTTTTATGAAAGTTTGGTAAAGGGAAGGGAGATCATGTATGATGTTGGGAGTTAGGCTTTTGAACCATTTCTTAGCTTCTCCTCCTAGGCTTTGGGAAAACATTCTCATTTTCATGGTTTCCTCTTCTAATTCCATGTAGTCAAAGGTATCATTTACTCTATCTACATGTTGTTGGGCAGTAGTGGATTCAGCCCCGGTGAAGTGTGGGATTATAGATTGGTAATAATTTGGCAAAGGCACTAATTTTTTTGGTAACACAAGGGGCGCATACCATGCTGCCATGGTAGGGGCTAGTGGTGGATTTACAAGTAGAGGATTTGTGCTATGAGATGGAGTGGTTTGCGCAGTGGAGGTGTGAATGGGTGTGGCAGAAGTACTCGGAATAGTAAACTGATTCTGAGCAGACTTGGGTTCAAAAGAGCCAAAGTGGTGGAGAAGTTGGAAATCAGGTGGTGTGGAAGGAGAAGCTTCTTTGCTAAGACTCTGCTGCAAGTCTATGGGCTCAAGGCCGGTATGGTCGATCCTAATTTGTGACTTGGTCCTGAAAAGGTTTTGTGTATGGCGCAAGTGAAACTGGGGATCTTGCAATGCTATAAGATGTTCAGGTACAGAGCTTGGTTTATGAATGGTCCTATTAGTAGCTAAGTTTCCAGTTTTAGAAGTTTGCCACAAAATATTTTCTGGGTCATCAACTATAGTAGGAGGGTTTGAGTCTGGATGACATTTGGTATTGATTCTTCGCGGAATCTGTTGCACTGCACTGGCCACCAAAAATTACAAGTTGCACTCTCCCTCCAACAACAGCTACCACTGAATCAACTGAAGACAATGAAGCACTGATTGAGGATCTAAGTGATCCTCACTCCAATATCCCTAAAGGGATGTGAAACTCTTGAATGAATTCTCCTCAAAGAGAGTTTGGATTCCATCCAACACTCGACAACATACCCGAGGGTTTCCATCTTGGGACTATTAATGGAGAAGAGAACTGGGTTCTAAAACTCACATATAAGAAAAGATATCAGATCCAAGATATTCCTCAATGAACTCCTCCTCTTCTTTTATAGATCTCATGGATACTTCTAGACCCTTATTTTATTATTATTTTAAACATGGAGCACTTTTCCCTCTTATTTTCCAATTAAAATATTCCTTTTTAATGCAGGAAATATTAAATCAGCTACCATGTCTCCTCAAGTCACTGAAACTCATGTCTAACCACCCCATCATGTAGGCATTCTCATCCTGGTTCCAATGAGCTATTACACTAAGGTGTTCTATCACGTATTCCTCCCAAAATGCCACCTAGAGTGTAATTAATTGAGTTAAGCCCAAAAATAACGTAGTTTTATGAAAGTTGTTGGAATGCACCATAACTAAAGGAAAACGGTGCGCATGATCGAATATATCAAGAAAATGTCAGCATTCCTCATAGAAACTCCTCAAAACTCCTCCAAAAATCCCCTGGGCCCACTAATGACACCAACCTGTACCTCTGACCTGTCTACTCCCAACTCTGGAAGTCCATCTTAACCCTATCATAGGTGACACCAAAAGAAAGGAATAGTACACTGAAGATCTAGTTGGTGGATAGATTTTAGACCACCAAAACTACCAATTCCTTGATTCCATTCTACAGCTTGTCCGATGCACACACCTCTTCCAATTGTCTCTAGACTCCTTAGGTTACCACCTCGAGCTCAACCATTTTTTGCACGGATGTCAGATGAATTGGGTTGTTGTTGAATTTGTGAGTGCACTCTGCTAGATCTACCTCCCATGCCTACTGTGCTAGTTGACATCCCTTATCAAATTACTTTGACCCGTTAGTGAGTCTGATAGCCCTTGGTTGTTGGCTTAGTCGCTATTGGCCACCACTAACTTTTGGCTACAACTTTGACCTCATTTTTCCCCTTTTTTTTCCTTTAAATTTAAATTTAAAACTTCAACCTTGGTTGTATTTAGTTTTGTTGTATGTCAAGCAGCCTAAAAAGAATGTGCGTCCCATACAATCATTGTAAAACCTATATATGGTGATCCCTATACGAACCCGGTTTCTTGTATGATTCAAAAATCAATTTTTAGAGTTTTTCCCTCTGATACCATTCCTCATATTTTATTAATTTATTAGATTATAGATCTATTGAATAAATGCATATCTAGGTTCTTCAGACAATTAGCGGAAGAAAAATTACACGACCAATCTCAATCACAAGTGACAAACATATTTTTCCCAATGAATAGTTCATTAAATTTGAACTTATTGAGTTCTCATTATCAGTTAATGACCCAACTGAGAAAATAAAAGATTAAAATGCTTTGGATCTGATCCAATAGGCCCTAGATCTTTCCTCAATCTCCTTGTCTGATCTAGATCTCCAATGTTACACTTTTGCATTTCCTACGACCTGGCATGCTAGATTATCACACACCTCACCTAAAAATGTCTATCTCAAAGGCTAGTGCCATTGTATGGTGTATCTTTCTCCTTTTCTTATCCTTGCTTTTATAATTTTACATTGAGGTAAATCCCTAATCCTAACTTTTGAATTGATTGACTACCTATATTATATCTCTCCTCACTTGAGATCAATGATTGAAATTAAAACATAATCACTAAAGTAAATATTATATTTTTCCTAATTTTGTTTAGCCATCATAATTAATTATGTGTTTTTCACAAGTTTAAACTTAGTTTGAGTTACATTAGAAATTTTATCATCACTAAATTAAATATTCTACTTTTTCTAAGTTTGTTTAGCCATCATAATTAATTATGTACTTTTCACAAGTTTAAACTTAGGTTGTGTTACATTAGAAATTTTCCCACACGTGATAAGTGTCTAAGGAGATCTAGGGTGACTAGTGTCTTAAGAAGACCTTGGGCGACTTTTCCATATTCCTAGACACCTAGGCTTGTGCTAAAGTACTTGCTCGAGCTACAATCATCAACAAAACCTACCCTTCCTCAGGTCAGTTTCGACCAAAATCTTAACTACCCTTCTATCAAATTTCAATTAAAACCCTTCTTTCAAGTCAATGAATTTTCTTATTCCAACTCCTTAACTTTCAACACCTTTTTCATTCCAGAGTTCCAGTAGTAGGTTTCAAAGTTCCACCAAAATGGGCTACATTCTCTTAGTATTTCCTTGGATCAAACCCATACCTTGAGGGTTTCGAAGTTCCACCAAAATGGGACCAAAATCTTAACTACCCTTCTATTTACTTTCAAGTAAAACCCTTCTTTCAAATCAATGAATTTTCTTAGGTTTCAAAGTTCCACAAAAATGGGCTACATTCTCTTATTCTTTCCTTGGATCAAACTCATACCTCAATGGTTTCAAAGTTCTACCAAAATGGACCAAATTTTAACTACCCTTCTATTTACTTTCAAGTAAAACCTTTCTTTCAAGTCAATGAATTTTCTTATTCCAACTCATGAACTTTCAACACCTTTCTCATTCCATAGTTCCAGTTGTAGGTTTCAAAGTTCCACCAAAATGGGTTACATGCACTTATTATTTCCTTGGATCAAACTCATACCTCGATGGTCTCGAAGTTTTGCCAAAATGGGCCACATGCACTTATTCTTTCCTCAGATCAAACTCATGTCACCACTTTTGGATGTTGAGGTATGATAGAACTTAGTATTTCTTCAAAGCTAAATATTTTTTCACTTCAATTTTTTATCAAAACTATAAGGCTAACCTCCGACTTATCCAAATATGGTATTTTTTCAAATATCCCAACAATCCTAACCATATTTGCTTCATCCACCACTTGCTTCCTCATTTTGACAATGTGTTTCCTATGAAATGGAGGATTAGGGATTTACTCATTGAGTTTACATTGTCTTCTTATCCCAAGTCTTTTCTTGCTACTAAATTTACCTTCTCATTATGCATTTTCATGCATTTCCACCTAAATTTTTTGCGTCCTTCAAGTAGGTTTTGGAATATTCCTTTGGCTCAGGATTATTTAAACTATTCTCTTACCAACACCTCCCATGACAGATCATTGAATGAAAATTTTTTTATGTCCTCAGGAATCCCCAACTTGCAAATTTCTCCTTCCTCCTCCCTTGTTAGGCATAGTTCTTGTTGTTTTATGGATTGGATCAGTCAACATGTCCATCCATGTAATATTTTCACAAGGGATGACATTCATTAACGTTGAGAGATGTATGTATTGGCATTCTATCACCCGTGCTATCATTTAAGACTGGTGCCATGAAGTTGATTCGACTTTTGTTCTTAGTTTTAGGTTTACCCTAGCATTTTCAAATGGATATTATATTATGGAGTCATCACAATAAGTCATATGGGTCATAAAAAATTCACAATATGCCCTTCATCATTTTTAGACTTAAGTTGTCCCTTTTTCAAATGCTTCTTCTTCCTCTTCGAAGTAATCTACATGGTCTCTCTCCATACTGACCATTTAAAATTTCCTATATTAACTGAAGAATGCATAAATGGGGTTCAAATGAACTCTTAATTATTCCATAATCCTTTATCTAGCCTAATATTATATATTTTGAGGCTAGAATTGTTTGTGCAAAAGACTCCTGAAATTTCACCAATTGCTAAAATAAAACCGAAATTAACTCCTAAAATGGACCTTTTTTTGGTGGATTTGAACTCTTAATTAATCCATAATCGTTTGTCAAGCCTAATATTATATAAAGGATCTATTTTGATGCTATAATTTTCTGTGCAAAAGACTCATGAAATTTCACTACTTGCTAAATAAAGCCAAAATTAACTCCTAAAATGGAGCTTTGTTTAGTGGATCTAAAGCATGCATTGTACAGAAATTAAGAGTAAAATGTGCTTCCAAAATTTAGATTAGAACATCTGGATTATTTCTTAGAAGGTTGACTTAGTGTTTGGTGTCAAGAAAGGCAAGGGCCATTTCACTGGGAATGGTCACTATCTCTTCCTCAGTGCCTCCTTTCCCATTAATGAAGCAATGAAATCAGCTAAACAAAAATTCTACAATTGATGATAAGATGATATATACACGAACTTTGTACATCTAGTAAGGCCATTGAAGTGAATTTGAACTTTCACACTACATTTGTGATCCTACTAGGATTCATAGTTGGAATAACATGTTTTTGTTGTTTTTTGCCTTTTCCTTTGAAGTAATTTAAACATTATACCTTGGAATTTTCTCTATCTAGCAGGAAGGATATGAAGGGAGTTATTTTTACATAACTTGCGAATTCTTGATTACTAGGAATTCTTGAGAGTTTTTTGGGTTCTTATTAGTTTTCAGTTGCTAGTTTTTTGATATTTGTAGGTTATGCTCATTCTTGTAGAGGTTCTTTGAGTTTTCACCAAGTTTTTTTTTTTTTAGCCTTATGATTTATTGAGTGGTTGACTTTGTTGAGTTTTTATTGAGTCTAGGTTTTGCAACATTGTGAGGGACCAACTCAACTATCTATGAGACTAAACATTTAAGTCACATCATTGATCCTATTGGCCTAAAAATAGGCTTTGATCAATGTATTAAAAAGATATAATTCAAAATATACACTATCCTTCTAACAACTCATAGCTCAATTTAATTGGAAATCTCTTATAGCTCAATTTAATTGCAAATATCTTACATTATGATGTAAAGTGTTAATTTTGGACAACTAGGTCCAAAATCCATTTTGTGAGGCTTAGATGAAGAAGCCAATGTTTTTATTGGTTTCCTCTTTCGGAGAGGTGCAATATTGATCTAAAGATCATCTTGATCCGATGAGCAGAACATTTATTTTGAATTTATTCAAAATATGTGCAAGTCAGCCATAATTGAATTGTAGGCTTGAAGCCGCAGCAGATGTGTCACACGCCCTCACTGATGCATATATATAGGTCAAAGTTGGAGGTAATTTCAATCATCCATCATCACACATTCTCTCCTTATCTGATTGATTCGATCATCACTTGGAATCTCTTATTCTCCACACATGGGAAACACAGCAAAAGGAATTTTTGTTTTCGACCTAGGGTTTTCAGCGTAAGGTTGACCAGCATTGATTTTGGTCAATGCATGGTCAAATTGACCCCAATCTTGGTCAAAATTATGATTTATGCAATCCTCATTTATTGGCACTGAAATCGAGGTTGACAGTGGACTTTGACCAGGATGCGTTGACTTTTTTTGTAGTTGTTTAGCGTTGAATTTTGTTGACTTTGGGTTGACTGATATTGCTATCCAAGAGGGTTGTGTGACACTTATGGTTGGTTGATTGTATTGAGACTTTTCTGGTTGAAGCATCCTGTTAACCTCCATAACGCACCACAACACATATATTTTGCTGATCAAGTTAAGTATAATTTTAACTTGTCTTCTGTCGATCTATTGGTATTTTCTATCAACATTTTACTTTCTTGTTTATGTGATTTTTGTTTGATATTGGAGATAAAAACTAAAGTTGAATCAAGCATAGAACATCTACCAAAATTAACATGGTATCAGAGTTGAGGTGAAGACAAAGCCCAAGTTTGTAGCAATCACCGAAGAAGAGCATGAGTACCTCAAACTATAATGGCTTTAAAGCTGATGAAAAATTGACTCAAAAGGAAGACTTACATGCCTAGAAGATGAATTTGGATCTTATTTTGGAAGACCAAGATGACATGGACTATGTGCAGGGTAAAATCCAAGAGCCTCCATCCAATGCACCTGCTGCCACCAAGTCAAAGTATAAAAAGGGGGAAATCATAGCAAAAATGATGATCAAGTACTCAATTCATAAGATTCTGGTTGCCTACATCTCTGATCTGGGCACATCCAAGGAGATGTATGATAAGTTGGTCAACATGTTCAAGGCCAACAATGCAAATCAAATCCTCTTCTTCAAGAACCAACTGAAGAATATGAAGAAAGGCAGGGATGAATCCATTCAATCATATTTTCTAAAATTGATTGATATTAGAAATAATCTTCTGGCCATTGAGGAGATAATATCTGATCAAGAAATGGTTCTCACCGCACTTGGAGGTCTCTCCTCCGAATGACATGTATTCAATACTACCATTCTAAATAATAATGTGATACCCGATTTTGACGAAGTACTATCGAGATGTGTACAAGAAGAGACAAGGATGAAGGAATATGAAAATGAAGGAAATGCTTCCTTCACTGCTCATGCTAAGAAGAAGAACAATGGTGGTCTGAGGAACAAAGGAAGAGCAAGGGCCCAAGGAAGGAAAGGAAAATGTTACACATGTCACAAGACCGACCACTATGCTAGAGAATGCCCTTTCAAGAAGGATTATCATGATGATGATGACAACAACAACAACCGGAGGAATGGTAATCAAAGGAACAACAGGTTCAAAGGAAAGAGGAAGGCTCCCTCTGGTGGAAATGGGCAACCTTACAAAAGGTCGAGAAATTCCAGATAGTGGTGCCTCAAGGCACATCACTGGGTTCAAGAAAGCACTTTCTGATATGGTTGAGAAGGATGTTAATCTAAGAATTATCCTTGGAGATAATGCCACATATCCCGTGAAAGGGATCGAGACTGTGACCCTCCACTTGTATCAAGGTCAATTCCTTCTCTTGCAAGATGTACTATATGTACCTGATTTGAAGAAGAACCTTGTGTCTATCTCGGCCATGGAAGACAAAGGTTTCAATGTGGGATTCGTTGATGGGAAGGTGTGCATTTGGAAGAAGAGTTTCAAGGAAGCTATCACTATTGGGTTTAGAGTTGATACACTCTACTAGGTTGAAGGAATTCCACTGGGAGCGATGACATGTCATACTATCTGACAAACTGAACTATGGTACTGTAGGTTTGGACACCTTCATTACAAAGCCCTTCCCGAAGTAAGTAAGGTGGTGACGGGGATGCCCGAGTTCACAAATGATCACGAAGGTGTATGTCAGGGCTATGCCAAAGGAAAGAATACAAGGGGACCTTTCCCCTCAAGCATCACAAAGACATCTTATGTCTTACAATTGGTACATTCTGATATGTCTGGTATGCTACCCATGATATCCTTGGGAGGATGTTCTTATTATATGACGTTCATATATGACTTCTCTTGCAAAAATTTGATACAATTCTTGAAGAAGAAGGATGAGCCATTCATGTGGTTCCATGCCTTCAAATCCTTGGTGGAAAATTCAATAGGGAAGAAGATCAAGATATTGAGGACCAATAATTGCACTGAATATGAGACGAACGTGTTCAAGACATTTTGTAGAAAAGTTGGCATCAAGAGGGAGACCAAAACTATCTATACTCCTGAGAAAAATGGCATTGCTAAAAGAAAGAACATGACCATTGTGGAAGCTTCTTGTTCCATGCTATGTGACCAACATCTTCTGAAGTTTCTGTGGGGGGAAGCTGTGAACACTGCTATGTACATACAAAATCAATGCCCACATTCCGATCTGGACTCCAAAACTCCCGAAGAGGTTTTCTCTGGTAAGAAACCTAACATCTTACATTTTAGAGATTTTGGATGTCCTATTTATTTTCAAGTACTGCAGGAGAAGAGGAACAAGCTAGATGCTTCTGGGAAGAAATGAATGTTTGTGGGCTACAACAAAAATTCGAAGGCCTATAGAGTCTATGTGCCTGGTCAAAGGGAAGTGGATATATGACACGATGTTACCTTTGATGAAGATGCTTCCCTATGGAAAGTAATCAATCTTTCAAGATCTAAGGAAGATCATGAAGTAAGGCCTGCAAATCAAGAAGAACCGAAGGGTGAGAGGATGCCCAATGTTGAAGGAACGATGGACCCTATTGATCCACCTCCTTCAATGAAGAGAAAACCATCATGGCTCAGGGACACTCTCGAGGATGCCGAGAAACATATGGCCCCAAGGGGGTCATTCCATGAAAACAAGAAGCTGAATAGATACCAAGGGTATCTAGTAGCCATGAGTAAAATCATACAATCTGAGCCTGGATCTTTTGAGGAAGCTGTAAAGCATCAAGTCTGAAAGGATGCTATGCATGAAGAATATGAGTCCATTATGAAGAATGATGTTTGGTATGTGGTTCTGAGACTGGAGGACAAAGAATTTGTCACCTCGAAATGGATCTATAAGATCAAGCATGGATCTGATGGTAGTGCTGAAAATTTCAAGGCAAGATTCGTTGCCCATGGCTTCTCTCGAAAGGAAGGCGTAGACCAAGGTTGTGGGGGATCTTCTCCCCCCTATCAAATCCACTCCTGGAGCATGCTCCCTCGAACCCGCTTCCTAAGCATGCTCCCAGAGTGAATGCTTAGAGGGTGATATTAATGACAAAGATCCCTATACGAATCTATAGGTAATGATAAAGATACCTCTGGTTCAATCTATGTTTTTTGTTTTTTATGTGTAATTCATCATTCTACATGATTTTTTTGACATATATGCATCAAAATATAAAAAATATATATATTAAAGAGAAACGCTCCCCAAAACGCTCCTGGACCGAGAGCTTCTGAGAATGGCGCTTCCACTCCCGCTCTCGCTCCCGCTACCAATTTTTTCTCCCGCTCCCCAGTAACCTTGGCGTAGACTATAATGATATATTTTCACTTGTGGCCTGATATACCACCATCCGATCTATCATAACCCTTGCTTCTACGCAAGGATGGAATCTTCATTAGATGGATGTGAATACTGCATTTCTGCATGTTGCGATAAAGGAAGAGGTGTATGTGGAGAAATCTTTAGGGTTCGAAGTCTAGGATCTGGACACCCATGTTTACATGTTGAATAAATCCCTTTATGGGTTGAAGCAAGCACCTAGAGCCTGGTACGAGAGGATAGATAGCTACCTGATGATGCTAGGCTTCACTCATTGTAATGATGATCCGAACCTTTACTTAAATGTTGATAGAGAGAAGCCTCTCATTATGGTGCTGTATGTGGACGACCTCTTCCTAACAGGTGCTAACCCTCTCATTCATTGGTGTAAGAGGGAGCTCGCTGTTGAGTTCAAGATGAAGGACCTAGGATTGATGCATTACTTCCTAGGCTTGAAGGTCTGGCAGAGACCTAGCAATATTTACCTTTCTCAAGGAAAATATATTGTGAAGCTTCTAGAAAGATTTGGAATGGTGGAATATAATTCTGTGTTGACACCAATGGAGCTTAAATTTAAGAAGTTGAGTGGTAGCGCTATTGGGCCTGTGCTAGAAAATCCTACTAAGTATCGTCAACTCGTAGGGGCCCTGATGTTCTTAGTGAACACCTGTCCAGATGTATGTTTTGCAGTAAACACTTTGAGTCAACATATGTTTGAACCTCATCACATTCACTGGGTTGGTGCCAAGAATATGTTGAGATATCTTCGAGTACGATAAACCATGGGCTGAGATACACTGTCGAGAGTGTAACACTCCATGGATATACTGATGACGATTGGGCTGGCAGTGTGGTGGATCATAAGATCACATCAGGAGGTTGCTTCATACTTGGGTCTGCTTCAATATCATGGATGAGTAGGAAGCAAAATTCAGTGGCTTTGAGCACCGCGGAGGCAGAATACATTGCAACGAGTATGGCCTATTGTGAAGTAGTTTGGTTGTGAAATCCCTTTAGTGAGATGTTCGGGCATGTGCTAGATAACACCGTGATACTCTATGATAACCAGAGTGGGATTTGGTTGTCCGAGAATCCCATGTTCCATGATCGATCCAAGCATATTGATATCATGTACCACTTTATCCGAGATATGGTATAGCAAGGCACTGTAAGGCTCGATCATATAGGAACTGATGAGAAGGTCATAGAAATTCTCACAAATCCCTTGGGGAAGGTCAATTTCTTGAACTTCCGTGAGAATCTTGCTATCATGGAACGACCTTATGTCGAGGGTTTTTGATCAGCCGTTGTCATTGATGTCAGCCCAAGAAGCACCAGGGTCTACCCCAATATTTCATGGGAATTTTGACCTACGAAATTAATATATTCTAGGTCAAGAATGATTTTGATGGTTTCTACTTGTTGAGATGTTTCCATTGATATATGGCACGCCACGTAATTATTCACGGTTTGAGAGATATTCATGTTTGAAGTTTGTAACCCTAGTTAGGGGGATAAAAACCCATGGGGTTGTGGCATGGGTCATTGAAAATTCAATAATTAATAATTTTTAAGCTCCTAAAATCCCTCCCACGTTCACTTGTTGAAGCCCCTCTCAACCTAAGCCTTTATATAAATTTTGATCCTCATATCCTCCATATGTAGGGATTTTACCATCTGAAACAGGTCATCATGGAATTTGCGCTCTAAATTTTTTTCTATGAAGGTTCAGAAGCTGAAATTTTTATGAGGCGAAACTGAAATCCTGAGGAAACTCCTGTGAAAATTTCAGATCAAGGTGCGTAAATTTTTTGGAGATATGATCTGTGGAATTCAGTATTTTTGCAGGATCCTGAAATTCATCTCAAATAAGTGACCTTGGGAAAATATTCATAACTCTCTCTCTCTGAGTATCAGATTGGAATTATGTAAAGAGTTGTAGATAGTAAACAGGCTTTGGTTTTTTCTGTATCAATTTCAGATCCTAATGAAGAAAAAGTGACACGTGGCATGCTGTACAAGTTCGCTCTACTGAAACGGTGCATAATTAGGACATTGTGAGAGATTGGGCATAACTCTCCCTTGAAGAATCCAAATTGGGTCAGACCTGTGGCTTTGAAAAGAAGACTCAGTGGTATACTATAGGGCCAAAAATAACATATTGGGGATCTAAAATAACAGAGATAAACTAGATTCAATATCGAGCTCCTAAAAGGAAAGAAAAAGCTAGATCATGTGTTGTCAAGGGTTGCAAAGGACCAGGATTTCTAGGAAAGCAAAGAAAAGCAAGGTGCAGTAGAGGGTAGCATGAAAAGAGAAGCAACCAAGGTGTATAACAATAGCAAGAATTTCACCACATGAAGTCTTCAAGTGGGCAGCATAGCATACAGTCATTGTAAAGGTATCATTGTACTAAGTCATTGTAAATGCATCATTGTAAAAATTGTACAAGTGTCTATTTGCCAAGATTTGAAGAGGCAGTGTCGGGAGGTCTAGGATCATCATTAGGTGGTTGTGTCATATTTGGGGTTATGGTATAGTCTGTCTTCTTCCTCTACATCATTTTATATCATTGTAAAGTGGACCATTTTCCCTGGTACGCAAGTCCATTCTTGTTTTATTCTTCTATAGGGTGGTATGGTGGTGCTAGGGTAAGTTGTAGCTCATTGGGTGTTGGGGCATATTTTTAGTTGACTACTGAAGAATATCGGGCATTGGAGTGTCCATCCAGTGGGAGCTGGAGAAGAATTATTTTCTAGATTCTAGGAATTTGGAGCTTTATTTTCAATTGGAGTTGAATATTAAAGAATTATTAGAAAAGAATTAGGTGGTTTTTGTCCCGGAGTGGGTTTCCACCTTAGAAATCGTGTGCATTTTTGTTCCTTTTGTTTACTATTATCATTGTAAAAACATTGATAATAATTGAATATTAAAAAATTCTCTAATTGAAAGGAATACTGAATCACCCCCCCCCCCCCCTCAGTATTTTTAACAAGGGTCCTGTTGGACAATGAGCTCTGGGAACTTTGGGGGGCTTTGGGGATATATTCTTTGAGCTATAAGCACTCACGGGGCTAGGCTTGTCGAACCTTGTGGTGCTTCTGCCCCATTGTTATGATATTGAGTTGGTTCACCTCTCATGATCTGTGCCCCATATGCATCCTACCCATTGAGTCCCAGACTCATGGGAAGTACCTCTCATTTGGCCAGTGAGATGGGAAATGTTAGAGACCAGTAGAAAAGACCGATGGACGTATCAAATATTTCCATATACTCTATGTCTAGGATGGCATGTGTCCAACCACTTGATATGGGATCAAGTCTAGTGAGGTTTCAGACCTCCAATTGACTTCGAGTTAGGTAAACCAACTTCGGGTTGGTATGTGAATCATTTGAGTCTTGTAGAGGTTTCGGATCTTTGGGCTGAATTTGTCAACTGAGAATGATTTCTTTGTGACTGACCCACTTTTTTTCTAAAATAAAGAAGCCAACAAAACAAGTTACAGCGGGATGACGCATGATGTTTGGATGGCACAGGTGGATGGCGTTCTCCCTAGTTGAGAGGGAGTGTTAATTTTTGAAAACTAGGTCCAAACTCTATGTTCTGATGCTCAGATGAAAATGCTAATATTTTTATTGGATTCCTCTTTCGGATGGGTGCAATATCGATCTAAAAATCATCTTGATCCGATGAGCATAACATTTATTTTGAATTTATTCAAAATATGTGCAGGTCGGCCAGAATTGAAATGTAGGCTTGAAGCCCCAACAGATGTGTCACACACCCTCACTGATGGATATATATAGGTCAACATTGGAGGTCATTTCACTCATCCATCATCACACATTATCTCTCCTCATCTGATTGGTTAGATCATCACTTGGAGTCTCTTCTTCTCCACACGTGGGAAACACAACAAAAGGAATTTATGTTTTTGACCTAGGGTTTTCAGCGCAGGGTTGACCAGTGTTGACTTTGGTCAATGCATGGTCAAACTGACCCCAATATTTTTCAAAATTCCAATTTTCTGTAGTCCACATTTATTGGCACTGAAATCGAGGTTGACCATTGACTTTCGACCGGGCTGCATTGAATTTTTGCTGTTGCTGTTTAGCGTTGAATTTCGTTGACTTTAGGTTGGCTGATATTGTTGTTCGAGAGGGTTGTGTGACACTTTTGGTTGGCTGACCGTATTGAGACTTTGCTAGTTGAAGCATCCTATTGACCGACGTAATGCATCACAACACATATATTTTGCGGATCAAGTTAAGTATAATTTTGGCTTGTCTTCTGTCAATCTATTGGTATGTTCTATCAACATTTTACTTTCTTGCTTATGTGATTGTTGTTTGATATTGGAGATCAAAATTAAAGTTGCATCAAGCATAGAATGTCTACGAAAATTTACATAAAGCCACAAGAAGGCCCATTGCATTCAAAATTATTCTAGATTATGAGAATATACTTCATTTCAAATAATTGAACTTTAAGCCTTGGTCCAAGAATGAAACCAAAGGTACCCTTAGCAGTCATACACCTTGCAAAATGACCATGGATTCCCAAGATAAACTTGATATAGTGCAAAATGACCATGGGTTCCCAAGCTAAACTTGATTTGTACTACAGTGTAATATTCCCCATTTTTATTTTTCACTTGTGGGGATTAATGGAGTTTATTGGGGAGGTACTAAGCATAGCATAATTTTTCCATTTGGGTATTGGAGACATTTTTGGCGGATGGGACTTAGGAGAAATAGAAAATTATAGCTTTATTGGAATGTTGGGGCCACAAGAGAAGGAAATTCGACCCAATGGAGCAATTTGCACTAGTGAGAAAAGTGGGAGAAAGGAAGGGGTGTGAATTAGTGGAGAGAGAGACAAAAATTATAAATAGAGCTTGGAGGCCTCCATTTGGTATCTTTGATCATTTGACAATTTAACATTAGTTCTCTTGAGCTGCTTAGCGAAGACAATCGTGTTGTTCAAAACAAGGAATTTATAAGAAGGAATTCCACCCTCATTTCGGAGAACTTCGAGCATCTCCCTAGTGAGGCAATTTGGGGAGCTCAATTTAGAGTTTCTATTGGCCATATTAGCAATTTATTTCAGTTGGTACATTTTTCTTTCAGGAGGTAAAAGTGGTTCAAAATTCTTGTGTGGAGATCAGTTACAAAGGAGCAAAACACCAGAGGATTTGCAGGGGTTTTGTGGTGATTAGCAGGGATGAGTTGAGAGAATTCTTGGGGCCGAAATTCTACATTTCTGGAAGTGCATAGGGGTTGGAGGAATAGAGGTTGAGGAGAGATAAGTGTCGAAGATTGGAGGTATTCCTGAAGGGAGAATTCAGCCAAAGTTGGGAAAGATTTCCAGTGGTGGATTTGGGATTAATTCAACAGTATCAATTTTGTGGGGAGTTTTCAAGAAAAATTAAGAAATTTTCACTTGTCGAGGTCTCCGCGGTTTGTGTAATATTCCCTTTTTTGGTGTCACCTACGACAGGGTTAGGTTGGACTTCCAGAGTTAGGAGTGGACAGGTCACAGGTGCAGATTGGTGTTATCAATGGGCTCAGGGGATTTTGGGAGGAGTTTTAAGGAGTTTCCATGATGTTCGGTGGCATTCACTTGAAGTATTCCATCATCCAAGCAACTTTCCTTTTGTTCTGGTGCATTCCGACAACTTTCGAAAAATTGAGTTATTTTTGGGCTTAACTCAGTTAATTACGCTCAAGGTGGCTTTCTGGGAGGAATACATGATATAAAACCTTAGTGTGATAGCTCATCGGAACCAAGATGAGGATACCTACATGATGGGATGGTTGGACACACATTTCAGTGACTGGAGGAGGTGTAGTAGCTGATTTACCCTTTTCTGCATTAAAAAGGAATATTTTAATAGGAGGGAAAAGTGCTCCATGAATAAAATAATATTAAATAAGGCTCTAGAAGTCTCCAAGAGATATATAAAAAAGTGAGGAGGCCATTGAGGGATATCTTTGCATCATATCATTTTCTTGTGTGAGAGGTTTGAGACATGGCTCTCTACTTCAGCCGTAGCCGCAGGATGGAAACCCTCGGGTGATTTGTGAGTGTTGGATAGAAACCCAACTCTCTTTGAGGAGTCTTCATTCAGAAGTTTCGCATAGCTTCAGAGATTATGGAGTGAGGATCATTCAGATATTCAATAGGTGCTTCAGGGGATTCATTGGTAGTTGTTGCTGGAGGGAGAGTGCAGCAGTTCAATTTTGGAGGCCATCGCAGTGTAGCAGTGTAGCAGATTTTCTTGAGGTGAGTTGTATTTCAATTATCTCAACTATATTTCATTTCAGCATGTAACCCCAGTATATTATAATAAAGATGAGTTATTTTCTTCATTATGGAGTTATGGATTTTCATGAAATTGTATGTTTATTTTACATGGAAATATTTTGTTAAAAATGCATGTTGATTTTACGGCATAATTCAAGGTTTAGATTAATTTATGAAAATTTTGGAAAATATCCCATTTGGGGATATTACAGTGGTATCAGAGCTAAATATTAGCTCAACCTACGGTGTTTTAGTTTCGAGGGTTTACGACAAATCAATTTCAGAAGAATTTCAAGTTATTCTAATTATTGCCAATTTCATTGATCGTGGAGCCCAAGTGTTTTTTATTAGAACCAAGGATATTTCAGTCGAATGGGCCAATGATATGATCTTAATAAGGGAAAACATGTTTTATCGCAAGACCGATTATTGAGGGAGCAGTGCAAGGATAAATCATGAAAAAAAAAGAAAAAAAAATCAAATCTCATTGCCGTCAGAGATTTTCAAGGGACGACAACGTAATGAGGGTCAAACCACATTGACCGAGCCAAAATTGTGGCCAAACCTCAACGTCAAAAGTGCATCATTCAGGACGGAGACATTTTTTTGGTTGACTTCCAAATTTCTTGGTTCGAATATCCATCTACAGGAGGGTTGAGAAACTGAAGGCAGTCGGGCATGTTGGAGGGTCGCTTATCATTAAGCAGTTTGTAATCCTGACGAAGAATGGTTGTCGTAATTTTCCCTTTTCGAGCAATGTTTGGGTATTGGAAAGACTCCGCTGGAAATTAAACTCGAAAGAATTTGATTTGGTTAAAGTCTCATTGAGGGGCCACACTACCAGCCAGAGTTCCACCAAACCATGTATTGTAGTAAGCCTGAATTTGTGGAGCCTCCAAACTAAGTCGAGGTGCACGGGGAAGGAGACGACTAATCCACCGAGCCACCATCTCAAAATTTCAAGCTCTAAACAGTCGTGTTAATTGTAGGGTACGATCTTGCCTTCAAAGGGCTCGACATGCCCAGTTCGAGACCAAGGGAATTGATCCATTGATGGCTGAGACATATCTGTAGAGGCCAAGTTTTGGTCAAAATTACTGAATCCGCATCAACAAAGACCAAGTAAATTTTGTTAGGCAGATCGAATAGTGAGAGGGGCCATGTTGAGACAAGGGACCAAGCCCTCTTACACCAGTGTTTGAGAGGAGAAGGATACCAAAAATTCTTTCTCCACCAAAGTTCAATTTCTGTTGTGTAGAGGGGTTGAGATCTTGGTGTCGAAATTGAGCATTAAAAAATCAACTTCCAGGGGATTTTAATTGCAAAAGCGAGAGAAGCCGGAGCAATGTGTTACAAAAAAAATGGTATAGGAGGGCCAAAAATGATCTTTGTCCTGAAGGGAGATGAATTTTATGTCTTATATGCAGGTTATAAAAGACAAAATTTATGTGCCAAAAGGGAGCCGAAATTATCAATTAAGGAGGCTATGAGTAGAGTAATTAATTTCCTGAACCAACGAAAATCAATTGGATCATAGTTCAGTCACAAATGCACAGGATTTGAGCTGAGCTAGTAGCTAAATTCAAATGGGTTGTGTGTAAAGGTGTCGTTGTCATTTTCATTCATGGCTCAGTGGGTAGTGTAGGGAGGAGAGGTGCATAGCTAGAGCTAACTGTTGAAACTGTCTGGGAAGATTATATATATATATATGATTTTTCTCTAAATTCTCTATATTCAGTCCAACAAATATCAAAAATTCAATTTGAGACAGTGGTATAAATTGTAAATCTATATATTTGGCTTGTATTTGTTGTCTGGCAAAATTTATCAAAAGCCCTGTAATGAGTGTATTTATTATAGATATTTTGTCAAGGGTTATTGAGGGAGTAATTATTACCATGGTTGAAATGAGGGCGCTTGATTCTTGATATTGTTGAGCGAGACCCTATATGTTGGACCAATATTGTGAGTACAATATTGTAGGTGTCAGTAGAGGTATTTTAGTGGCCTTGTATTAACATTCCTAACTATTTTTAAACTAAGATGCCAATACCATTATTTCCATATATGCTGCCGAAAAATAGGGTTCTTAGAACACCTCATGAACTAGCAAAATAATACTACCATGGAATGAAATATACAACATAAATTTTTTTTTTGAACAACAGACCCTTTTCAAGAGGGATTTATTCCACCCTTCAAAAAGGACAACCAAAAGAATTGCAGGGATAATTGGGGATTGGTCACATAATTTTTTCACTTGGGATGAATTTGAAACACATGAAGACATCATGGAGATTTCTATCCAAAATCAATGAGCTTAATGAAATTTTGTCCAAAATAAGCCAAGAAGAAGGGAAGAAACTGATTTCGGCTCTAAAACCTACTATGCTTGCTCTTATACGACCCAAATTCTTGGAGGAACCGTGTGAGGGGGTCAGACTTCTAGTTGCATCATGCCTCAGTAACATCATGAAGTTGGCCACACCTATAGATCCATACAGTAATGATGTTATGAGGAGGATTATGAGATTAATAGTAGAGACTTAGCAGGATTTGGACAATAATGCAAGCTCTACCTTTGGGAAGAAGCTTGAGATTCTATGGAGTATGGCCACATTCGAGACGTATGTCATCATGTTTGACCTTGAGTGTGATGACTTGATTCTACGGATTTTCCAATGCTTCTTCAGCATTAGGAGACATCATATTGACACCGTCATAACACACATGCAGTCCATCCTGTCATCATGTATGAGAGACCATGAGACCATTTGCTGAGAGTTGTAGACCAGGTTATTGAGCATTTGGAGGAGAGATCAGTTGGTCTCATCTGTTGCTTATGATCTATCCCACGGGTTATTTCAGAATAATATTGGGCTATTCAAGAGACAATTGACTAGGGAGGAGCTGCTCCAGTTTGGTGGATCTGGCAGCAGAAATGAGCTGAAGAGGAAGGGACTTTTCTTCATATGCAAAGAACCTTGGGGGCCTGATCACTCATGCTTGAGTGATGTAGATGATGCGATGAAGGCAGAACAAAAGGGAATTCCTTCTATATGCCAGGGTGAGGACTCTTCTTCTGATCAGTCCATGGGATCAGTTGAGGATGCTTATGGGGAGCGAGAGAAGTCATGCGGTGTTAATGATAATAGGCCTAGAGTTGTATTACAATGGGTAGGGTGAGTAGTCAAGGGACTCTACAGGAGATACTCTGGGTGATGAGTCACTTGTGAAAACTCAGCTCGAGCAGCATATGATGGAGCCGGAGTCAGCAGAGGGGGGTACTATGCACATCATGCATGATAGTCCTTTGGGCGAGAGCCAGATGGAGGCTCACATTGGGTCTATGATGGATATGTGACTAAAATTTGGGTCAGCCATTGAGGCGGAGCAGTCACATGCACAGACATCAAGTATGGTGATAGCAGTTGCAGATCCCTACTCTCTAGAGATGTTGGAGGTTGATGGGATCATTCTGCAGGGGTCTAGTAGAAATTAGGAGCATAACATTCCTGATCAGGAGTGGGAGGAGTTGTTGGAGAAGGTGGAACATTCCTCTTTAGGCCGACACATTGATGAGGTGAAAATAGATGTACATGCAGGCAACAGAGCTATAGTACTGTTGAGCCCCAAAGATGTCCTTCTTTTCCACCACATTTCACTTCATTTCCTTTGTCCCTCATCAATTACAGGCTTAAATTATCAATAGGATTGATTAGGATTACTTTAAGAATGTATATAATGACTAACTTGCTATGTTTTCATGATTTTGTTGTTGTAGTAATTTTTGATTGGAATTAGCTACAGAATGCAGCCATTCTGTAGCTAGTTTCCAATTCCACAGCTGTCTTCATGTTTTCATAGGTTCTAGGTGTCACCTCAAAGAAAAACGCATATGGGTAAATTCCAGACTTCATCCACATCATTCCTTGCTCCCTACGAAGTCTGAGCATAATTCTACAAGTGGTTATGCACGTGGGAAACCAAAACTAGGAGATAGAATTCTAATAGGACAAGGACTGTACAAATGTCCTTAATCATAGTACGAGACCACCACCAGAGTTCTAGTTTGATTTTAGTTGGGAAAGACATTTATTCCTATTTTATCTCAAGGGAAGTTATGAAATTATCTTATAAGAATGACTCGGGAGACCGAGAAACAGCTAGCTAGATTTTGTTTTGTTGCTAGATCTCAGAAGATCGTAATACTCTGTTTTAAAGTATTTTCCCTTTAATGAAAGAAGCATCTCTTTATTGCAAGATCTGAAGCAATGTTGAGTAGATTTGCGTGATAATCAGGTGGTAGAGGGCCCCTACTACCTGAGAAGCTTTGTTCATATGGTTTAGATAAGTAACTTAGCCTTGTTTCATTCATAGTTTAATCAATTTTCTAAACTTTTTGTTTTTATACTTACTTGCAGTGGATGCCACAGTCAGTCTTATCCTTATAAACTATTTCAAAATACCACTAACATTGGATGAGATATAACTGTAGTATTTTAGGAGTTAATTGAATTTTTTTTCCGAAAATTTATCTTTTATGCTCATTTGTGTTGAATGATACAGCCAGACTTGTTTTTACAAACTATTCCAAAATATCACTCATATTGAACGAGATAGTGCTGTAGTATTTCATAGAATTCGTTGCATTTTAGTTCAGTTGAAATACTCCGGAGGTAGATGTCACTCTAGTTTAATTCTGTCACTATATTTCAAGTTTGTTAATGGCACTCTAGTTCAACTCTGTTCACTGTATTTCAAGTTAGATTAGTGGCATTCTAGTTCAGTTCCAGTTCACTGTATTTCAAGTTAGGTTAATGGCATTCTAGTTTAGTTGTGGTCACTGTGTTTCAAGTTTGATCAATTGCATTCTAGTTCAATGTTATCCATTGCTCTTTAAGTTGTATTAACTATCAAAATTAGACTTCACGGCCTTCATTGTTTACAAACTACTCTCGTTCTGACTTTCTATTAATGCATCATCATATGGACATGAATTAGTGACATCAGTTTAAGGCCTTGATTGTTCTGCAATCTTTTGCAAATTCACAAATAAGCCTTTTCCCAAAAACTATTTTAGAAAATCTCTAACTTTCGAATGAGGCTTAGTAGTGACAAGTTGAGCTGCAGAATGGATTAATATTAGCATTACAAGTTAATTCAGAGTAGAAATATTATTGTGCCACAAATAATCTTTTCCAATTGTGTTCCAATAAACTTCTAGCCATGGATGAGATTCTTTGTAATATTGTAAGATGATTGTTTACTTAGGAGAACCTCGTTTGCACTAAACTTGTCCTTTTCTCAAGCTATTCCAACATATTTCTAATGAATGAATTGGATGAGTTCATGTTATGAGTTATTGAGTTCATGTTGTAATTTATTTCCTTGCTATGAGTCATTATCAAGCTTTGCATTTTCTGTTCTTTAGTGCCATTCACAGTTTAGAATAGGTCTTGCTCTGTTTCAGTGTAACCATCCACTTCTTTTTACCAACACTTGGTTCTTTTCCTTTTTAACATAAAACCATAAAACCAAAAACATCAGAAAAATACTAAAGACAACGTAGTGAGAAACAGATACCTAGGCACATATAGTGCACCTCACTTTAGCAGTTTACTAGCCCTGGTTAACAATTCATGACATCAATTTAGGAACACTAAGTTGAGCACACATTTTGGCGGCGTTGCCGGGGAAGTGAAAACTAGGTAGTTTTTTTTCTTACCTCCCAAAAACAATGACATGCGTAGAGAAAGAAACTCAAGGGGTAGATTCATAAGAAGCAGAAGCTTGATTTCTAGAACACCACTTGTTTCACCAAGACCAAGAGCCAGCACACCTCCAACTCAAACCCACATTCCATCCTTTACTGATCCTAGACTTCCAGAGGACTTAAGATCAAATATTCCATCAAAAATACCTTCCACTTCATCCACTAAAACTGTCTTAGAAGAAGATTCAAGGATCCCTGCTAGAGGCACAAACTTTTCCACTTCCACAGAAGAATCAACTATGGAAAAAGAAGGGGGAGGAGGAGTCTTTAATGGAGAACACACATTATTTGGAAGGGGTAGAGGTAGAGGTAGAGGATAAGGAGGTATAGGTGCAGAAGGAGAAGGAGGTAGAGGAAGAGGTAGAAGAGAAATGGGAAGCTCTTTTGGGTTTCCTATAGTAGATGAAGAAACCAATGCAACTATGAAAAACATTTCACCCTCTGTCCTTCCAAAATTTTATGGACTTAAAACTGAAGATCCTGAAACCTTCCTATTTGAATTTGAAGTCCTATGTAGAACCTATGAATACTTACAAGATGCTCAAAAAATTAAACTATTTCCTTCAACATTGAAAGGAGCAGCATTGAAGTGGTTTATGATTTTGATCAACAGTTCTATTAGGACATGGGAAGACATGAAACAAGCATTTCTAGAGAGGTATTTGGATTACTTTATGCCATTCAACCATAAGGAGGAAGTGTTTAAAATGTTACAAAAAGAGGATGAAAATTTGGAAGATTTGTTGGAGAGGTTTAACTATAACATCAAGAGGGCAAAAATGGAAAAATTAGACCAAGACACCTTGAAAGCTCTCTTGTTGAAGACAATTAGGGATGAATGGTTAGATATCCTTAACATGATGGGAAAAGGGGATATATCTCAGCTCACATTACCTGAAATAACTGAATTATGTATTAATGTTTCAAGAGGGAAATCTAAAACTGTAAAAGGACCAAGAGACCCTACTCTTGCAAGGGAAAGTAAGTCTGCTTCTGGGACAGTAAGTAGGGTAGAAATAGGACATATGCTTGATGAATTAAAATCTGATATCGTGGGGATTATTAGTGAACAAATATACACCCTTAAGTTACAAAACAAGCAGAAAACTGAATCTGATTCCCTAGCAATATTTTGTCCCAAATGTAGAAAGAAACATGCCTTGAGAGAGTGCCCTTTGGATGCAAAAGTTGTGGAGACTTGTGTAATTTGTTCAGAAAAACATGAGACCAAGAGTTGTCCTTCAATTCCTGGTCTTAAAGCTGTCCTTCAAGAAGAAACTCCTACAAGTTCCACAAAATCTCTCAATTTTGTGTCCAGGAGGCCTTGGCAAGGACCTCAAACATAAGGATTTCATGATCAGTTGTATAATCAACCCTCACCAAATTGGAATTCTTGGCAGCAACCTTGGCCCCAATTTCAAAATCAATCACAAACTTGGGCGCAAGGAGCACAAAATCCCTATGGAAGATACTCTGAGTATTACCAATATCCACCATCCTATCCACCATATCCACATTTCCCTCCTCAACAAAATTTTCAACAAAATCCTCAAAATCCACAACATCAAAATCAACCACTTCCATTACCATTTCCTCAGAAAAAAAATCAGTTGCCTGCCCAACCCATATCAAACCCCAACAATAAAAATCCTCAGAACACATACATGATAGAAGGCCAACAGTTTCCAACTTATTTGATCACTCCTTTAGACCTTAGTGATGTTCAACTTAGGTCTGGAAGAGTACTTGAAAAGAGGAAACCTTCTGTAATCATACAAGAGCAAGACAATTCTGAGGAAGATTCTCTACAGGTAAATAAAAGTCTTGAAGAGAACACAACTTTCCAAGACTCAAATATTGAAAAATCAAAACAAAAAGAACCAATAATTTCAACTGCTATATTAGAGCAGCCATCAACATCCACTTCTACACCTCCCTTTCCAGAAAGATTACAAATTGATAGGGGTGTAGAAAAAAAAATTATGGTGCCTAATTATGATTTCCTAGATGAGCTGAGAAATGTTTGTATTAAGATCCCATTATTATAAGCCATCAAGGAAATTCCAATCTTAGCAAATACAATAAAGGAGTTGAGCATGAAGGAAACAGGAAAAAGAATAAGAGAGATAAAGAAAATTTAACTGGCAGGAAAAATAGGAGATATCATGATGGGTAAGATTGCTATTCCAAAGTATCTAGACCCAGGAAATCCAGTTGTTAAAATTCACATCAATGGAATTGAGATCCAAAACAGACTTATTGATTTAGGAGCAGCAATTAATATCATGAGTAGACAAATCATGGATAAACTGAAACTTCCTAATGTTCTTTTTACACCCACATTATTACAATTAGCAGACAGATCTGTGATCAAACCTAATGGGGTAATATAAGACATTCCAATGTCTCTAGATTCTTGGGAATATCCTATGGATTTTATGATCCTAACTCCTAAGAATAATCTAGGAGGGCATCCTATTATATTAGGAAGACCTTGGTTAGCTACAGATGATGCTTTCATTAGTTGTAGGTCCGGTGATATGTACATCTCTGATGGTATTTCAACCAAGAAATTTACCTTGTATCCTCCAGCAAGAACAACTACAGAATTAGATGATACTCAATGGATAGAGGATGAAGAATACTTACAACCTCTCTTCACAATTTCAGAAATTAGTGAAGATAGCCAGATTTTGAATACCTTAGAAAACTTTGAATCCTCTTCGGAATATAAGCATGAACAATTTCAAGAAGAATCCAACATTGAGTTTTTATCATCAAGGCAGATGTCTCTTTATTCCATGGATAAATTTGGCAACTCTACAATTGAGATATTTCCAGGAAAAACCTTAAACATAAACAAGAACTTAGAGAAATCTCAACAAGAAGAGCTAGTCAATGTCTTACAGAGACATTCTTCTGCATATGCATGGGAGTACACTGATATGAAAGGGATAAGCCCCAAGACTTGCACTCATCACATCTATATAGAGGAAAATTGTAAACCAATCAGACAACCTCAAAGATGGATTAATCCAAATCTTAGGGAAATTGTTAAGGAGGAATTGCAGAAATTGTTAAATGTTAACTTCATCTATCCCATTTCACATAGCCAGTGGGTTTCTCCTTTGGTAATTGTGCCAAAGAAAAATGGTAAATGGAGGGTATGTATTGACTACCGAGAATTAAACAAAGCTACTCTTAATGATCATTTTCCCCTGCCTTTCATAGATCAAGTATTAGATACATTAGCTGGCAAAAAGTACTTCTCATTTTTAGATGGGTTTAGTGGTTATGATCAAATCCAAGTAGCACTGGAAGATCAAGACAAAACCACATTTACCTGCCCTTGGGGTACCTATGCTTACCGAGTATTTCCATTTGGATTATGAAATGCACCTGCAACATTTCAAAGGGCAATACTGGGAATATTTTCAGATCTAATACATGATTGTGTAGAGGTATATATGGATGATTTCACAGTTTATGGAAACACATTTGAAGAAGCCTTAACAAACTTGGAAAAAGTTTTAAAGAGATGTAAAGAAGCAAATATTTCACTTAGTCATGAGAAGTGTTTTATGATGTTTACTGAAGGAATTTTTTTAGGACATCACATTTCAGGGGATGGGATTAGAGTTGATGAGTCAAAAGTTGAATTCATCTCTAACTTATCTATTCCAAGTTGTCAAAAAGATGTTATGAGTTTTCTAGGATTTACAGGATATTATCGAATGTTTATAGAAAACTTCACCAAGATAGCATCTCCACTTTTCAAATTACTTACCAAGGACTATGAATTCAAGTGGAATCCTGATTGCCAGTTAGCCTTTGAGACCCTGAAAACAAAAATCTCTGAAGCACCTATTTTAAGGGAACCTAACTGGAAGTTACCTTTTCATATTTCAACAGATGCCTCAGATACAACCTTAGGAGCAGTATTGGGACAAAAAGACTTGATTCCTTATGCCATCTACTATACCAGTAAAAATTTGATTCCTTTAGAGTTAAACTATACTATAATTGAAAAAGAGTTTTTAGCTGTTGTTCATGCCATAAAAAAGTTCAGACACTATATAACAGGCTATGAAAGTTTTTTTCACATAGATCACTTTGCAATTAGATATCTAATGAACAAATCAATTACTAATGGCAGAGTCATAAGATGGTTATTGCTTTTACAAGAATTCAACATTACCATTCTAGATAGGCATGGAAAACAAAACACAGTAGTTGATTTCCTATTTAGACTCCAAAACATCAAAGATAATACCCTAGTTGAAGATCAATTCCCTAATGAATATCTTTTTGCAATTTCTACTCAGACTCCTTGGTTTGCTGACATTGCTAATTATTTAGTTTCAGGGAAATTTCCTTCAATAATGAATGCAAGAGACAAAAGAAAGATCATTTATGACAGTGCAAAATATTCATGGGTTGCTAATGAGTTATACAAAACAGGTCCAGATTTTATCATTAGGAGATGTGTTCGGGAAAATGAGATGCCTGAGATCCTCAAAGCATGTCATGATGAACCTTGTGGAGGACACTTTGCTGATAAAAGAACAGCTTATAAGTTCTTTCATTTAGGATATTATTGGCCATCCCTTTTTAAAGATGCTAAAGAGTGTCAAAAGTTGTGATAGTTGCCAAAGGGTAGGGAAACCTTCTCCTTCAGGTGAAATTCCATTGCAGCCTCAGGTACATATTGAACCCTTTGAAAAATGGGCTTTAGATTTTGTAGGAACTATTAGTCCTCCATCAAGACAAAAGAAATATATATTAGTTTGCACTGATTATGTTACCAAATGGGTAGAGGCCAAGCCATTACTTTCTGCTACTGAAGAATCTATAGTTAATTTTCTTTTTGAGGATATTTTTACTCATTTTGGTGTCCCAAGGGAAATTGTTACAGATCAAGGAGCTCAATTTACATCAAAGCTAGTGGAACAAATGATGGAGAGGTACAAAATCAGACATATAAAATCTACTCCCTATCATCCACAAGCAAATGGTCAAGTGGAATCTACCAATAAAGTCATTGAAGGGATCCTAACAAAGACTGTCCATTTACATAGAAGAGATTGGGTAGACACGCTTCTTGAAGCTTTGTGGGCCTATAGAACTACATGGAGAAGCACAATAGGCCATACTCCTTATGAACTTGTTTATGGAAAACAAGTTTTGTTTTCCATAGAGTTTCAGATTCAAACTTTTAAAATGGAAGTTCAGCTAGGACTTGATCTAACAGAGGCACAAAAGCACAGATTGGAGCAAATTAATGAATTGGATGAGATCAGAAAAGATGCAGTTCAGAAAACAAGTATAGTCCAACAAAAAAGGACTAGATGGCATGATAAGTACATCAAGGAAAAGAAGTTCAAAGAAGGTGACTGGTCTCTCTTGTTTGATTCAAAGTTCAAGGATTTCCAAGGTAAATTCCAAACACATTGGCTTGGGCCTTATGAAATTATAAGAATTTTTGACAATGGAGCAATAAAAATCAGGATAATAGATGAAGAGAAGGTCACTTTTCTTGTAAATGGTCATAGATTGAAGCTGTATCATAAGCCACTTTCAAGAGAAGAATTTGTCAAGAGATTTCAGGAAAACAGTGATGTGAAGTTAATGAAGAAGAATTTTTCTTCTTCATCAACTTAGTTGAATTTTCTGAATTCAAAAGCATAAAAAAAAATAATAATAATAAAAAAAAATAAAAAATAAAAATAAAAATAAAGTATAAACATGAAAACTAATCACTGATTAGCATGTTTATACAGAAAAGATAGAGTGAAAATCAGAATCTTTCTGACACTTTAGCTTTTCAAATTTGTTCTTTTTCTACAAGAAGCTATTACAAAATCATAAGTGCAAACCCATATTTCACTTATGATTCATTTCATTCCATTCATCCATACTCCATTTCACTCCATTCATCCATACTCCACTTCATTCCATACTTCATTCATTTCATTCCATGGTCCACCTCATTTCCATCTCAGATTTTTAAAAATTTGATCTTTTTCTGCAATTGAATAATACAAATTATAAGTTGCAGGCCACTTTCCATACTTCACTCCACTTCATAATTGTGATTCGTTTAATTCCATTATTCACTTCACTCATACTCCATTACACCATATTTTATTATCCATTTTTAACTCATTTCATACAACATTTCATTCATGCTTCAAACCATTCCATTCAATGTTTCAAGGCTTCTATAGGTACATTCTACAATCAGTCAGACATTAGTCAGACATTCTGCAGCCAGTCAGACATTCTGTAGCCAGAGATCCTGAAGGCACTATCCAAGTAATCACTTGATTTAGCAGCAAATTAATCCTGCATATCCAAGACAACAAGCAAAATCAAAGGAGTTATGAGGACTGAAGTTCAATGATTTTCAAAGGAGGACAAGGCATATCAAAACCACAAAAAAATCAAAGGAAAGGCAAAGGTAAAAGTTATGAAATTATTATGGTGACAGATCATGAAAGTTTTAGCATAGTTAAGTCATGTATGATTCAAAAAGTTAATTTAATTAGTCGTGTTGATCATGCCTATCAAACCCATCATAAAAACTTTGGACAAAATCCCTTTCACTCCGCCATTCCAAATCATCATTTAAAACTTAACGGTTAAGTACTAAAGTGACCTAATTAGTCACGTCACTAGCCCGAAGCATTTAGTGATGATTTTGAATTTTACACGAGAAATTTTCCGTGGTCTTTTCTTCCGTGATAGCTCTCAACTCATTAATCCGTGTGAATCGTCCTCACCGCATTATACTCATTTCATAACCACTCCATATCATTCCTTTCCATAGACAATTCTTAGCCATTCCAGTCTGTAAAACAGAGGAAACATATTTGGAGTAAAAACATCTCTTTAACAGCCATTTTTACCGTGAGCAGAGGAGCAGTAATTTGAAGGTTGAGAAAGGAAGCTATGGGTCTCATAGTAAGATCTGAACCAGTTGGAATCAAGTACTTGGAAGGTTATCCACAAATCAGAGAAATGCTACAGTAGGTTGGGTGGTTACAATTTTTGGAAAAATTTAATGGTTTTCATAAATAAGTAACCAAAACATTTGCACGATCCTTCAATGGAGCAAAGGTCGAAATAGGAGATATTAAATTCACTATTACAGAGGCTTTCATTGAAGAAGCAACAGAATTACCCAGACAAGGAGAACACTGGTTTAAAAATAGGGAATTTCATAATGAGGCATGGAAGCAAATACTCAAAACACCAGGTATGGATGTTTCCATTTTTAAGAAAGGTATTCCTAGCTCGGCACTGAAGAATAAATGGAGGAATATGTTGCTCATTTTGCAAAAAATTATCACTTGTGAAGGAAGATTTGGTACCCTCTATGTTTATCATATTCGGTTAATGATGCATTTCTTAGATGAAGAAATCAATTTGCCCTTTTTCCTACTTCATAGTCTGAAAAGAATGGCCTCTAATGTTCAAAAGAGGGTTCAATTTCTAGAAACCACTTTGTATCACCATGGTTTAGTCAAAATATTAATTGAACATCATTTGAGAAAAATGGGAGATAATTTGGATGATTTTCTAGTGAGGAATCACTTTGAAGAACCCAAGGAATCTCCACCTGAAGGCAAACCTACAAGAAGAAGCAGGAGAAGGGAAATTTCCAAAGCTGTTGAAACTAAAACTGGTAAATCAATACAAGGGGACAGTGAAGAGATGATTTCTGAGAAATTGGCTAAAATTAAGAAGCAGCTTAAGAAGGAGAGGATAATAAGAAAATATGCCAAAGAGAGAGGTGAAGGACCATCTCAACCAAGACGGAGCCACAGACTCAGAGGTATATTGAAGAAAACAGGAGTTAGACAAACGGGAATCATAAACATTGAGGATGAAGAAACACCTACTGCTAGATCACCTGAGTACCAGTACGAGGAGGATCTTGATGAAGGAGCTCCAGAGATAGACCCAGCACAGCAAAAAATTTATAATTATGTTGAGACATTAGAGAAGAGAGCCTCGGAAAGTAGAGACAGAACTCCTAGCCCACCAAAATCTGCAATTGATGTACTAAGAAGAGACAAATATGAGTTAGAAGTGCTCAATAGGCATATCAAGAATGAGAATGAAATTTTAAGGGAGCAAGTTCAACTAAAAGGTGATATGAATGCAAATCTGTCTCTACAAATGAAAAGTTGTACAAGGCCAGTGAAAAATTGAAGAATAAAAACAAAAAGTTAAGCAGGGCACTTACAAATTTGAGATTCAAGTTGATCATAAGGAAGCCCAGGAGGCCATTGACTGTCAGGAAAAGCAGAAGAAGGGGCCTAGATGTCCTAGCAGAGGTCTCAGAGTACATGGAATAGTTGCATGAGGACATGCAAAAGCCTTACAGTGGGGGTATGTTGAGCTCCAAAGATGTCCTTCTTTTCCACCACATTTCACTTCATTTCCTTTGTCCCTCATCAATTACTGGCTTAAATGATCAATAGGATTGATTAGGATTACTTTAAGAATGTATATAATGACTAACTTTCTATGTTTTCATGATTTTGTTGTTGTAGTAATTTTTGACTGGAATTAGCTACAGAATGCAGCCATTCTATAGCTAGTTGCCAATTCTGTAGCTATCTTCATGTTTTCATAGGTTCCAGGTGTCACCTCAAAGAAAAATGCATATGGGTAAATTCTAGACTTCATCCACATCGTTCCTTGCTCCCTACGAAGTCTGAGCAGAATTCTACAGGTGGTTATGCACATGGGAAACCAAAACTAGGAGATAGACTTCTAATAGGACAAGGACTGTACAGATGTCCTTAATCATAGTACGAGACCACCACCAGAGTTCTAGTTTGATTTTAGTTGGGAAAGACATTTATTCATGTTTTATCTCAAGGGAAGTTATGTAATTTTCTCATAATAATGACTCGGGAGACCGAGAAACAGCTAGCTAGATTTTGTTTTGTTGCTAGATCTCAGAAGACCGTAATACTCTGTTTTAAAGTATTTTCCCTTTAATGAAAGAAGCATCACTTTATTGCAAGATATGAGGCAATCTTGAGTAGATTTGTGTGCTAATCTGGTGGTAGAGGGCCCCTGCTACCTGAGAAGCTTTGTTCATATGGTTTAGATAAGTAACTTAGCCTTGTTTCATTCCTAGTTTAATCAATTTTTTGAACTTTGTGTTTTTATACTCACTTGTAGTGGATGCCATAGTCAGTTTTATCCTTATAAACTATTCCAAAATACCACTAACATTGGATGAGATATAACTGTAGTATTTTAGGAGTTAATTTCATTTTTTTTCCAAAACTTTATGTTTTATGCTCATTTGCGTTGAATGATACAGCCAGACTTGTTTTTACAAACTATTCCAAAATATCACTCATATTGAACGAGATAGGGCTGTAGTATTTCATAGAATTAGTTGCATTTTAGTTCAGTTGAAATACTCCGGAGGTAGATGTCACTCTAGTTTAATTCTGTCACTATATTTCAAGTTTGATAATGGCACTCTAGTTCAACTCTATTCACTGTATTTCAAGTTAGATTAGTGGCATTCTAGTTCAGTTCCAGTTCACTGTATTTCAAGTTAGGTTAATGGCATTCTAGTTTAGTTGTGGTCACTGTGTTTCAAGTTTGATCAATTGCATTCTAGTTCAATGTTATCCATTGTTCTTTAAGTTGTATTAACTGTCAAAATTAGACTTCACGGCCTTCATTGTTTACAAACTACTCTCGTTCTGACTTTCTATTAATGCATCATCATATGGACAGGAATTAGTGACATTAGTTTAAGGCCTTGATTGTTCTGCAATCTTTTGCAAATTCACAAATAATCCCTTTCCCAAAAACTATTTTAGAAAATCTCTAACTTTCGAATGAGGCTTAGTAGTGACAAGTTGAGCTGCAAAATGGATTAATCTTAGCATTACAAGTTAATTTAGAGTAGAAATCTTATTGTGCTACAAATAATCTTTTCCAATTGTGTTCCAATAAACTTCTAGCCATGGATGAGATTCTTTGTAACATTGTAAGATGATTGTTTAGTTAGGAGAACCTCATTTGCACTAAACTTGTCCTTTTCTCAAGCTATTCCAACATATTTCTAATGAATGAATTGGATGAGTTCATGTTATGATTTATTGAGTTCATGTTGTAATTTATTTCCTTGCTATGAGTCATTATCAAGCTTTTCATTTTATGTTCTTTAGTGCCATTCATAGTTTAGAATAGGTCTTGCTCTGTTTCAGTGTAACCATCCACTTCTTTTTACCAACACTTGGTTCTTTTTCTTTTTAACATAAAACCATAAAACCAAAAACATCAGAAAAATACTAAAGACAACGTAGTGAGAAACAGATACCTAGGCACATATAGTGCACCTCACTTCAACAGTTTACTAGCCCTGGTTAACAATTTATGACATCAATTTAGGAACACTAAGTTGAGCACACAAGTACTTTCAGTGAGTATCACCCTCTAGGAGTACATTGATGGGGCTTGTAGCATATCTTGCCCACTTTGGCCCATCATAGAGAGAGGGGATTTCTTCTACAAACAGATTTCATTTACATATAGGATAGAGTAGCGTGAGTTGATTACGGGTTGGTGACAACACTATAGGTGTGTTCCGTATGCAGTTGTTGCTACATTGGATTCTTCTTCCAGGATGGATTAGCGGTAGATCATGAGCTGGTACCCTCTTGATGGTATGATATTCTTCGTAGGGAGAAAAATGGAGCAAGGGCCCTTAGACATGATAGATGATACAGATTCCAGTTGGCAGTGGGGAACAGATCGACATTTCTTCAGCATCCCATCCTAGTTTCAGGAGAGCAGGATCAACATTGGATTTAGTTAGGGGTTGGATTGGAGAGAGGTGATGAGTTGGTACACAGTTGGTTGGGCAGCTTACACAGTCATAGATACAGCACAGCAGGAGTCGTGGTATTCACCTCTTAGAGCATTATTTATAGCCAAAGGCAGTGCACAGTCCAAGCCGTGGGACTTGGGTGATGATTGTCCATGGTGGCGTTGGGATCCGAGAGGATTGTTTGATGACAAGTACAATAAGAGATCCGTTTGGGATCCCGAGATTGAGGGGTCTATTCCGAGTGGCTTGACACAGGCACATAGTACCACTAGGGGTTTTTATAGGATTCAGGCATTGGGTCTCAGTTGCGGCGGGCCAATAGAGTGGCCCACGTATTTGGATTTCTTGAGGGCAAAAAATCTTGGGGTGGAAGGTCTGTAATATTCCCTTTTTTGGTGTCACCTACAATAGGGTTAGTTTGGACTTCCAGAGTTAGGAACAGAAAGGTCACAGGTGTAGATTGGTGTTATCAGTGAGATCAGGGGATTTTTGGAGGAGTTTTTAGGATTTTCCATGATGTCTAGTGGCATACACTTGATGTATTCCATCATCCGAGAAACTTGTCTTCCTTTCCAGTGCATTTCGACAACTTTCAGAAAATTGAGTCATTTTTGGGCTTAACTCCATTAATTGCGCTCAAGGTGGCTTTCCAGGACGAATACATGATATAAAACCTTAGTGTGATAGCTCATTGGAACTGGGACGAGGATACCTACATGATGGGATGGTTGGACACGTGTTTCAGTGACTGGAGGAGGCGTGGTAGCCGATTTACCCTTTTCTGCATTAAAAAGGAATATTTTAATAAGAGGGAAAAGTGCTCCATGAATAAAATAATATTAAAATAAGGCTCTAGAAGGCTCCAAGAGATCTATAAAAGAAAGTGAGGAGGCCATTGAGGGATATATTTGGATCATATCATTTTCTTGTGTGAGAGGTTTGAGACGTAGCTCTCTACTTCAGCCATAGCCCCAGCACAGAAACCCTCGAGTGATTTGTGAGTGTTGGACGGAAACCCAAATCTCTTTGAGGAGACTTCATTCATAAGTTTCACAGATCTTCAGAGATATTGGAGTGAGGATCATTCAGATCTTCAACAGGTGCTTCAGAGGATTCAATGGTAGTTGTTTCCTGAGGGAGAGTGCAACAGTTCAGTTTTGGAGGACATCGCAGTGTAGCAGATTTTGCTGAGGCTAGTTTTATTACAGTTATCTCAGCTATCTTTCATTTCAGCATGTAACCCCAGTGTATTATAATAAAGCTGAGTTATTTTCTGCATTATGGAGTTATGGATTTGCATGAAATTGTATGTTTATTTTACATGGCAATCTTTTGTTAAAAATGCATGTTGATTTTATGGCATAATTCAGGGTTTAGATTAATTTATGAAAATTTAGGAAAATATCTCATTTGGGGATATTACAGTTCGGTGGAATCGGTTCAAAACGTTTATGGGGTTTTTAGGTTTATTGAGAGGAGTCTCTAACTAATTTTACAAAAAATTTCAGGTGATATTCAGGCCTGAAACCATAGTTCTTACAACAGGGAGAATTTTTAGTTAGCTGGGGAATTTCCACCATTTTGTGGGTTCGAATTTGGCTTGGAGATAGGAAAAACATTTTCTGAGTATTTTTTGGTTTGGGGAGAGGAGCTTGTGGCTGCAATTTTAGAGCATTTCGAGCAATATTTTGAGCAAGACTACCAATTCCATTCAGCAATCCACATTGGAGTTTCTAGGCAAGTTTTAGCTATAGATAGGAGCCAATTCCAACACCTGATCCCAACCATTCTCATCGAGGGTTTGTGTTGATTGTTGTAGCAAGCCCAGGTCCTATGGATTTCATCCTATTGTACTTAATTTTCTGGGTATTTTTTATTTGGGGAGAGGAGCTTGTGGCTGAAATTTGAGAGCATTTCGAGCATTATTTTGAGCAAGACAACTAATTCCATTCAGAAGTCCGTAGTGGAGTTTCTAGGCAAGTTTTAGCTATAGATATGGGCCAATACCAACTCCTGATCCCAGACATTCTCACCCGGGGTTTGTGTTGCTTGTTGTAGCAAGCCCAAGTTGTATGGATTTCATCCTATTGTACTTGATTTTCCATGAATAATTAATAAAAGTCGTAGTCTAACTAGACTACTTTTTCGCCCTGAAAATCATGGAAATTCCGGTAATATTTTATGAAAATCCGACAGGGATTTTTGTAAATCCATGTTATAACTATCTTCTGACAGGAAAATCTTCGGATCTCGTTCGCTTACTTGCTCGAACCTTAACCAAAACATTAGGACCCACCTTCGCATATTCTTCAAAGTGTTAAACTTTAAACTTACAACAACATTACAATTTTAGCTAAAGTATGAGAAAACTATACTTTAACATATATTTTATATTTTTCCATTTTTTTGTATTTTTGAAAAATTAAAATAAAGGATATTGCAAATGAGCCACAACAGGGACCACCAAGGGAGAGAGGCCCAACAATTATAAATAGAGATTGGAGGCCTCCATTTGGTATTTTTGATCATTTAACAATTTAACATTAGTTCTCTTGAGCTGCTTAGCCAAGAAAATTGTGTTGTTAAGCACAAGGAATATCCAAGTGGGAATTACACCATCGTTTCAGAGAACTTTGAGTGTCTCCCTTGTGAAGCAATTTAGGGAGCTCAATTCATAGTTTCCATTGGGCGTATTTGCAAGTTATTTCAGTTGGTATGTTTTTCTTCTGGGGTGCAGAAGTGGTTCAAATTGTTTGTGGGGAGATCAGTTATAGAGGAGCAGAACATTGAAGGATTTGCAGGTATTTTCAACTAATTTAGTCGGATATTTTGTAGTGATTAGAAGAGATGAGATGAGAGAATTCTTGGGGTCAAAATTCTAAATTTCTAGAAGTGCATAGGGGCTGTAGGAATAGAGGTTGAGGAGAGATAAGTGTTAGAGAATGGAGGTATGCCTCAAGGGAGAATTCAACCAGAGTTGGTAGATATTTCCAGTGGTGGATTTCGGCTTAATTCAGCAGTATCAATTTTGTGGGGTATTTTCTAGCCAAATTGGGAAATTTCCACTTGTTGGGGGTCACTGGGGGTGGGTGGAGTTAGTCCAAACCCTTGCTGTGTTTTTTAGGTTTATTGAGAGGAGTCCTTGACTAATTTTACAGAATTTTTCCAGTGATATTTGGGCCTGAAATCCTAATTCTTAGAGCAGGGTGAATTGCCAGTTCGCTAGGTAATTTGCACCATTTTGTGGGTTCAAATTTGGCTTGGAGATAGGCCAAACGTTTTTTTGGGTATTTTTGGTTTTGAGGAGAGGAGCTTGTGGATGCAATTTCAAAGCATTCTAGGCATTATTTTTAGCAGGGCAACCAATTCCATTCAACAATCTGCAGTGTAGTTTCTGGGAAAGTTTGAGCTATAGATTTGGGCCAATTCCAACACTTGATCCTACCCATTCTCACTTGGGGTTTGCGTTTCTTGTTTTAGCAAGCCCAGGTTCTATGGATTTCATCCTATTGTACTTGATTTTACAGGAATAATTAATAAAATGGCTCAAGACAATTGCCCAGATTTTGGGGTTTTTCGATTTGTGCTCTTGTTCATATTTTTATTGTTGTATTTTAGTTCATGCATCTATTATTTGCTGTAAGTTTCAATTTGGATTATTACGTATAGTACATTTTGAAGTAAAATTTAAGTTATATCATTATTCCTATTGGCCTAAACATAGGTTTTGGTCAATGTATAAATAAGGTATAATTCAAATATACTTGATCCTTCTAACAACTCATAGCATGATTTAATAATTTAATTGCAAATCTATGACACTATGATGTAAAGTCACAAGAAGACCAATTGCATTCAAAATTATTCTATATTATAAGAAAATACTTCATTTCAAAGAATTGCACTTTAATCCTAGGATCAAGAATGCAATCAAAGGTACCCTTAGCAGTAAACTTGAATTGTACTATAGTACATTTTGAACTATTTTTGAGGAAATTATCCTTTCTATAATGTGTAGTTCAAAGAAACAATAAGCTTGTCATTATGATCCTCTTAAGAAGTAGTTATATATACATGATGAATCACACTTGTTGATGGATTCCTGAAAAACATGTGAGTACCACTTTACCCAATTTGAAACTTTTAGCCATTTACCAACCGAAATCACCATGCACAAAATAGATTTGACCTCTAACAAATGTTAGTTTTGTAGTATCAAATGTGAAATTTTTATCTGTTGCAACAACTGGAAATTATTATTCTAATAGTAAATTTAATTATCATGATCATTTTCTCTCACTCCACAACTAATTTCTTCCTCCGAAATTACCTCCCTAGCCTCTATGTTGTGTCTCCTGCGTCACCCTATGCGCAGTGCTTATGTAGACCATATGGGGAATTTGACCTTCCTTCCTTTGCCTCTTCCAGAACTGGAAAACTTCCTCCAGGAATGTTTCTACCCTCCTCTTCCACCTAGTAATCACCCTCTGCCTCTATCTCCTCTGCTAAATTACTACCATTGATAAAATTGAATTTCCTCTGCACTGAGTATCGCTCTGGTGTTTTCTCCACCACCACATCGATCTCCTCTTATAATCCACCATTGGAACACCAAGGCCAAGATTAAAACTTGATCAATGGATAGGATCATATTTGGATTGATCCGTGTGAGTTTCTAGATGATTCTCACCTTATCTCAATTAATAGTGATTAATTAACCATATTCCCTAAGTTTAGACTTAGGAAATATTTAAAAAATGGTTAATAATATATTAAGACACTTCTAGGAGCAATTTCCATAAAATATTTCTGGGTTTTGGAGATCTCAGGTATTCTTGCCTCTCCACCAAATTTCGTGGCTAGAATACATTTGATTCTACAAAAACTAACACTCCCTCTTAGTGAGGAATGTGCTTTTGTCCTACACATCCTGTCAAAACACTCTATCTATGTATCATCTCCTATTAAGTTGTTGACGTCTGGCCATTGTTGTCCACCAATCACTGCGCAATTCAGATATATGTTGCATTGGTGATGCTACTGACCTTGTTGTACTTTTGCCAACATTGCATCTGCACTGCAACTCCCGCTCATTTTCTACTGCTGTAGCTGAGAATCATCCAAGGTAATCCGCCTTTGCTACTGAAACAAGTTCTCCACCATACCCATTTATTCTCTAAAATAGGCGAACTTAGCTCTTCCTAGAGATTTCGTGAGTATATTTGCAACCCGCACTTTTATGGGAACATATTGTAGATGGAATTCTCCACGTTGTACACAATCTCTGATGAAATGACATCGAATGTCTATGTGTTTCGATATGTCATGAAACATTAGATTCTTAGAGAGATTTATGCAACTTTGATTATCATAGTAGACACTGGGCGCCTCCATCCTCTGCCTGAAAAAGCTCGCTAACATCTTCTTAATCCATATAGCTTCACACGTAGTTGTTCTTGTTGCCATATACTCTGCTTCTGCAAAGCTCAGTGCTACTAACTTCTTATTCTTGCTACATCAGGAAACCATCCCCAATCCAACACTGAAGTAGTACCCAGAGGTATTTTTCCTGTCCACTAAACTACCTGCTCATTCTGCATCTCTGAATCCACATAATCTAACATCATCTCCTCGGGTATATCTCAACCCATACTTGATTGTGCCATGCACATGCCTCAGAATGTGCCTTGATTTTTCCCAATGTACACTCTTCAAATCTACCATGAACTGACTAAGGGTATTGAATGTGAAGCAAATATCTGGCCTAGTATTGACTAGTTACATGAAAGACCCAATAATTTGTCTATACAAGGTGGGGTTGACATCCTTGTCATTTTTTGCATCTATCTTCTTCAAGTTGGTGATCATGGGCATAGACATGGGTCTAGAATCCTGGATTCTGAACCTCTTTAGAATATTTGTAGCATATCTTCGATTCAATACATGAGAGATCCTTATTGAATCTCTATACAAGATGCCTATACAAGGTGGGGTCGACATCCTTGTCATATGATGCATCTATCTTCTTCAATTTGGTGGTAATGGGCATAGATATGGGTCTAAAATCCTACATTTTGAACCTCTTCGGAATATCTGTAGCATATCTTCCTTGCCCAAAGAAGATATCCCTATCCTTTTTCCATACTTCCAATCCTAGGAAATAGTGAATCAACCCCAAATCCTTCATGTCAAACTCTACTGCCAGTTTTGTCTTGCACTCCTCTATGAGCCCTGATGATCCTCTCAAAAATATATCACCCACATACAAAACTAGGATGAGTGGCTCACTCTCTACCATCAAATACTGAAGGTTGGAATCTTTGTCACACTTGACGAATCCCATCTACTGCAAGTAGCTATCAATATGACCATACCATGCCCGAGGAGCCGACTTGAGTTTGTATAGAGCTTTATTTAGTTTTCACACATGAGTGCACCTCTCATGAGTCTCGAAGCCCTCTATTTTTTCTAAGTACACTTATTCCTCTATCACTGCGTTCAAGAATTTTTTCTTGACGTCCATCTATTGAATCTGCCATCCCATTTGATCTGCTAGGGATACAAATGATAGGATAGAGGTGTATCAGGAAACTGGGGGGAAGGTCTCCTGATAATCTATCCCTTCTTTCTGTGCATACCTCTTTGCCACGAACCTAGGCTTTTACTTTTTCACATTTCCATCTACAACATACTTGGTCTTGTAGATCCATATAGAACCTACAACTGACATGTCTTCAGGCCTTGGTACCACCTCCTAGACGTGATTCTTCATGATAGATTTGTACTCTTCTACCATTGCATCTACGTGTTAGTGTCTCGTAATTTGGCAGATTGGTAAACCAAATGACAGGGTAACATCAGACCAATCTTTGGAGTCCTAGGACCCAGCCTTCCTGGACTCAGAGAGGGCTCTCTCTATGATTGTTAATGATGTGAGCTTGTTTGCTTTGTATGTTTGATTTTTAGGCTAGTTGTTAAGTATATTTTGGTTTGTTTTGGTTTTGAGGTAAAACTGATCAATTAGGACAAAATAGAAAGAGATTTTATCAAATCAACAGGGCTATGGGGTCAGATAAAGTCTAATATGTCTAAATGATGGACAAGGTGTACTGCAGGGCCGATTTAGCAAGGTTAATGGATCCTTTGGGTGAGGTATGAGGTGAAATGAAAATTAAGCTTGTGAAAAACGAAGTAGTATTAAACATATATATTTTGAAATAAAATACTCATGAGGTAGGGAAAACCATAAATCTCTATGAATAATACTCAAACTGATAAACATGAAAGATAAACAATCCGGTGATACATAGAAGTATAAGAACTCCCAACCCTGGAAATTCACCTTCAACTGTTGGGAAAACATATAAGATAAACAAACAACTTCATATATGGAGAGGGAACTCCTAAAAAACATATATCAAGATATCGGGAACTCTGAAACCAATTTGCAAGCATGGACAAAGGGCAAGATCCAATGAGACCTCTTTGACTTAACTAAAACAATCAGTCTTTCATAGAAAAGTTTCAGAAATGGAGTTTTGAGAAACTATAAGTAAGCAGGGCATACCTTAAATCATACCAGATAGCTAACATAATAAACATTAATGAAACAAGTAATAATTTCTTGATGGACCTAAGGAGCAGTTAGGAATTCCTTAAAAATGATCAAGAAGAAGGAAAGATCAAAACTGTAATATGCAGGAGGTTTGAGGTGCTTCCATGAGCATATCTCAACATATAATTTTGTGATCTACAGAAAATAAGAAGTATGAAAAATTAATGGAAACAAGAAGACATAAAAAAATTAGGGAAACATCACCATTCACCAAGCTATGGAATCCTGCACAAAATTCTCCTCCACCATCAAGCCAAGCAAGACATTCATCCACTTCATAAAACCAGTATTTTCTTCAAGCTCATAAAACTATGTATTTCTCTTAACATGTCAAGTTCTGCCTCCTTGTTACAATGAATCCTCATGGTTTATAAGCCAAAGAGGAGGAAACGTCCCTAGAGCAACTAGAAGGCCATTGGCCAAAACAAAATATCTAAAACTATCCTTGAGGCCTTACAAGGTCCAAGGCACAAAATATCTATCTAAAATATCTTTTCGGACCAAAATAGCAAAAAAGAATCACTTTTAGGCTCTGACGTACATGATAAACTTGCCTAATGCACATTTGGCCTAGTCAACACACAGGAATGCAGAAAATTATCCCTGTTTTAGCAGAATTTCCAGGAGTGCAGCACCAAAATAGGCCTTTTTTAGTGAGGTTTTGGAGGCCTTCCCGGTGTCGAAAAAGGTCCCGCGATGGCTCGTTGGAAAGCTATGGATTTAAAATTTACAAATATACTTGATTTATTTCAATCTGATCTCTATAAGCCTACAACATAGTGAAAAAGGTGCAAAAACCCATGTGCACAACACCTTCTCAAAAACAGTGGCAAAAAGGTGAAAAACTGACCGTTTTTGGACCTTTTGAGGGACCAAAATAGCTCAAAATGATCTAAAAATTTATGAGCATACTCCCCTAGTGCCAAGGAATCCAAAAATGTAAAATTTTCCTACTGAAGATGCTCTGAGAAAAAGCGTAGCGTCCAGGGTGCTACGCTCCTAGGCCTAAAAATTTGCAAAAAACCAAAACTTGTTCATTTTTGCTCAAATTTGGTGAGTGGGTCCCTAAAGGGTTTTTAGAGACCTGTAGAAAATATTGGGCCAAAATATTAAGCCTAGCTTGGTATTTTTCATATTTTGGTTTCGGGCCCTCATTCTGGGCAGTTTTGAATTTTTCCTTGCAAAGTGGTTTTAGCTTTCACTGTTTCTGATGGAGGATGCATGGCCCCTTGCCTTCGAGAGGTAGTAAACACATGCTCCTTAATTTTATGATGAGGAATGATAAGAGGTGTTAGCATTTGGGCTTGTTCAATTTGATCACCTACAGCCTTAGGGTTGCTCTTTCCTTCAAAAACACTCTCTGTTTTCATTTGTCACTTCGCTGTGGGCAGCTTCCTTGATCATCAATTTTGAAATTTACAATGATCTTATCAAGAGGAGTAATATCAGAAATGTTATTCTCTTTTTCTGTTTGGTGAGAGGTTTCTAGGTTTGTTGTCTTTTCCTCTTCAAAGCTATCTCTGCCTTCATTCATATCTCTGTTGTTTTGAATGTTTTCATCACTTTCCTCTTTGCTGTGACTGCTTCCTTCTTGACTTTGGTCTTCATCTGTGCCACTATATTTGCTATTTATGCTTTTACTATTTTTACTGTTAATCCTACTACTCTCCCCATCTTCCTTGTTGTTTGTCTCATCTTCATTAAAATCCTCTTCATCCTCAAACTCTCCTTCATCTTCATCAGTTTCTTCTTTATTGTTTTCTGTATGGCTGCCCTCATCACTCTCTTCTTTGCTGATTTCTTCTTCACTACCCTCTATTTGGCTGCCCTCATCATTCTTGTTTCCTTCACTGTCTTCTTGTTTGTTTTCTTCTTCCTCACTGTTTTCCTTTTCTTCTTCACTAGTTTATTCCTTATCATCATCAATTTCATCCTTACTGTGACTTCTTTATTCTTGCTCACTTTCATCCATGGGATATTTATTTGCTTGGGAGGGTGACTCATGAGAGGAAGGTGAGAAATAGTGTGTGGAGGGAGAGGAATGAGTCTGAGGAGGATTTTGAGATGAGGATGGCAGGATTTGCACTCGAATGGAAGATGAAGAAGTGAAACATTGTGAATGATAAAAGTTTCCCACGGAATACCTTTTTGCTCCAGTTGGTGAGTGAAAATGATTTTGACAAGGGAGTGATGGAATAATATTTCCTTTTTGGCCCTTGATGCTCATAATTTCCTTTTGGAGGCATAATGACTATGTTATTTCTTTGCAAATTCAAACAAACATCCCTTTGTAGATGAAATGAAGGTGAGGAATAAAAAAACATGTTTATAGTTCAAGAACTAGATGAGGAGGCATAATTTTATGAGAAATACCTTGAAAAAGCCTTTACGTGTGATGAAGATGGAACTCTGGGCAAAAATTTGCAATTTTGGCCTTTTTTGTAGAAAATCTGGCAATGTTGCGCTTTCTCGCTCAGGAGCACAATACCATTTTGCAGAGGTCATTTGGAGGCCTTCTCGATGTCAGAATTGGGCCCATGATAGCTTGTTGGAAATATTAACCTATCTTATTTCCAAATATACCATTTTTTTTCTAATTGAAGTTTATTTTTATTGTCAAAAGTTGATTTCCCCATGACTGTTCAAGAAGTGCTGAGTGATGGTGCAGAAATGTAGAGTGCTGGTAAAGACAACTTTTGGAGGCCTTCCACAACTCCAAAGTGAGCTCACGATAGCTCGTTGGAAATATATTTAAATATAGTTGTCATTTGAATCATCAAAAAATTCATTTGGACACTCCAGCTGTGAGAAAAACTGATTTTACCAAGGTCACTCCAGCAGTGCAGAAATTCTCCTGTGACACTTGTATTTTTGACATTTCTCCAAAATCATGATACCTGTGTAAAAACAGAAGGAGGTTTTTATTCTTGGCCATATGATGGAAAAAAAAATTTGTCAAATTTTCCAAATTCATATTTTTTTGTGCATAAACATATTTTTAAGAAAACTTGGCCCTAGGTGTGGCAAATGACTTGGCCCTCGTAATGAATTCTTGGAAAATGATGGAGGCATGATTTTTATGCGTTGGAATGGCTTCATGATTGATGATATGACCTACCATATGGATCTTCTTCTCTGATGCCTCTTTTCCATAGCAAACCCTAGCTTAGTTGGAAGAGGAAAATAGGGTTTGGTGTTGGGGATTTAGGACTACCTTGTAGAGGGAATGGAATGAAGGGGTTAAGGATTGTCTAAATTCTTGGGGAAATTTTGGGGGATAGGGACAGATGTTAGGGAGTAGGGAAAAATGTAATTTAAAGGGTTTAGTGAGGGGAAGGGGTCCAAAAGGGAAAAACACAGGCCTAGTCTTAAAAAGTATCAAATTGCGGCCATAGACTAGGTTTTGCTAGGAAAATGACGAATTTGAGGGATAGGAGTAATGGGAAATGTTTGTGAAGGTATATTAAGGATATGAGGAGGTGTAAGAACAATAGGATATGAGCCTTGTTGATGTTCAATCATGGAGGTCATGAAACCAAGAAAATTTCCTTTAAAAACCCCAACTTTCTTTGAAAATAGGCATGTTTCCTTTCCTTTGTTGCAGATGTTTTTAGTGATGAGTTGGCCTCTTACCTGATGGCGCATATGATGGATTTTGTCTTGTTTGAAGGTGTGTGGCAAAGGTCAGTTGTCCCTTTCTGAGTTATGATTTGAGGCCCAAACTGTCCTAATGATCTTTTGCCAAAAAGCACCATGCCTTTTCATACATTACCAACCTTTTGAGATTTACACAGAGGTTTTTATAAACAATAAGTTACCTCTTATAATGACATCAAGAACTTTGTAGTAGTCTCCAGCTCACTGTTGTGCCTTTTAACCACTATAGATGACCTCTTGAGACCTTTTAGGTATCCCTGAATTATCTATTTAGAGAAACTATTGATTTTCCTTGTGACTTCCAGCTCACTATACCTTTATTTGAACTGTCAATGACCTAACTGAAACTCTCTTTGGTGCCTTTATTTGGCTCTGTTTTGCTTTAGATTAAACATCAAGACATCCCTGCAGAGATGCATTTGATATGATGGCTTATTCTTGGCAGATTTCACTTTTGGACCAGGAGGGCCACCTTGGAGGTTGTTTGAGTGCCTTCTTCATAAATATGACAACATCAGCTCTATTTCTCATGAGTTTACCCTTGATTCTCTGTGAAAAAATAGTGCATAAAAATGATGGTGCATGACCTAGGGAAAACTAATTGACTTGTCTACAAGGTTTTTAGGAAAGGGATTTTGACTAATGGTTATAAAACAGAGTTTTTGAACAAGAAACAGGGTTTTTAGATATTCTACCTAAGAACCATCACCTATAAACCTAGACACTTTGTCATTACTGTGAAGGGTTTTCAAGACAGACTTTTGATACCAACAATGACTTGGGCAGTTAGGAGAGTAAGAGGGAAAACTTGGCTTAACTTGGCTAGACAAATTTGTGAAGTAAGAAGGCTTATGCATTAGATGTAGAATGCTATAGATATAAGTAAAGATCATGGATAGAGTAAGGCCTACCAATCCAGGATGGGGTCTTGACAGGATGACCAATCTGATTGTGGCAGACAAGAGAGGAGGGATAGTGGAAAAATTTCTCTGAGGAGATTTCTAGAAGACATAATGATTCTTTGAATTTGGTTTCTAGAAAACCTGGACAAAGAATATAGTGATCTAAACAAGTGAAAATTACTGATGACTAATAGTGGCTCCATTTGGGGAGGGTAGCTCCTTCTCGGGAGGTGCCTAGAATTGTAGATCTCTAGCTTGTGAAGACCAGTGCCTCATCCATTTGGCAGAAATTTATCATTTTCATTTGTTACTTCCCTGACATGGTGATTTGAAAATCTAAAATCATGATTAGCTCAACTTCACCCTTACCTACCCAACCTACTTTGCCTAACATTTTTTCTTCTTCGGGTGCACTTGAACTGGAAAACCCATTGACATTTTATTTTGAAAGAGAAAACAAACTATCTACTTCTACACTTATATCTCCCGAGAGTTCAGATTAAGCTAATGAACTCCTTTAATTCTCTACCTATACTGGATCAACTGTCAAGATTAAGCTGTTTGATAGAATTTCATTCACTAGACTTGTTGTCAATCCTAGAGATAGCCTTGAGTTGTAAAAGACCAGTGCCTAGGACATCTTATATAGCAAGGAGAAATAAGATATAACAAGGATAGTTAGCAGAACAAGGCTCTTTGCTATTTCAGTTTTTACAGGAAAGTTCAATGTAGATGGAACCAGAATATTCAAGCTCAGAATAATGAAAGGAACACTACAGAGGCAAGATATGAATTCTCAATATAGATGTATCAGAAAATTCAAAGGCAGCTTTCTATAAGGAGGGTTGGATTCTGAAAATGCTTTACAGAGATAAAAATCAGACGTTATTTGTTGTGTATGAAAAATAGAAAGAATACTAACCACTAATGAGACAGAATCCCATAAACAGATCTAAACATGAGATGGGCTTATGATAATAAGAATCCATACATGTCTATTGCTTTTAAAAATAACATCTCATAGCACTTAATATAGAAGAAGCATGGATGAAGTGGAAAATGAAACAGCATATCATGACTGAGCCATATTTAAAGCGCTAGACAGGTTCAACATAAGTATCAATTGTGATAAATTCATACCAGAACCAGTGAGCCACTCGCGTTCCAGAGCGTGATACAAGAGAAAAGGAAATAGTGAAATGAACAGCTAAACTATATCACATAAGGCAGAGTTACATACTATAAAACACCAAGACCAGAATCCTCATTAAAGATAGAACTCATTCTCATTGAGACCCAACAAGCTCTTCACATTTGTATTAAAGCTTCAACAAAATGCATACAAAAAATCTTTCACAGCAATTTATTTAGAAAATCGAGAACCTAGTTTTCTCTTTAGTTGTTGCTTATATAGAAGCCTCAGAAACATGAACGAGAAGATATTTTTGGGAAAAATATCTTCCTCGCGTGCTGGTAATCAGTTTGAGGTTTCCATCAAAAATAACCAAAATTCATGATGATGAATAGGGGCATCTCATCATTGACAGTTAGGCTCACGGCCGTTTTAAACAAAAATATTAAACAAAATTTTCTGACATAAAGTAAAATGTAGGAGTGGAATGTGAATTCCACTGGAAATTTAAAACTAACAAACTAAAATGGAAGTAAAAGGCCACTAGGGCCGAATCATGAATTGAAAATGTTCACTGACGATATGGAGTTGAGGCATTCGCTGCCACAGGTGGTGAAATGTTGGCTGAGAGGAATCAATTTGCCTCTGTTGTGGCAGTGGAGGCTTCTTTGCCTGTAGATCTTTATGATTTTCTTTAATTCTGATTTAATTTGGAGGATGGGATTTTGATAATCAATCTTAGTCATAATCCCCAAATTGTCTTCAATCTTATGTTCTGCCATGGCAGGTCTTCAACACTGATACTCTTTTAGCGTGATCCCATGTGTCTTGTTGATGTGCAGCGCTGCGCAGGGCTCACAAGGCATCAATGCCCATGAAGCATCGACGATACATGGAGTTTGAACCCTGATAATGACTGTAACATGGTAGGAGTAGTGGGATCTCAGCATGACGGGGGGCGATTAGGAATGAACCGTCAGATCCCGAGAGATCAACGGTTGCGATCTAATCGCATCGGAGCAAAGCGACGCCGAAACTTCGATGGAGAAAATGAATGAACAGGGCAATGCAACGAGGACTGTTTATCTAACTTGGATGGACGGTCACAATTGGATTGGAGAATCGCAATCAGGGAAGGCAGCGGGTGACACATTTAAGGACTTGCGATTGGTGATGCGTGATTGAGCGCCAACCGTCCGATCTGGAACAAGATCGACGGCGGAGACTCAATCGGCGGGGAGACAGATGGGGAGTAAAGGAGTGGAGCAGGAGAAATAAGAGCTTTCGGATCAAAGGGAAATCGACGTCGAAGATTACAATCGGAGGATCGCAATTGGGGAGTGCGGCGGGCGCCACACTTTCAAGGTTGCGATTGTGATTGGTTTGGTGGCACGATGGGTGCGATAGGGCTTGCGCGGACCGTTGGATCTGTATAGATCGATGGCGGGTATTACATCCATGCTCCACAGACCATACATTAGGGGAATTTTGAGGTCTAAAATGGGCCTCCTAAATAAATTATAAAATAATAGTGGAAAGAATCAAATAAGATTTGATGACATCATCAAATTTTAGAGGGAAAAATGAAAAAACTATTTTTTCAACTCATATTTTCAACTTATCTCCCAAAGTTTTTACTCAAATTTCGAGTGGGAGCACTCGTTGGATGCGAAATTTAATTCCTCATCCAAGGAGTACCCATGTTGCATACTTTCGATGGGTTATACTACACGAAAAATAAGAAATACATGAAAAACGTGATTGTAATCACGTTTTTTTATGTATTTCTCATTTTTCATGTAGCAAGGTTCATCTAAAGTATGCAACATGGGTACTCCTTGGATGAGGAATTAAATTTTGCATCCAATGAGTACTCCCACTCGAAATTTGAGTAAAAATTTTGGGAGATAAGTTGAAAATACGAGTTGAAAAAGTAGTTTTATTATTTTATTATTTTTTAATATTTTTACCCTTTTATTTAAAAAATGGTAAATCATCCCCCATGGTTGACATCATCATCTTGAATCCTATTGGTTGTTATAAATTTTATTTATTTTTTACATTTTTCTTAGGAGGTCCATTTTAGACCTCAAAATTCCCCTAATGACACCACCGCGTCGAAAAAATCGGGTTTGCAAAGGATTTCACCCACACTGATCATTCCGATTGCGATAAGCACCTAGGGCTTAAGCGCTTGGTCTTGGGCACAGGGCATATGGGGAAGTGGTTTAAGGGGGCTGGCCGAAAGGGGCTTAGCTTGTATATGTAAAATGAAAGGTTTTTGGGCCTATTTTAAATGCATTTTAAGGCCGAAAAGGGGTAACGGTAGAGAGGAAAAAGGGGGTTATTGAGCCAAACCAAGGGTATTTGTGAGGTTATCTTTGAGAATGACTAATGTTAACCATATGATCAAAATTGGCTCCACCTGGGGACGGCACGTTCATCCTTGGGCGTGTCGATAACTTCACAGACCACCTGTTAATCTTCTGTGTGGACACCACTCTTCAGAACTTTTTATTTTTCTCTTCATGATTCATCACGACACACACATCATTCAAATAAAGATGCAAATAGAAAACTAATGTATAGTATGATACATTAGGCTCTCTCGGCCTGAATCAGAACTGGAAGTAAGGTCTGAGGAACTGACCATTTACAGGGGCATCGATCAAGTCTCCCTGTAAATTTTCCAACCTGAAAGTGTTGTTGCCCCCTTGTTCCACAATTTTAAAAGTTCCGAACCAGAGTGGGTCGAATTTACCATGTTTTCCCTTTTCAAATCTTCAAATATCCCATCTAAGCACTAAATCCCCAACCTATAACTTCCTATCCTTGGCATGTTGGTCAAAAAGGTCCTTCATATTCTCTTGATATTCAGTTAGCCTCTGATTTACTAGTTCCATGTTTCTTATAACTCCACCAGCTGATTGATTCTCCTGGTCACATCATTGGGTTCTTCTTGACTTTCTTGCATGAATCGGGCTACTAGTAAGACTAACTGTACAAGGAGTACTACTGCCCTCCCATATACTAATTCATATGGGGACTTCCCGATTACTCTCTTGCTGGTAATCCTGTTGGCCCACAGAGCTAATTTCAACCGGGAATCCCAATTTTTCTGATTTTCGTTGATAGCCTTCTTTAGTTCCCTCACCAGGGTTTTATTTGAAGACTCTGCCAGGCCATTTCCTTGTGGGTAATAGGTCGTAGAGTGACCTAGTGCAATGTTATACTGCTGGCAGAAGCTAACAAACTTTGTAGACTTGAAGGCCTGAGCATTGTTAGTCACTATCTTGGCAGGACAACCAAATCTGGATATGATATTTTCTTCCATAAATTTCATTACCATAGCATCTGTTGCATTCCTTTCAGGTATAGCTTCCACCCACTTCGTGAAATAACCTGTGGCAGTTAATATCCACTTATGCTGACCACTTGATGGAGGATGCATTTCACTGATAAAATCAATTCCCCATTGCTGGAAAGGTTCATCCACGTGAACAGGGATAATGGGCAGAGGTGCCAACTTCTGTCTTTCAGCAAACCTTTGGCATTTCTCACAAGTTCTAACCCGGGAAAACACATCTCCAAAGAGTTTGGGCCAGAAGAAACCAACCTTCAGGATTTTGTGAGCAGTGGCTCTCCATATATAATGACCCCCACAAATTCCTTCATGAAATTCAGCCATTATACTCTCAACCTCGTCTTCTATGAGACACAGGAGTAGGATGCCTAAGGGATCTCACCAGTACAGCCAGCCATTGGCAACTATGTACTTCTGTGATCTCAACCTTAGTTTTCTATATTTAGCTTTATCACAGCTAGGAGGGCGGTTGAGTGTTAGAAGATATTCCACTATCTCTTTGTACCACGGGCTAATGATGTACTTCATATGTGTCTTTTGAGTAGCTATCTCTACTCCCTGTTGCTCTTCTTTCTTCTCAGACTCCTCGTTTCCTATCATGGATAGATTTATACCCAGAGCCTGACAGTTTGATTCGGACAAGATTTTGGCTAACCCTTGTCCCTTAATAAGTTTGGTAGGGAAGATATCCAGCTCATATTCTTGTATTTTGGCAATCCACTTCCCCCTTTTTCCTTCACTATCCCCTTGGATAAGGATGTCTTTTACTATAGCTGTGGGTACAAATGCTATGATGTGTGACTACATGACATACATACGAAATGCCTTGAGAGACTTCACCAGAGCATAAGCCTGCTTTTCTAATATGTTATATTTCAATTCTGCATCACGGAGCACCTGGCTGAAGAAAGCGATGGGCTGCTCAGTCTTGATCTAGAAGAATGATGGCTCTTGAGCATAATCTTGGTCTTCCTCCAGCATTAAACATGAGAAATCACCCTCTTTACTGTAGACTGGTGAATTAACTGAGTTATCAGCTTTGGTAACTGTTATGACAAATCTAGTTTCCCTGTACAATCTCCTCTCCTGGCCACCAAAAACTGGGATAGTAGCATATGTTAAGTCCAACTTTATTGAACCATCGATTTTTATTCCCCAGGACCTTGACACCAACATGCCGAAGCGAGCTAGGATGTCAGCCACCGCAAGGTCCATCACCACACTTTTAGCTGGGATCTGGGCCAAATTGACCACCAGATCCTTGATCATACCTAGGCATTTAACTCTTTTGGAATAAAATGAATAGAGATCCTTGTAAGGACGGGTGATTTGTAATCCTAGTTGTTCCATGACTGACAGAGGCAATAGATTATGGGAAGCTCCCGAATCTAACATAAAGTTATGTAATAACAGGTCATGAATCACTAGAGACACATAAAAAGGAGGAGTAGAGGCATATAATTCCTCAATGTGGGGGCCAAACACAACCATGGGTCTTTCTTCTTGAAGGTTCAGACTGTCTGGGATGTGTGCTGCTTCTGGAGGGAGCATGAAAGAGGTGACCTGGGACTGATATGCAAGCTGCTTCAACAATTCAGTCAAGGGAACTGGGATTTTGACCTTCTCAAGCTCCTTTTGTAAACTGAAGATAGAGGATGACTTATCTACTAACATCTCTTTTGACTCTTTGCTTTGGACAAGGGGTTTGACTTCCTTTGTGACTGACTTGACATTAGGGGGAGTAACCACTTGTGAAGAGGAATGAATTTGATTAGCATACTGTAAATATTTGTTAAGAGGCCTCTTACCTTTGTCTGTGGCCCTTTGAGTTGTTGTCTCCTTCTGAGTAGATGCTTCCCCGTGAGGTGTGTATTCCTCCCGATCCTGAGTGCGAGTTCTCTTCCTAGAAGATATGAGGTCATATCTTCTATTAAACTGTGCTTGCATGAAGTCGAAAAACTGCTTGCAGTAGTCATCGATCTCAGTATCTTCGATGCTTTCATTATATTTTTCTTCCACATGTGATGGAATCTCTACTTCATCACTTTCTTGTAAGGGACATTCTACTTCATCGTTGTTTGAAAAATCAAGGTATGCCTCCTCTTGCTCATAAGTGATATCTTCGCTGGGACCATCTACCTAAACTTCCAAGTACAGAGGATGTGGTACCTGATCTTGTTGCTCCTCCTTTTGTTCCCTTTGTAGTATCTGCAAGGGTGGTTTTCTGTACTGAGGGTTGTAGCCCCTATTTGGAGCATTCTGGAAATTCTTGGAGGATGAATTCTTGGCCTCTAGTTCAAGTTTGACCAGCTTACTTGAAAGATTCTTAATCATTTTGTTCATTTCCTCAATTCTGTCATTAGCTGAGTCTCTGTCTTGGCTAGAGGTTGATACCTCTTCTTTACCCTTTCCTCTAGTATCTTGTTCAGATTTTCCCTTTGATTTACCAGTGGAGGCAAAATTTGCCTCCAGCTCTAGTGCATCTATTTGAGCATCATCCAGGGTGGCACGCTTTCTTTCTCTCAGGGAGAAACCGAATTCTGATTCAAAAGCTGCCATGAAAATAACTTTAGCAGCAGTTTGATGAGGTTTCATATCAGCAGGGAGGCTCAAATACAATTTGTTAAACCTCTTGATGAACTCTGACACCCCTTCGTTATGTCTTTTCTTGAGTGTGTTAAACTCAGTAAGACAATGTCCATGATATTTTTTCTCCCCCCATTTCCTGAGAAAAGTATCTTCCATTCCTTCCTAAGTGGTGACAGAACAGTCTCCCAATGTCTTGAACCATTTTCTGGCTTCACCATCAAGAGATTAAACAAATAGTCTTAAGACTACATCTAGATGTTCCACATTAAAGTTCTCTGCAAAAGAGCAGAAGACTTCAAGATGCTTTTGAGCTTCAATCTCGTTCTCCTCATTGAATCGGGGTAAGATCTTCAGATAGTCCTATGGCATATCATTCAACACTTGAGGTAATGCCAAGGGGGGCATACTTATTCAACAAGAAGCTAGGAACATTAGCCATTGGGGGAGGTGGGGGTTAGTGCAAGAGTTTGAGGTGTAAAAGGAGGAGGAGCAGGTGGAAGTGAAGTATGAATGACAATAGGAATGTATTGGACAGCAGCTTGAGATGTTGACAGGAAAAACGGGCTGTTAATAGCAGATACTTTGGTGACTTATTTGACCTCTTCAGCCTCAGGAGTAGGGTGAAAGGGGTAGTATGTGGTTTCCCTTGACTCGGCTTCGTCTTTAATTCGAACACCTCCTCGGGGTGGACTATCTGAGTAGTAATCGGTATCTCCCACAGTGGAGTTAGGACCTTGCACTTGGGAAACTTGAGAGGAGGAGGACGGAAAGTCTTCTAAAGAGAATTCAGTGATCTCAGTATGGGCTGATTTTCTTTCCCTCCAACTCCTTCTATGTAGGATATTCTCTCGGTCAGACATAGAAGGGGTCTTTGGCTGAGATGTATCTGACCTCGGGTGTGGCTTCCGAGGAGCCAGGACTGTAAGTAAATTTATATGGGAAATGACTGTGCAGTCGCCAAGGTGAGGGATCTACAACTCTCAACTCTTCATGCTCACCTTTCTGAAGAGTGAATAAATATTTTGTCGAGGCCCAGGGATTCAACTTCTCTCAACTTTGATTCCCCGGCAACGGCGCCAAAAAGATGTTGTCAATCCTAGAGACAGCCTTGAGTTGTAAAAGACCAGTGCCTAGGACATCTTATATAGCAAGGAGCAATAATATATAACAAGGATAGTTAGCAGAACAAGGCTCTTTGCTATTTCAGTTTTTATAGGAAATTTCAATGTAGATAGAACCAGAATATTCAAGCTCAGCATAATGAAAGGAACACTGCAGAGGCAAGATGTGAATTCTGAATATATATGTATCAGACAATTCAAAGGCATCTTTATATAAGGAGGGCTAGATTCTGAAAATGATTTACAGAGATAAAAATCAGACGGTATTTGTTGTGTTTGAAAAATAGAAAGAATACTAACCACTAATGAGACGAAATACCATAAACAGATCTAAACATGAGATGGGCTTATGATAATAAGAATCCATACATGTCTATTAATTTAAAAATAACATCCCATAGCACTTAATATATAAGAAGCGTGGATGAAGTGGAAAATGAAACAACATATCATGATTGAGCCATATTTAAAGCGCTAGACAGGTTCAGCATAAGTATCAATTGTGATAAATTCATACCAGAACCAGTGAGCCACTCGCATTCCAGAGCATGATACAAGAGAAATGGAAATAGTGAAATGAAAAGCTAAACTATATCACATAAGGCAGAGTTACAGACTATACAACACCAAGACCAGAATCCTCATTAAAGATAGAACTCCTTCTCATTGAGACCCAACGGGCTCTTCACATTTGTATTAAAGCTTCAACAAAATGCATACAAAAACTCTTTCACAACAATTTCTTTAGAAAATATGGAACCTAGTTTTCTCTTTAGTTGTTGCTTATATATAAGCCTTAGAAACATGAACGAGAAGATATTTTTGGGAAAAATATCTTCCTCGCGTGCTGGTAATCAGTTTGAGGTCTCCATAAAAAAAAACCAAAATTCATGATGAGGAATAGGGGCATCTCATCATTGACAGTTAGGCTCACGGTCGTTTTAAACAAAAATATTAAACAACAGTTTCTGACAGAAAGTAAAATTCAGGAGTGGAATGTGAATTCCACTCGAAATTTAAAAGTAACAAACTAAAATGAAAGTAAAAGGCCACTAGCGCCGAATCATGAATTGACAATGTTCACTGACGAGATGGAGTTGAGGTGGTCGCTGCCACAGGTGGCAGAATGTTGGCTGAGAGGAATCAATTTCCCTCTGTTGTGGCAATGGAGGCTTCTCTGCCTATAGATCTTTATGATTTTCTTTAATTATGATTTAATTTGGAGGATGGGCTTTTGATAATCAATCTTAGTCGTAATCCCCAAATTGTCTTCAATCTTTTGTTCTGCCGTGGTAGGTCTTCAACACTGATACTCTCTTAACGTGATCCCGCGTGTCTTGTTGATGTGTAGCGCTGCGTAGGGCTCACAAGGCATCAATTCCCATGAAGCATCGACGAGACATGGAGTTTGAACCTTGATAATGACTGTAACATGGTAGGAGTATTGGGATCCCAGCATGACGGGGGGCGATTAGGTATGAACCGTTGGATCCCAAGAGATCAGCGGTTGTGATCTAATCACATCGGAGCAAAGCGAGGCCGAAACTCCGATGGAGAAAAATGAATGAATAGGGCGATGCAACGAGGACCGTTGATCTAACTTGGATGGACAGTCATGATTGGATCGACGAATCGCAATTGGGGAAGGCAGTGGGTGACACATTTAAGGACTTGTGATTGGCGATGCGCGATTGAGTGCCAACCGTCCGATCAGGAACAAGATCGATGGAGGAGACTCAATCGGTAGGGAGATGGATGGGGGGTAAAGGAGCAGATTAGGAGAAATAAGATCTGTTAGATCGAAGGGAAATCGACAGCAGAGATTACAATCGGAGGATCGCAATCGGGGAGTGTGGCGAGCGGCACACTTTCAAGGTTGCGATTGTGATTGGTTTGGTGGCGTGATGGTTGTGATAGGGCTTGCGTGAACCGTTGGATCCTTATAGATCGACGGCGGGTAGTACACCCATGCTCCACAGACCATAACACCATCGCATCAGAAAAATCGGGTTTGCAAAGGATTTCGCCCGCACTGATCGTTCCGATTGCGATAAGCGCCTAGGGCTTAAGCACTTGGTCCTGGGTGGAGGGCATATGGGGAAGTGGTTTAAGGGGGCTGGCTGAAAGGGGCTTAGCTTGTATATGTAAAATGAAAGGTTTTTGGGCCTATTTTCAATGCATTTTAAGGCCGAAAAGGGGTAACGGTAGAGAGGAAAAAGGGGGTTATTAAGCCAAACCAAGAGTATTTGTGAGGTTATCTTTAAGAATGACTAATGTTAACCATATGATCAACAAGACTAAAACATGAAATTGAAAAAAAATGATCAAATCAGGATTAGACAGTTTGATTTGTCATGTGTTTGTGGCATAACAACAAGCTGCACACAAATGTTCTTTTTGTACAAAATGAGATTCAGAAAAATCAGGGCTAGGATACATAGTTTTCTTTTCATCCCTATTTTCCTCTTTGGTTCTGTTTTGAGCGTGTGGAACCAGTATATTTCTTTCCTAATATACTTTCTTTGATAAGTCAAGCTTTCATAATTTGACTATCATTCCTTTCACTAACTTATCAGCAATCAATTTAAAACATGCTCAGCTATGATTAGGCTAGATAACTGAACAAGACATCCTTTTGGCACTAGTAGTGGCATTTAGACTTGCGCACTTTCAGCATGACTATTTTTTGGGTATGGGGCTGTACCATTTCTTTAGAAACTACCCTCTTTTTCTACTTTTCTTGTTGTTTTTGTGTTTTCTATTTTTTTCAAAACAATCTGAAAGAAAGATGCTCATGGGGCTGAGCTTATTTCGCATGCCTATCTACTCTAATCAAACCTATACAAGATATACATTTATCTGGTGAACTCTTCTTTCCAATATAACCAGTCAAGTAGATGATTTCATGGTTGATCTTGGTTCAGCTCTTTGATGATGCTGAAGAAATCAAAAGGCCACTTCCACCTCACTTGTTTTTGTATAGTAGTGCTTAAATTTTTTCTCACACTTTGCAACAAACTGTTCATGGTAGAACACACTCCTTCCTCATATTTCTCAAGGAAAACAAAAAATGGATCTTGGAATAATACCTGATCTAGAGGATTTGAGACATAAGCTCCTTTCAGGACTACTCCTTCTTTCACTTGGCTATGTTTGGGAATCTCTTGGGAAAGAAACTCTACTTCTTTCTCATAATCACTTGAACTGTCAGACTCATCATATACTGCAGTGTATTCCTTTTTCCAAGATGATGTGTTCTGATTAAGTGAACTGAAAACTGTGTAAAGGTCATCATGTTGATGAGTAGGGATACTATTTGGCAAAAAATCTTCTCGAGAGAGAAGAGCAGCAACTTTCTTGTGATCATCAATTTTCAAGCCTTCATTCGCTTCCAAATTTTCTAAGCTTTCCTCATCACTGTCATAGCTGCTATGCATTGGTTGGTTACCTTTCTCAAGTTGGTGAAACTGAGCTTCCTCCCAAAAACCAAGTGTTGAATACTATGCAAATTTAACTTTTATTTGGAAAGCATCATCATTATCAACATATTGATCAAACCTTGGAGAATCATCAATATAATTAATGTCATCAACCATACATATTGGACTATCGGATTTTTTCTCTTTGAATTGATCTATAAATCCATTTTCTACTATGTGATAGTTAAGATCAGGAGGAAAATAAATAGAGGCTAACTGCATGTTTATGAGTTGATCTATCTCCTCTTCAGTTAAAAAGGGAGGCATTTTTATCTTTCTTTGGATATAACTACAATAATCCTCTTTTTCTTGGGAAAGCTGATTTATAGGATGAATGTATTTTTGGGCCTCACCTAAGAGAGATGATGAATCATCACTTGTGCCTTTAGAGAGATCTTGCGGGTTCTCTTTCATTTCTTGATTGGTTTCATCCTAAACCAACTCTTCTTGATGTTCGGGATAATTAGCATGGGATTCATGAGTTGTCTCTGATATATTCTCAGGAGGCCAATTTTCTTTTATAATCTGAAATGAATCAAAGCACAAAGTTAGAGACCCTAAAGGTTTTGAATTCTTTTCTATTTCAGATTCTGTGATTTCAAAATGGCTTAAGGGAAAGACTTCTGGATATGAAAAAGGGTTTTCATCATCTATTTTGTCCCTGATTGATCCTTTAGAGAACTCCACCTTGTTTTTATTTGCAATTTTCTTGTAATACTCTCTTAATAGTGAAGTACAATATGTAGGAAGGCAGATAGTACTTACTTGATAACTTTCCCCATCTTCTTCTTTGCAACCTTGCTCAGCCAGGATGTTTTGATAGCTATCTTTGCATTGAAATGACTGATTTGGTTTTTCCCAAGAAAAACGTATTGTTTGTTTTGAATAACCAGCACTAACCTCAACCTTGTACTCTTCCTCTTTCCTGCCAAGTAAATGCACCATTTTTCTAATTGTATCTGTCAACCTCTCTAGCTTTACCTCTGAAGATATCAGTCTCTCTTGATTTTCTTTGTCTTTCTCTATTACTCTTAGCTTTGCCTCCCTATTTAGTATGTTGGCTTCCACATCAACTGCTATCCTTTTCATTTCCACCAGGGTCAAAGGATCTCTTTCTCTTATCCAGAAAACCATCTCTGGGTCAAAAGAACTTGGGTAGTGCAAGAGAGCCCATCCGAGGGGTGGCTTTATGTTAGCAGGTATTGCATGGTATACTTTATTGAACCTGGCTGAAAAGTCTTGTGTTGTCTCCCCTAGTTTTCTTTTTAAATGCTTTTATTCCTCTATGATGAGAACTTCATTACCAATTACCACCCACCTATCTAGGAAGACTTGATTGAATTGATGAAAATTGATAATGCTTGCAGCTGGAAGGTCCTTAAACCAACTCTTAATTTTTCCTTGTAATGATAAGGAAAAAATTGTAATACGCACATCATCTTTTTTTATTTCAAAAAGGTCAAGTAAATTCTCAAGATTTTGAATGTGTTCTTCAACAGTGAATTTTGAGCTTTCTCCATCAAATCTGGGTAATTTATTTGCAATATTTGCAGGGAGGGCTTGGAATATAGGAGGTAAAATCAGAGGCTTGTATATTTTTGGGACCTTTGTGGATATAGGTAGTGTAAAAAGAGATTTATGACTGTTTGAGGTTTCAGCAAGATCAGGAGAGGTATCATGAGGCTCATGTTTCACTAGGTCTTCCATAGGTGAATCTAGGGTAAGCATAGGTGTATAAGTCTGCTTATGGTCTGAAATTTTAGGCTTAGTTTTTCGAGGCTTGAGATCTTTCCAATGATCAATGTAGATCTCATTAGTGTATTCTTGATCAGGCTTAAAGCAGGATAGAACATAGTTGTAGATAAAAACAATAATTTCTTGAATCCAACTTAGGCCTGAGTACTCTTTCTTTCTAGGATGACTGGTCATGTTTCAGGTTCTTCCTCCAGTGGATTATTTTAGGTATATTTAGAGTTGTGGAGTCTCCAAGTGGATATTTTTAATTGTTTTGAAGATATGTATCTATGGTCCACCACCAATAATTGATAAAAAACCAATCTAGGAATGTTTTGGGATTTTATGAGTTCCTATATGTACCCCTAATGTTTGTAAGAGTGTCCTATAGCTAGGTCATCATTTTGCTAGGATGGTGAGACAACTAAATTCTACTTTCAAACAATGCTTAGGTTTTTCTAATTTAGACTGAGATTTCAAGAGTTCCTAAGGGATACCTAGGATTTTTGACTCAAAGTCCCACCGTGATCACCATTATGTTAGTGTCCCATAATTTGGAAAATTGGTAAACCAAATGACAGGGTAACATCACACCAATCTTCGAAATCCTAGGACCTAGCCTTCCTGGACTCAGAGAGGGCTCTCTCTATGATGCGAAGGATGTGAGCTTGTTCGCTTTGTATGTTTGATTTTTAGGCTAGTTGTTAAGTATATTTTGGTTTGTTTTGGTTTTGAGGTAAAACTGATCAAGTAGGAAAAAATAGAAAGAGATTTTATCAAATCAACAGGGCTATGGGTTCAGATAAAGTCTAGGATGTCTAAATGATGGACAAGGTGTACTGCAGGGTTGATTTAGCAAGTTCAATGGATCCTTTGGGTGAGGTATGAGGTGAAATGAAAATTAAATTTGTGAAAAACGAAGAAGTCTTAAACATATATAGTTTGAAATAAAATACCCATGAGGTAGGGCAAACCATAAATCTCTATGAATAATACTCAAACTGATAAACATGAAAGATAAAAAATCTGGTGATACATAGAAGCATAAGAACTCCTAACCCTGGAAATTCACCTTCAGCTGTTGGGAAAACATATAAGATAAACAAAAAAATTAATATATGGAGAGGGAACTCCTAAAAAACACATATCAAGCTATCGAGAACTCTGAAACCAGTTTGCAAGCATGGACAAAGGGCAAGATTGAACGAGACCTCTTTGACTTAACTAAAACAAACAATATTTCATAGAAAAGTTTCAGAAATGGAGTTTTGAGAAACTATAAGTAAGCATGGCATACTTTAAATCATACTGGATAGCTAACATACTGACCATTAATGAAAAAAGTAACAATTTCTTGATGGACCTAAGGAGCAATTAATAATTCCTTAAAAATGATCAAGAAGAAGAAAACATCAAAGTTGTAATATGCAGGAGGTTTGAGGTGCTTCCATGAGCATATCTCAACATATAATTTTCTGATCTACAACAAATAAGAAGTATGAAACATTAATGGAAATAAGAAGACATAAAAAATCATGGAAACATCACCATTCACCAAGCTATGGAATCCTGCACACAATGCTCCTCCACCATCAAGCCAAGCAAGACATTCATCCACTTCATAAAACCGGTATTTTCTTCAAGCTCATAAAACTATGTATTCCTCTTAACATGTCAAGTTATTCCTCCTTGTTACAATGAATCCTCATGGTTTATATAAGCCAAAGAGGAGGAAACCTACCTAGAGAAACTAGAAGGCCATTGGCCAAAACAAAATATCTTAAATTGTCCTTGAGGCCTTACAAGGTCCAAGGCACAAAATATCTCTCTAAAATATATTTTCAGACCAAAATAGCAAAAAAGAATCACTTTTAGGCTCTGAAATACATGATAAACTTGCCTAACGCACATTTTTCCTAGTCAACACACATGAATGCAGAAAATTGTCGCTGTTTTAGCAGAATTTCGAGGAGTGCAGCACCAAAATAGGCCTTTTTGCAGTGAGGTTTTGGAGGCCTTCCTGGTGTCAAAAAAGGTCCTCTAATGGCCTGTTGGAAATATATGGATGTATATTTTCCAAATATACTTGATTTATTTCAATCTGATCTCCAAAAGCCTGTCAAAAAGTTAAAATGGTGCAAAAACCCAGGAGCACAACACCTGCTCAAAAACAGTGGCAGAAAGGTGAAAAAATGATTGTTTTTGGACCTTTTGAGGGACCAAAATAGCTCCAAATGATCTGAAAATTTATGATAATACTCCCCTAGTGCCAAGGAATCCAAAAATTTAAACTTTTCCTACTGAAGATGCTCTAAGAAAAAGCGCAGTGTCCAGGGTGTTGCGCTCCTAGGCCTAAAAATTTGCAAAAAACCAAAACATGTTCAATTTTTCTCAAATTTGGTGAGTGGATCCCTCAAGGGTTCTTAGAGACCTGTAGAAAATATTGGGCCAAAATATTAAGCCTAGCTTTGTCTTTTTCATATTTTGGTGTCAGGCCCTCATTTTGGGCAGTTTTGAGTTTTCCCTTGCAAAGTGGTTTTAGCTTTCACTGTTTTTGATGGAGGATGCATGGCCCCTTGCCTTGGAGAGGCAATAAACACATGCTCCTTACTTTGCTGATGAGGAATGATAAGAGATTTTATTATTTAGGCTTGTTAAATTTGATCACCTACAGCCTTAGGGCTGTTCTTTCCTTAAAAAACACTCTATTTTCATTTCTGTGTCACTTGGCTGTGGGAAGCTTCCTTGATCATCAATTTTGACATTTACAATGATCTTATCATTAGGATTAATATCAGAAATGTTATGCTCCTTTTTTTTTTTGGTGAGAGGTGTCTAGGTCTGTTGTCTTCTCCTCTTCAAAGCTATCTCTGTCTTCATTCATATCTCTACTGTTTTGACTATTTTCATCACTTTCCTCTTTGCTGTGACTGCTTCCTTCTTGAATTTGGTCTTCATCTGTGCCACTTTATTTTCTGTTTAGGCTTTTAATATTTTGACTGTAAACCCTACGGCTGTCCCCATCTTCCTTTTTGTTTGTCTCATCTTCATTAAAATCCTCTTCATCCTCAAACTCTCTCTCATATTCATCAATTTCTTCTTTACTGTTTTCTGTATGGCTTCCCTCATCACTCTCTTCTTTTCTACTTTCTTCTTCACTATCCTCTGTTTGGCTGCCCTCATCATTATTTCTGCCTTGACTATCTTATTGTTTGTTGTCTTCTTCCTCAGTGTTTTCCTTTTCTTTTTCATTAGTTTGTTCCTTGTCATCATCAATTTCATTCTTACTGTGACTGATTTCTTCTTGCTCACTTTCATCCATGGGAGATGTCTTTGCTTGGGAGGTTGACTCATGAGAGGAAGGTGAGACATAGTGTGTGGAGGGAGAGGAATGAGTATGAGGAAGATTCTGAGATGAGGATGGCAGGATTTGCACTCGAATGGAAGATTAAGAAGTGAAATCATTGTGAGTGATAAAAGTTTCTCGAGGAATACCTTTTTTCTCCAGTTGGTGTGTGAAAATGATTTTGAAAAGGGAGTGATGGAATAAGCTTGCGTCTTTGGCCCTTGATTCTCATCATTTCCTTTTGGAGGCATAATGACTATGCTATTTGTTTGCAAATTCAAACAAACAGCCCTTTGTAGATGAAATGAAGGTGAGGAATCAAAAAACACTTTTATAGTTCAAGAACTGGATGAGGAGGCATAATTTTACAACAAATACCTTGAAAAATCCTTTATGTGTGATGAAGACCAAAATATGGGAAAAAAATTGCAATTTTGGCCTTTTTTGTAGAAAATCTGGCAGTGCTGCGCTTTCTCGCTCAAGAGCGCAACACCATTTTGCAGAGGGCATTCGGAGGCCTTACCGATGTCATAATTGGGCCCGTGATAGCTCGTTGGAAAGCTTAACCTGTTGAATTTCCAAATATATCATTTTTGTCCTGATTGAAGTTGATTTTACTTGTCAAAATTTGATTTCCCCATGACTGGTCAAAAAGTGTTGAGTGATGGTGCAGAAATGAAGAGTGCTGGTGCATATAACTTTTGGAGGCCTTCCACAACTCCAAATTGAGCTCATGATAGCTCATTGGAAATATATTTAAGTCTAGGTGTCATTTGAATCATCAATAAATTCATTTGGACACTCTAGTTGTGAGAAAAACTGATTTTACCAAGGTCACTCCAGCAGTGCAAAAATTCTCCTGTGACACCTATATTTTTGACATTTCTCCAAAACCATGATACCTATGAAAAGCATGAAGGAGGTTTTCTTCTTGGACATATGATGGACAAAAACCTCTCTCAATTTTTCCAAATTCATCTATGTTTGTGTAGAAACATATTTTTAAGAAAAAATGGCCCTAGGTGTGGCAAATGACTTGGCCCTTGGAATGAATTCTTGGAAAGTGATGGAGGCATGATGTTTATGAGTTCACATCGCTTCATGATTGCTGATATGACCTACCATTTGGATATTCTTCTCTTATGCCTCTTTTCCATAGCAAAGCCTAGCTTAGTTGGAAGAGGAAAATAGGGTTTGGTGTAGGGGATTTGGGACTGCCTTGTAGAGGGAATGGAATGAAGGGGTTAAGGGTTGTCTAAAGTCTTGGGGAAATTTTGGGGGATAGGGAAATATGTTAGGGAGTAGGGAAAAGTGGAATTTCAAGGATTGAGTGAGGGGAAGGGGTCCAAAATGGAAAAACACAGGCCTAGTCTTAAAAAGTATCAAATTGCGGCCCTAAACTAGGTTTTGGTAGGAAAATGATGAATTTGAGGGATAGGAGTGATGGGAAATGTTTGTGAAGTTATATTAAGGATATGAGGAGGTGTAATGATAGTAAGATATGAGACTTGTTGATGTTTAATCATGGAGGTCATGAAACGAAGAAAATTTCCTTTAAAAACCCCAACTTTCTTTGAAAATAGGCATGTTCCCTTTCCTTTGCTGCAGATGTTTTTAGTGATGAGTTGGCCTCTTACCTGATGGCGCATCTGATGGTTTTTTTCTTGTTTACAGGGGTGTTGCAAAGGTCAGCTGTCCCTTTCCAAGTTATGCTTTGAGGCCCAAACTGTCTTAATGATCTTTTTCCAAAAAGCACCATGCCTTTTCATACATTACCGACCTTTTGAGATTTACACAAAGCTTTTAATAAGCAGTAAGTTACCTCTTATAATGACATCAAGAACTTTGTAGTAGTCTCTAGCTCACTGTTGTGCCTTTTAACCACTGTATATGACCTCTTGAGTCCTTTTAGGCATCCATGAATTATCTATGTAGAGAAACTATTGATTTTCCTTGTGACTTCCAACTCACTATACCTTTATTCGAACTGTCAATGACCTAACTAAAAATATCTTTGGTGCCTTTCTTTGGCTCTGTTTTGCTTTAGATTAAACATCAAGACATCCCTGCAGAGTTGCATTTGATATGATGGCTTATTCTTGGCAGATTTCACTTTTGGACTAGGAGGGCCACCTTGGAGGTTTTTTGAGTGCCTTCTTTAGAAATATGACAACATCAGCTATGTTTCTCATGATTTTACCCTTGATTCTCTGTGAAACAACAGTGCATAAAAATTATGGTGCATGACCTAGGGAAAACTAATTGACTTGTCTCCAAGGTTTTTAAGAAAGGGCTTTTGACTGATGGTTAAAAAACAGAGTTTTTGAACAAGAAACAGGGATTTTAGATATTCTACCTAAGCACCATCACATATAAACCTAGACATTTTGTCATTACTGTGAAGGGTTTTCTATAAAGATATTTGATACCAACAATGACTTGGGCAGTTAGGAAAGTAAGAGGGAAAACTTGGCTTAACTTGGCAAGACAAATTTGCGAAGTAAGAAGGCTTATGCATCAGATGTAGAATGCTATAGATAAAATTAAATATCATGGATAGAGTAAGGCCTACCAGTATAAGATGGGGTATTGACAGGATGACCAATCTGATTGTGTCAGACAAGATAGGAGGGATAGTGGAAAAATTTCTCTAAGGAGATTTCTAGAAGACATAATGATTCTTTGAATTTGGTTCCTAGAAAACATGGACAAAGCATATAGTCATCTAAACAAGTGAAAATTATGATGAATAACACTACGCACACCTAATGTTGTGTAGCCTCCTAAAAACTAGAAGGTTATGCAACCTAAGGCACCAATGCTTGATACTTGTCAGGTTTTCTGCGTTGTCTTTTGTTCGTCCTATGAGTTCCAATAAATTCTTCACATCTCTCAATGTGTGATGAAATTCTCAGCTGGCTCGACCACTAGTGGTGGGATGTTCAACCAGATCCTCCTCATCCTGTCACTATTGCTCACTCTACTAGGGACTCCCCGGATTTCCTGCTCCTGAGGAAATATTTGTACTAATCACTATACTCAATCCTTGACTATCCTCCCGTCGGTCCCACTGGCTACCCCTATTGTTGGACTAAGGGAGCTTTTTTTAATCGATTCTGATCACCTGTAGGCATCTCAAAAGATCTCCTAAAATATCAGTCCTCCATGAACGTTACAACTCTTCTTTCCCTCAAAATCGGGTTCGCTTGGGATCCTAGCATTAAGGGACTCCTTCACTATAGGACAATGCATAGATCTGGGACAATCCAATGGCACATTTGGGACTTTGATATTGTTTTCAATGACAGTGGGGATCCACAGTCAGAGAGGGCGCTTGTTCAAGAATTTCTTGAGGACAAACATTTTTGGTTGGGGAGGACTATAATATACCCCATTTTGACTTTTCATTTGAAGGGATTAATGGATTTTATTGGGGAGGAGGTAAGCATAGCACAATTTGTCATTTGGGCATTTGATACTTTTTTGGCATATGGAAATTAGGAGAAATGGAAATTTATAGCTCTAGTGGAATGTGAGGGCCACAAGAGAAGGAAATTTGACCCAATGGAGAAAATCGCACTAGTGAGAAGAGAGAGAAAGGAAGGGGTGTGAATTAGTGGAAGGTGGGGACTACTGTATCTTAAGAAACAATCCCTTGGCTATGGTAAGGAATCAGTGCTCAAGATATCTATATATATATATGTCACAAAAATATTATATCAGATGGTCTTTTCTTAATCACCTTCAGAAATTAATTATTAAAACCCCCAAGAATCTAATGCAATAAATGCTTCATAATGCCATTATCTACTTATATTAAATGGAGTGATAAGAAGAACATGAAGGAAGCTCAAACTGATATGTTGGTAAACAGAATCTATCACTTTAAACTTCAGAGGAATTTAATGAAAGTGGAATAGTTAAAATGAAGGAGCGCCCATTAAGGATATTTAACTCTTATTCACATATGTTAAAAGAGACCTACAACTACATTACTTCATTTTACTCATAGAAGGAAAAAGACAAAATGGAAACTGGGAAACATATCAACAACAATAGATGCAAGAATCTTGATCTTCATTCATTAATCATCAGAAAATTGAGTACAAAATTTGCAGTAGTCCAAAGGTCCAAAACTCAGAGCCTTTTCCTTTCTTCTCTTTCTCTTTAAATATAATGTAAAGTAGTTTGTAACTGCTGAAACTACTCTTAACTGCTTAAACTACTTGAAACTACTTAAACTACCTATTACATATAATCAAAATGTCTCATTAAAATTGAACTCTCTTAATAAATATAAAATAAACTAAAACTCTAATGTATCTGCTGAATATGAATCTTCTTCGCTGCTGCTACATTTCCCTGATTATCTGACTTGTCGTTTTTAGAAGATGAGGGATCATTAGGTAGAATAGCCATCCAAGCTCTGCATTTCTTCCACACTTCAATGTTTGTCTTAGGTGAGTTGATCAGCTTTTGGTACTCCAGCCTAAAGGTAGTGATCCTGTTGAATGTTGGTTGTTCTATGAATAAAGTCTTCGCCATCCATAATAGATAAAAATGCATCTGAAGAAAATTAATAACTATTTCTCCTTTCAAGATCTGAGTATTTTCATGAGTATTATCCACCTTAATTTTTTCCAATACCAATAATGGTTCATAGGCATCCCATGATAAAATACTGCCTTTAAGGTCCCAGCATGATGGAAATCCTACCCTAGCTCTTTTTTCATACATATTATCAATTTTTTTCACTTCTTCCTTAATCTCTGTCAACTTCTTTTCAGTGGTCTTCCTGCAAGTATTTTTAACAGTCAACTTGTTAATCTCTACAGCATACAGGATCCTATCTTTAATATCATTTTCTTCTAACTCTTGATCAGTCTTTGAATCAATGAGATCAATAAACTTCTTTGCCCATATGTCTTTGTTAATAGTCTTCTGCTTATCTGCTATAACCTTCTCCTCAAAATATCTGACAATGCTTTTCTCTTCTAATACAATAGTCATAGATCCCCAAGCTGCTTTCATCTCTCCAATGATTTCATTCCATATGATATATTTAGCCTATATAAGAGTTATTTTTCCTTCAACTTATCCTTCAGGCTCTTGATTTTAGCATTAGCTGTTTGACAATCTGTCCTGTATTTATCAATTTCTCCATCCTTGGCCTGCATTATTTTTGTTACTGTCTCCATATCATTTTGTGCCTTTTTTAGATCTTTCTCTACCATTTTCAGTTCAGTGTTCAATTGAGATAGTTGTGCTAATAGATCATCATTTCCAGATGGAAAAATGATGGTACAGTAATGGGAAACAATCTGGTTTTGCAGTGTCAGTACAGTTTCCTTCAACTTAGAAATTTCTTCTTCTTTCTGTAAGAGCTGCTGAAGAAGGCTTTCTTTTTCACTTTCCACTTCTGCCACCTTTGCTACCATTGAATGTTCCCCTGTAGGAAATTTCAACTTTTTCTTCAATATAGAAATCTCTAATTCTTCACTCTATAGTAATTTCTGCATAGTAGACCTATCATTTGGATCTACTCCAATATTCACAATTATCTTCTTAAGTTCTTCATTCTGGGTTGTTAAAGCCCCAGAGTTGGCTTTCTCCAATTTCAATTACTTGATCACCTTCCCTAGCATGTTCTCTACCTTAAGAGCCATTGCATTAGTTTTGGTCAAATCATTCACTATTAATTAACATGTTTGCATGTGTAAATATACTTTATCAAGCAAAGGAATCTTTCTCACATCAACAGTTAAATTTATAGTATTAAAATTACTTGATGACCCTATAGTCATATCAGAAGGGTGAGAGAGAGAAATCTTAAACTGATCTTTTTCTAGATCCATGGTAGTCAACAATCTTGTCTAGTATGGAGTTACTTGATATTTGGCATGTGCCTCCATGCTAGCCTTCATCTTTTGATTTCTTTCAGTAATTTGGGAAAATACTTCTTTTATCAAAGGTATTTGCTCCTAAGCATCTCCATGTCTTCTTGGTGGGGTTGGAAAATTCTGTTCATCCCCCAGTTGAAGCAAAAAACAAGGCTGAGCACCTGCTATGTCCTCATTGAATTTTGTTCTCTTTTCAACTCTCTGCTCTTCATCTTTTGAATCTACAACTGCCTCTTTACTCCTCTTGCTTGATTTCTCAGATATAATAGGAGTGTATATTAGAACCAATAGAACCTGCGAAACCCTTATTGGCTAGCTTCTTTATGTCAGATCTACTTTCATGAACAAATGTTGAGTACCCATTTTCAACTCTCCTATTTGAAATTACTTTTTGGGGGTCATAAACCCATTTATCTCCTAACAACAAGTGCATCCCATCTAACATCATATTAACCTCGTCAGCTTCTTGTCTCATGTTGACTATAAACAGAACCACATACATAGGTAATTTAAATATATGACCCTTTTTCATAGGTACAAAATGTATTTGATCAACATTCAAACTCTGCCTAATGAATTCCAAGGAAAATAATATCATAGGAACAAATGTAGGAAGCCTATATGGTTCTACCCCAGCCCCATAAATTCTGATCTCTGAGTAATATTCATACACATACCAATCTCCAAATTTACAATTTGCACCCAACTGAAGAAATTATTGAGCTTTTGGCAAGAAACATGAGGGAGAAACCCCATTCAAAATATTATAGGCAGTATACATGAAATGATTTGCAAAATCAAACAACCCCTCTTCATTTTGTTCTTCCCTTACTACATCAGTCCAAAACACTAATGACTGCCTCTTTTTATTTATATACATGATGTTCAACCCCAAATTCAAGAATTCTTCCACATTTTGATATAAAAAGAGATAAATGATAAGTGAAGGGAATTTGAATGACCCAATGAGTGATAAACTCATGAGTTGAGTATTAACAACCTCCTTCCAATATGAAGGGATATCCAGTACTACTATCGGCTTCATCATCAATGCAAATAGTCCAAGAACTGATTTTTCAATTGAGCTATCGTCCTATTTTCCCAATACCTTTAGTAAACACCTCAATATTGACCGAACTTCTACATCAAAAACTTCTATGGATAATTCTTTACTATCAGGTGAAAACTGCTTCGAATCTGGCCTTAGGAAGAAGGCGAACTGGGTGAATTCCTATCCTGCAAAATTATCATAATGTGCTACCAAGGATTCGTCAGTGAATTGAACATAAGATTCATACTCTGGGTAACAAAAGGCTTGATGAATTAATTGGGTTGATACCTGTAAAAAATTCTCTCCTATGAAATTCATTACAAAACATTTACCAAGATACATAACTGACACTAACCAGTGCACAAACTTAGGAAAAAGGTGTGTTTTAGGGATACATGCAGAAAAAACGCCTCACTTGACCATGGAAGAGAAAATAGGACATGCTTTGTCATTCAGACAAACTTGTTGATAAGGTGGGAGGTGCTCTAGAGAGAAAAAAATATCTCAGATATCCCTCTCAGTGTCCATGAGAGGAATATGAATGGATGAGCTGGAAAGGGATGAAATTTTAGCCATGATACTGCTCAAGGTGGTGAAAAAAGATAGGGTGGAAAACAACAATAGAAGACACAGGTGCAATCAGGTTGAAAAATACTAAGGAATAATATTTAACTTGTGAAAAGAAGAATTGGTTTAAATAGATGGTGCAGGGTCTAGAAATTAAATGCTAATCTGAGGTGCTAAAAGACTGTTAAACGATACCGTGACATGGCTGAAAGCTGTCACCAACCAGCAACTTACGTCACTATGGGAGGCCTCTGGGGTACGTAGCACTCATCGGGGCCTTGCCCCCGCAGTGAATCTAGACCGTAGATCTTGATCAGCCGATCAGTCAATGGGGTCAATTACGGAGGCACCCTCCCTGTTAACTCGTGTGTCGAATGTGCCCGTGGGTTGCCACCTTTATCTTCTGACAGGAAAATCTTTGTATCTCACTCGCTTACTTGCTCGAACCTTAACCAAAACATTAGGACCCACCTTCGCGTATTCTTCAAAGTGTTAAAATTTAAACTTACAACAACATTACAATTTTAGCTAAATTATGAGAAAACTATACTTTAACATATATTTTATATTTTTCCATTTTTTTGTATTTTTGAAAAATCAAAATAAAGGATATTGCAAATGAGCCACAACAGGGACCACCAAGGCAGAGAAGCCCAACAATTATAAATAGAGATTGGAGGCCTCCATTTGGTATCTTTGATCATTTCACAGTTTAACATTAGTTCTCTTGAGCTGCTTAGCCAAGACAACTGTGTTGTTCAGCACAAGGAATACCCAAATGGGAATGACACCATCATTTCAGAGAACTTTGAGTGTCTCCCTTGTGAAGCAATTTGGGGAGCTAAATTTAGAGTTTCCATTGGGCGTATTTGCAAGTTATTTCAGCTGGTATGTTTTTCTTCTGGGGCACAAAAGTGGTTCAAATTATTTGTGGGGAGATCAATTATAGAGGAGCAGAACATTTAAGGATTTGCAAGGGTTTTCAACTAATTTATTCAGATATTTTGTAGTGATTAGAAGAGATGAGTTGAGAGAATTCTTGGGGTCAAAATTCTACATTTCTAGAAGTGCATAGGGGCTGGAGGAATAGAGGTTGAGGAGAGATAAGTGTTAGAGATTGGAGGTATTCCTCAGGGGAGAATTCAGCCAAAGTTGGTAAATATTTCCAATGGTGTATTTCAGCTTAATTCAGCATTATCAATTTTGTGGGGTGTTTTCTAGCCAAATTGGGAAATTTCCACTTGTTGGGGGTCACCGGGGGTGGGTGGAGTCAGTCCAAACCCTTGTTTTTTGGATTTATTGAGAGGAGTCCCTAAATAATTTTACATAATTTTTCTAGTGATATTTGGGCTTGAAATCCTAATTCTTAGAGCAGGGTGAATTTCCAGTTCACTAGGGAATTTGCACCATTTTGTGGGTTTGACTTTGGCTTGGAGATAGGCCAAACCGTTTTTGGGTATCTTTGGGTTTGAGGAGAGGAGCTTGTGGATGCAATTTCAAAGCATTCTGGGCATTATTTTTAGTAGGGCAACCAATTCCATTCAACAGTCCGCAGTGTAGTTTCTAGGCAAGTTTGAGCTATAGATTTGGGCCAATTCCAACACTTGATCCTACACATTCTCACCTGGGGTTTGCATTTCTTGTTGTAGAAAGCCCAGGTTCTATGGATTTCATCCTATTGTACTTTATTTTCCAGGCATACTTAATAAAATGGCTCAAGACAATTGCCTAGATTTTGGGGTTTTTCGATTTGTGCTCTTGTTCAGATTTTTATTGTTGTAAATTTCAATTTGGATTATTACATATTGTACATTTTGAAGTAAAATTTAAGTCATATCATTGTTCCTATTGGCCTAAATATAGGTTTTGGTCAATGTATAAATAAGGTATAATTCAAATATACTTGATCCTTCTAACAACTCATTGCATGATTTAATAATTTAATTGCAAATCTATGACACTATGATGTAAATTCACAAGAAGACCCACTGCATTCAAAATTATTCTATATTATAATAATATACTTCATTTCAAAGAATTGCACTTTAATCCTAGGATCAAGAATGCAACCAAAGGTACCCTTAGCAGTAAACTTGATTTGTACTATAGTACATTTCGAACTATTTTTGAGGAAATTATCCTTTCTATAATGTGTAGTTCAAGGAAACAATAAGCTTGTCATTATGATGCTCTTAAGAAGTAGTTATATATACATGACGAAGAACACTTGTTGATGGCTTCCTGACAAACATGTGAGTACCACTTTACCCAATTTGAAACTTTTGGCCCTTTACCAATCGCAAATCACCATGTACAAAATAGATTTGACCTCTAACAAATGTTATTTTGTTAGTATCAAATGTGAAATTTTTATCTGTTGCAACAACTGGAAATTATTATTCTAATAGTAAATTTAATTATCCTAATAATTTTCTCTCACTCCACAACTAATTTCTTCCTCTGAAATTACCTCCCTAGCCTCTATGTTGTGTCTCCCGCGTCACCCTATGCACAATGCTTATGCAGACCATATGGGGAATTTGACCTTCCTTCGTTTGCCTCTTCCAGAATTGGAAAACTTCCTCTAGGAATGTTTCTACCCTCCTCTTCCACTTGGTACTCACCCTCTGCCTCTATCTTCTCTGCTAAATTACTACCATTGATAAAATTGAATTTCCTCGGCACTGAGTATCTGCTCTGGTGTTTTCCCCACCACCACATCGATCTCCTCTTATAATCCATCATTGGAACACCAAGGCTAAGATTAAAACTTGATCAATGGATAGGATCATCTTTGGATCGATCCGTGTGAGTTCTAGATGATTCTCACCTTATCTCAATTAATAGTGATTAATTAAACATATTCCCTAAGTTTAGACTTAGGAAATATTAAAAAAACGGTTAATAATCTATTTAGACACTTCTAGGAGGAATTTCCATAAAATATTTCTAGGTTTTGGAGATCTCAGGTATTCTTGCCTCTCCACCAAATTTCGTGGCTAGAATACATTTCATGCTACAAAAAATAACACTCCCTCTTAGTGAGGAAAGTGTTTTCGTCCTGCACATCCTGTCACAACACTCTATCTCTGTATCATCTCCTATTACGTTGTTGATTTCTGGCCATTGTTGTCCACCAACCACTGTGAAATTCAAATATACGCTGCATTTGTGATGCTACTGACCCTGTTTTACTTCTGCCAACATTGTATCTGCACTGCAACTCCCGCTCATTTTCTACTACTGTAGTTGAGAATCATCCAAGGTAATCTGCCTCTTCTACTAAAACAAGTTCTCCACCATACCCATCTATTATCTGAAATAGGTGAACTTAGCTCTTCCTAGAGATTTCGTGAGTATATTTGCAACCCGCACTTCTATGGGAACATATTGTAGATGGAATTCTCCACGTTGTACACAATCTCTGATGAAATGACATCGAATGTTTATGTGTTTCAATATGTCATGAAACATTGGATTCTTAGAGAGATTTATGCAACTCTGATTATCACAGTAGACATTGGGCGCCTCCATCCTCTGCCTGAAAAAGCTCACTAACATCTTTTGAATCCATATAGCTTCGCACGTAGTTGTTCTTGTTGCCATATACTCTGCTTCTGTAAAGCTCAGTGCTACTAAATTCTGATTCCTGCTACACCAAGAAACCATCCCCAATATAAAACTGAAGTAGTACCCAGAGGTATTTTTCCTGTCCACTGAACTACCTGCTCAATCTGCATCTCTGAATCCACATAATCTAACATCATCTCCTCGGGTATATCTCAACCCATACTTCACTGTGCCATGCACATACCTCAGAATGTGCCTCGATTCTGCCCAATGTACACTCTTCAAATCTACCATGAACTGACTAAGGGTATTGAATGTGAAGCAAATATCTTGCCTAGTATTGACTAGATACTTGAGAGACCCAATAATATGTCTATACAAGGGTGGCTCGACATCCTTGTCATTTTTTGCATCTATCTTCTTCAAGTTGGTGATCATGGGCATAAACATGGGTCTACAATCCCGGATTATGAACCTCTTCAGAATATATGTAGCATATCTTCGATTAGATACATGAGAGATCCAAAAATATGTCTATACAAGGTGGGGTCGACATCCTTGTCATATGATGCATATATCTTCTTCAATTTGGTGGTCATGGGCATAGACATGGGTCTACAATCCTACATTCTGAACCTCTTCAGAATATCTGTAGCATATATTCCTTGCCTAAGGAAGATATCCCCATCCTTCTACCATACTTCCAATCCTAGTAAATAGTGAATCAACCCCAAATCCTTCATGTCAAACTCTGCTACCATTTTTCTCTTACAGTCCTCTATGAGCCCTGATGATCCTCTCAAAAAGAGATCACCCACATACAAAACTAGGATGAGTGGCTCACTCTCTACCATAAAATACTGAAGTTTGGGATCTTTGTCACACTTGACAAATCCCATCTACTGCAAGTAGCTATCAATTTGACCATACCATGCCTGAGGAGCCTACTTGAGTCTGTATAGATCTTTCTTTAGTTTTCACACATGAGTGCTCCTCTCATGAGTCTCGAAGCCCTCTATTTCTTCTATGTACACTTATTCCTATATCACCGCGTTCAAGAATGTTTTCTTGACGTCCATCTATTGAATCTACCATCCCATTTGATCTACTAGGGATACAAATGATAATATAGAGGTGTATTTGGAAATTGGGGGAAGGTCTCCTGATAATATATCCCTTCTTTCTGTGCATACCTCTTTGCCATGAACCTAGGCTTGTACTTTTCCACATTTCCATCTTCGGCATACTTTATCTTGTAGATCCATATATAACCTACAACTGACATGTCTTCAGGCCTTGGTACCACTTCCTAGACGTCATTCTTCATGATAGATTTTTACTCTTCTACCATTGCATCTACGCACACCTAATGTTGTGCAGCCTCCTGAAAACTAGAAGGTTATGCAACTAAGGCACCAATGCTTGATACTTGTCAGGTTTTTTGCGTTGTCATTTGTTCATCCTATGAGTTCCAATAAATTCTTCGCATCTCTAAATGTGTGATGAACTTCTCGGCTGGATCGACCACTAGTGGTGGGATGTTCAACCAGCTCCTCCTCATCCTGTCATTGTTGCTCACTCTACTTGGAACTCCCCGGATTTCCTGCTCCTAAGGAAATATTGGTACTAATCACTGTACTCGATCCTTGTGACTATCCTCCTGTCAGTCCCACTGGATACCCCTATTGTTGGACTAAGGGAGCTTTTGTTAATTGATTCTGATCACCTGCAGGCATCTCACGAGATCTCCTAAAAGCTCGGTCCTCCATGAATGTTACAACTTGTCTTAATATAGTGTTCCTACTGCTAGGAATGCAGATCTTGTATGCATTTGAGGTCTTGTTATACCCAACAAGAACCATTTCTTAGAAGTGTGATCCAATTTGGTATGCTTTTCATTTGGCACATGGAAATAAGCAATGCTGCCAAATATCTTGAGGTGATTAAATTCTAGCTTCATCCCTATGAAGACTCCTTCTGGTGTTTTCTTCCTTAATGTTATATGAGGATTCCTATTTTGAATATATACTGTCGTGTTACATGCCTCTACCCATAAAAATATGGTTAAATCCTGGTCATACAACATAAATTTTGCAACCAGAACTATGGTTATGTTTTTCCTCTCTGCTACCCCATTCTGTTGTGGATTATATGGAGTTGTCCATTCTCTTATGATACCTTCCTTCGCGCATAAATAGATGAAGTATTTATCAATATATTTTCCACCATTATGCGAAGCTGACTTGACAGTATCCTTCCCTATTTCATTCTCCAAGATATCCTTAAACTCTTTGAAATGATTGAAGACCTCATCTTTGGTCTTCAAGAAGTAGATCTAGGTTTTCCTAAAATGGTCATCAATAAACGTGATGAAGTATTCGACACAGCTGCGAGCTCTAGTGGAAATAGGGACACAAATATCTGAATTTATATTTTCTAATAAGCCATCTACTCTATTTCCACTTCTTGGAAATGTTATCTTAGCATACTTCCCAAGTACGCATCCCCTGCAAATGTCATTGTGTTTCGTGCTAAGTTCTGGAACTCGTATTACTGTTTCTCTGAGAATTTTGAGTGCTCCATGGTGTAGATGTCCCATTATCCTATGATGTGACTCATTTATTTCCCTCTCACTACTACTGTCACTACCTATTAGTGCCATTGGAGAGTAGACCTACAACTAGTACAATATGTTGCTTCGAACTCCAATCTATCTTACCTTATTCCAGCTTAGATTGGGTGTTTGACATAAAATTTCTCCCCTTCGAAGTGAATATCATACCCCTTACCCTGTAGTTGGGATACTAAAATTATGTTCGTAACTAATCTTGCAACATGCAATACATCTGTAGCACCAGTGCTTGCTCCTGACTCCCTCCATAAATCTATAGCACCTCTCCCTACTAGAGTACATTTCATTCTGTTTCCCATAGTAATATCAAAATCGATCTTCTCCTCCTTGTAGCTAGAGAAATATTCTCTAACCCCTATCATATGAGTTGATGCTCCATTGTCTATATACCGAACACCCTGTGAAGTTAATCTTGACAAGCAAGCCAAATTTTCCTCCAATCTGGAAGACAAATTTGAAGCCTCTTGAATGTCAATTCTGTCCATGGTTATGCTAAAGAATTTATTGTGTGCTAGTCCTCTTTCACCTGACGCTGGCTTTGCAAAAAGCCTTTGCGTCTAGCTAGAGATCCGCCCAATGAAATATCTGAGATGCTCCCTCTGCCTCTGGAATCACTCAATTTTAAAATCGAATTCTCTGCTTTGAAAAATTCAAGTTTCCTCAAGTAACTCGGCCTCCTGGCAAAAGACTGCGCCATCCCTAGGAATTTCGGCCTCCTGCCATTGCTAAGTAGAGAAATTACTTTCCTTCGTTTTTGAGCTCTACATCTGATCAACTGTGCTCTAATACCATGTGGAATTTTTATCTATTGCAGCAACTGGAAATTATTCTTCTAACTATATTTTAATTATGCAGTTTATTTTCTATGGAAAACAACGAATAAAATCACAACTGCAATTTCCACAATAAAAATACCACGGAAAATAAAATAGTGAAAACTGAGAAATTCTAGCACACACACAAGCATTTTGACACGGTTATTTTTGGACAATTGTCCCCAAAAAAACCCAATGCAGGAAAACCGGTGTAGCAGATGAGGGATTTATTATTATTCTTCAGCAATAATTCTAAGTACAATAATATATATGCTCAAATGGAAATCCTGTATGAGGAAAATGCTGGAAAAATTATTGTAATAATTTTCTCTCACCCCATAACTAATTTTTACCTCCAAAATTACCTCCCTAGCCTCGATGCTAAGCCTCCTGCATCACCCTTTGTGCAGTGCTTACATAGACCCTATGGGGAATTCGGCCTTCCTTCCTTTCCCTATTCTAGAACTCGAAAACTTCCTCCCAGAATGCTGCTACCCTCCTCTTCCACCTGCTACTCACCCTTTGCCTCTATCTTCTCTGCTAAATTACTTCCACTGAGAAAATCGATCTACCTAGGCACTAAGTATCTGCACTGGTTTTTTCTCCATCACCACATCAATATCCTCTTGTAATCCACCGTTGGAGCACCAACGACCAAAATTAAAACTTAATCAATGGCTAGGATCATCTCTGGATCAATTTGTGTGATTTTTTAGAAGATTCTCACCTTAGCTCAATTAATACTGGTTAATGAACCATATTCCATAAGTTTAGACTTAGGAAATATTTTAAAAATGGTTAATAATATAATTGAGACACTTCTAAGTGCCATAAACGATTTCTGGGTTTTGTAGATCTCATGTATTCTAGCCTCTCAACCAATTCTGTGGCTAGAACACATCCTATGCTACAAAAAATAACATCAGACAGGCATTTTAGTCTCAAATTTTGTGAGAGAGGCTAAGAAACACTAGATCTCCAAAACCTAAAAAAAATTCAGGAGAAAACATGTATAAATGACTCAATTTAGTTAATTGGTCAATAATTAAATATTTCCTAAGTCTAACGTAGGAAAAGTGTGTAACATACACCTCCCCTCACATCTACCCAAGTAACTAGCCAACCGGGGTAAACCTGAAATGAGGGTTGTTAAGAGAAGACTCAACCTCCTTGGTGACTTTGAGGAAGTGGAATCGACGTGGAAAACCATAACCCAAACATCCTGTACCTACTACAGGATCCCTAGAGGCTATCCCAGTCATCCACCTGATCTGTCTGTGGGTACCACTAAATTTTAATGAATAAAACCCCCGGATTCTCCCTTGATATGGGCAAGGTTGTGTTTGGGAAGCTCTGGACACTCCCACAACATAGCCATGTGTGCATCTAGGGACTTTTTCCCTCAGACCCATGCCAGCGTCCGTGATATTTATGGCACTTTGTAAGCCCAGAATCACAAACACTGCCCAAAACTTCCTGTAGCTACCAGAATCCATAAAACACATGATGAAAATGATAATGAACCAAAAATTGACTCTAGGACTAGGCCTGAACATCCCCAACTGGGACTGACATTTTGTCAAACACTTGGCATCAATGCAATCTACAGGTCTATGATACAAGATAGAGAATGAATGAATGAAAACTCTTATGAGACATGACAAGAAGGATCACCACCCTCTTCCTTGAACTTTTATGACATCAATTAGGTCTTGCATCCATTATTTTAACATTTACAAATAAATACATGAAATAACCATGACTTTAACTAGTCATATAACCATGCTTATAACCAGCATAAAATCATGTAAATAGGAGTGAGATAACAACCATTAAATCCACCCATTAATAAGTACAAAATAAATAGAACTTAACTTTTATTAACATAGGTAATAGCCGAGTAGGTTCGGGACTTCCACGTACCACCTGACCATAGACATGGCTAATCCAAATCTCTCTTCAGCCAGTCACCCTCGTGCCATATTCTAAGCATGAATGTGGGATCTCATGGATAAAAAAATCCAAAAACAACCAATGAAATCTATAGGTTACACCACCTCCACCCTCACCATACCATGATCACATCAAAACCGATGCTGATATCACAAAAGAAAACTGAGCTTGGAATGCCTCCAGAATCTATCACTATCCTTGAGGAATTTTCCATGTCCTTGTCTCTTAGGCTTTACCACAATCCACACCGGATCACTAGGCCCTAAAATGAGACACCACCCTCAGGATTTACTATGTATCTTTTTAAAACCGGTCAAGGGATTCCTAGGCCTTTGGGAATTTCCTTGAGACCACCTCTACCCTGGATTATGACATCCATATGACAATTCTAGAGCTCAAAAATGAGATCAAATCCCATCACACCATGGCTATCCATAAAAAGGAAGCGCAAGGATGAAAACCACTGTCAAAACTCTACAAAACCATGCCACCAACAACAAGAGAACCAAATACCAACATGCATAAGCCATGCATGTCCAAACCAGATAGGAAATCACACATGCAATACGTTACCTGCAAGTATTCTTATTGAAGCTGCTATATCCTGCTCTTCCTTGCTTGATCTTTGCTTTCATTTCCTTTCCTTGTCCTTCCTTTAATTTCTTTCCTCTTTTTTCGCTCCAACCTTGAAATGATCCAAGAAAAATCTAAGTATCCAAGAGTGAGAGAGAGAGAGAGAATAATGAGAGAGCTCCAAAACTGAACGAAAAAAAAGGTACCAATTGATCCTCAGAAGCCTTTTGATCAATTAGGCCTCTATTTTCTTCATTTTCCATTATTTTCCTTAATTTTTCTCCTCACATGCAACCTGCAACCTTTTACCTTCCTTTTCTCCTAATTTCCTTTATTTTCATAAATAATTGTGTGAAAAAGACTTATTTCCTCTTTAATGCCTTAGCCATTGCCTTTTGCCGATTTCCCTTTAGCCATAAACACATCTAGTGATGCCCACTAGGATATCTTTGCCCAAATTTCAACATGAAATATGTGTCCCTTAACTGTGGTCTTATTTTTTTCATTTATTAACTTTTATTACATGAAATTTTAGCCCGGGTCTATTACAAAGTGGTTAATTAACAACAATTCATTGAGAAAGTTGAGAATTCTCTAGAAACTCACATGGATGAGAATTCTCTAGATTATTTTAGCAGTTGATGCGATCTAATCATGGTCATTGGTTCACCAACTAGAGAGTATAAGAAAAACTCGATGGTAGATGGAGAACACACTTGAGAGGTTTATTTCCTTGGTAGATCGAGTTATCAGATTGTCCAATTGTAGGGGTTGAGAAGGGAAGAAGAGTTTGAACTAGAAGGGATGAAAATAAAAATATAGACTAGCGACAATGATTCTAGAGGAGTTTCTAGTTCCGGAGAGGCAACAAAAAATAGGTTGAGTTAGTCCACTGCAGCCTGCATAGGTACTGCATAGGTGACTTCAGTGAGGCAGTTCGATTTGGCTAAGTAGGGGGGTGATTCAGTTTCCGGAGGCCGAGAATTTTTTCCAAGATTTCGGAGGATCACTATCAATAGCAACAACATACAAAACAACTTGATCAAAGGAAAATTTAGGTTGTGCTTGTGAGGGTTTGTGCAATAATTGTGCAGGGGCCTTGCCTAAGGGTTCTTGAGGGCTAATTTCCTGAGGTAGGTTGTGCCGGGATTGCTCATGGAGAGAGAAAATTCTCTCTAATAATTTTGGCCAGATTATTTGTTGAGGATATCCATTTTGGCATCCAAATTGTACTCAAATTTTCACTGATGCATTATAATAATAAAATTCTCATATGCTACACTAGTTTTCCCATATTGGGTTTTTCTAGGGACATTTGTCAAAAAATAGCTATGTCAATTTTATTATGTGTGCTTTCAGTTTCCAGTTTATATCTGCAGTTTATTTTATTTGCGAAAATGTCTAGTGTGATATCTATATATATATATATATATATATATATATTTTGTAGAAAATAAACTACACAATTAATCAATTAGGAGAGTATATTTCCATTTCCTACAATTTAAGGAAATTTCACATGGTATCAATGCAGTGTTGAAGATAGTTCAAAATATCAGAAGCGAGGATAAATTTTGTAGCTTCAGAGGGAGTCTCTAAGAAAAATTTTAGGGTCTATGCAGAGGTCCAATCAGGTAGTGTGAACTGTTGGGAAAGGGTTCAATTTTTAGTTGCAACTAGAAGGAAAAGTTTGAACAAGCTCAATAGTAGTCCAATAAGTAGTGGCATTGTATAGAAGCATTTCTAATAAGCAGATCAATGATTTCATTGAGAAGATCTAGGTGCAGTTGATTTTGTAGGTAGACCAACAATAGAAAATAAACGTTGATTGGAAGAGAAAAGCACACGAAATTATACTTAGGATGCCTTCAGTAAATTATCCATAATTCTCTAGTATGGCCATGGACAAATTTGATATTCATGGGTCTACAAAATTGTCTTCTAAATTGGAGGACAAATTTTCTTTCTTAACCAACTCAACTCCACAGGGAGTATGGTATATAGACAATGGAGTGTCAACTCACATGACAGGAGTGAGAGAATATTTCTCCAGCTACAATGAGGATTAGATGGACTTCCACATAACAATGGGTAATAATACTAAATTCACTCCAGTTGGGAGAGGTACCAATGACACACATAGGGAGTCAGGAGTAAGCACTGTTGTTACAAATGTATCCCATGTGCCAGGATTAGGTATGAACCTAATTTAAGTATCCCAATTATAGAATAAGGAATATGATTCCCACTTTTTAGGGAAGAAGGTGTTTATCAAGCTCCAGAACTGGAAAGAAGTGAAACATATTGGAGTAGTAAGCAAAAAATTATACAAGTTGCAGTTCAAATCTCCAATGGAATTAGTGAGCAATGACAGTAACAGTGATAGAAACCTAACTAATCCATGGCATAGGAGGATGGGACACTTACATCATGGAGCACAAAGAATTCTCAGAGAGACAGTGATAGATGTTCTGGAATTATTCATGAAACATGATTATGTGTGAAAAGGGTGCATGCTTGGGAAATATGCTAAGAAAGCACCCCCAAGATGTGATAGCAAGTCAAATGGTGTGTTACAGGTTATACACTCAATCATTTATGGTCCTATTTATAATAGATCTCTCTGAGGGTATGAGTACTTCCTCACCTTCATCGATGACCATTCAAGGAAAAACCTAGATCTATTTCTTGAAGACCAAGGATGAGGTCTTTGATCACTTCAAGTTGTTTAAGGCTCTAGTGGAGAATGCGACAGAGAAAAATATCAAGGTGCTTCACACATATAATGGAGGTGAGTACACAGATATTGAGTTCACAGGTTACTATGTGTAGGAAGACATCAAGAGGGAGTGGGAAACTCCATATAATCCACATCAGAATGGGGTAACATAGTGGAAGAATAAATCTATAGTTGGGACTGCAAAGGCGATGTTATATGACTAGGATTTGCGCAGGTTATTATGGGAAGAGGCATGTAACATGACTCTGTATATTTAGAATAGGGTTCCTCATAGGGTTTTGGTGAAGATAACACCAGAAGAAGTCTGCTCAGGGAAGAAGCTAGGAGTTAGTCACTTCAGGATCTTTGGTAGCATAGCTTATTTCCATGTACTAGATAAGAAGTGTGCCAAATTAGATTAGACTACAAAGAGGAGATACTTCATTGGGTATAGCGAAACCTCGAAGGCATACATGATATGTGTTCCTAGTAGAAGGAATATTATCGTGAGATGGGGTGTGAAGTTTATGGAGGACAGATCCTTCAAGAAATCTCGTGAGAAGCCAACAGGTGATCAGAGTGAGCTAGCAGAATCTCCATTGGTATAGTAGTAGGGGAAGCCATAGGGGCAACTGTTGGGACCCATCGCAAGGAAAATCATAGGGATCCAATATAGTTATCAGTACTAGAACATCCTCAAGTGAAAAATATCCATTGAGTTTGTAGAAAAAGAAGCAATTTAGGCAATATGAGGAGTTGGTTGATCCTCCCATCACTAGTGCTCAAAGTAGAAAGGTAAGTTCGTTAGACATTAAGAGATGCAGAGGAGTTTATCGAAGCTTTGAGGACAAACAAGAGGGAACATAGAAAACCATATAGGTACCAAGCATTAGTGGCACATGTTCTAGAGCCTACCAACTATCAGGAGGTTGCACAACATCAGGTGTGGATAGATGCCATGGTGGAAGAGTACAATTCTATCATGAAAAATGATGTTTGGGAGGTACTGCTGAGGCCTGAGGATAGGTTAGTTGTGGGCTCTTGATGGATATATAAGATCAAGTACTCTGCAGATGGAAGCATGGAGAAGTACAAGGCTAGGTTGTAGAAGGAAGGTATAGATTATGAGGATACCTTCACCCCAGTTGCCATATATACTTCTATATGGTCGGTTATATCCCTAGTAGTGCAGATGGTATGGCAGATTCACCAGATGAACACCAAGACAACTTTCTTGAATTGGGTGATAAAGGAGGAAGTAGATATAGAAAAATGAGAGGGCTTTGAGACACATTATAGGGGCACACGTGTATAGACATAAGAAAGCTCTATACAGGCTCAATAGGCTCCCAAGGGATGGTATGGCTAGATTGATAACTACTTGTAGCAAATGGGATTCAAAAGGAGTGATGTAGATCCCAACCTTTACTGTTTGATGGTAGAGGATGGACCACTCATCCTAGTGTTGTATGTCAATGACCTATTTTTAATAGAGTCATTAGGACTCATAGAGGAACTTGAAAGAAAAGTTGACATGAAGGACTTGGGGTTGATACATTACTTCCTAAGCTTAGAAGTATAGCAGAAGAGTGGGGAGATATTCCTTGGAAAATGGATATATGCTATAGATATTTTGAAGAGATTTGTGATTCTAAAGAGATTCAATATGCAGGATTGTAGATCCATGTCTATGAATATGATCACAAACTAGATGAAGATAGATGCATCAAAGGATAAGGATGTTGACCCCACCTTGTATATATAGCTTATCATTTCCCTCATTTATTTGGTCAACATTAGACCAACTATTTGTTTCATGGTCAACACTCTTAGTCAGTTTATGGTGGGACTGAAGAGAGTGCATTGGATAGTAGTGAGGCATATTTTGAGGTATTTGCATCACACAGTCAAGTATGGATTGAGATATACTCGAGGTGATGGTATCGAACTATGTGGATTCACAGATGCAGATTGGGAATAAATTTTGGTGGACAAGAAGAGCACATCAAGGTGTTGCTTCAGTGTTGGATCAAGTGTTGTTTCTTGGTGCTACTTGTAGCAGATGGGATTCATGAAGAGTGATGCAGATCCCAACCTTTACTATTTGATGCTAGAGGATGAGACACACATCCTAGTGTTGTATGTGGATGACCTCTTCTTGATGGGGTGATCAGGGCTTTTAGAGGATGGCAAGAGGAACCTAGCAGTAGAGTTTGACATGAAAGACTTGGGGCTGATGCATTACTTCCTAAGCTTGGAATTATGGCAGAGGGATAAGGAGTTATTCCTTGGACAAGGGAGATATGCTATAGAGATTCTGAAGAGTTTCAAGATGCACGATTGTAGATCCATGGCTATGCCTATGATAAAAAACTAGAGAAAGATAGATGCATCAGAGGACGAGGATGTTGACCCCACCTTGTATATACAACTTATTGGTTCCCTCACTTATCTGGTCAACACTAACCCAAATATCTACTTTGAAGTCAACACTCTTATTTAGTTTATGGTGGGACTAAAGAGAGTGCATTAGATAGCAGCGAGGCACATTTTGAGGTATGTGAAGAGTGCATGACACAGTTGAGTATGGATTGAGATATACTCAAGACGATGGTATCATACTATGTGGATTCACATATGTAGATTGGGAAGGCAGTTTGGTGGACATGAAGAGCACATCAAAGTGTTGATTTAGTATTGGATCAGGTTTTCTTTCTTGGTGCAACAAGAAGAAAAATTCAGTAGCACTGATCTCTATAGAAGAAAATTATATGACAACTATTACAGCCACGTGTGAATATATTGTCAAAATTTCACTACTCGGAATCCTACTGCAGCAACTGTAATATTCCCAATTAGTGATAGCTAATTGGAAATATTAATTTTGACCAATTTTGCCTTATCATAGTCGGAGCATGAATAAAGTGAGTAAAATATTAATTAACTCACTTAGGATAAAACGATTTCCTAATTCCACATCAAAATTAAGGGAGTGGGGCCTAATGGCCAAGGGACAGCGGAGGAGAGGGACACAACCCACGTGGGTAGCATGGGGCCTACCTTACGCAGATGAGAGGGACAGCATGGGGCCAAGGATCACATCGAGATGGTGGGGCCTAGGGAGAGAGAGGCCCAACGTTATAAAAGGGAGGAGAGCCCCCTCATTTGGTCATTCATGTTTATGCATATTGAGCTAGGCATTTCGACTTGGAGCACGTTGGCTGTTTAGCTTGTTTGTAGTACTATTCAGTACATCGGGTGTCTCTATTCGGAGATCCCACCCTCAGCCATAGGAGACTTTGAGTGCTTGCTCGGGTGAGGTATTTCCATCAGAATTTTGCAGGAGGATCGAGGTTTGCATTCGTGGAGGAGCAGAGCATTCAGAGACTACACAGTCTTGAGAGGGAGGATGCAGTCCATCTTAGGGGAGCTCTGGATTGGCATCATTTTGGAGGATTCATGCTAGAGGATTGAGAAAGGGGCCAACCCTTGCCTATTGGAGGAATTTGGTAGAGTGGGAGGCCATATTTTGGAGGATTTCATTTAGCACCAGCATGGCCCTTGGGAGGATAGTGTAGATCCTCAAGGAAGGCATTTTCGGGGGTCGACCACTTTAGAAACGCTCTCTGGGCTTTTCTGGGTATCGTGAGTAGAGGCTGATTCCAGAGTATCAGATTTTTCTGAGTAGGGGAGCAGCCCCAAATACTCATATTTTTCCAGCAGTAGCAGCAGCATGGCAGTATTCTAGCAGCTTGGACACAGAGAAGAGAGCAGCCATTTCCATTGATATTCTGAGAGTATTCCTACACTTTCCTGGTGCAAGTCAAGGTGCCATCATTCTAATCACCTATTGTACTCATTTCAATTTCTCAGTATAATAAAATGGCTTAGCATTCTCTATATTTCATATGTATTTGCTTCATGATCTGTTTCTAGCATTTTATATCTTGTTGTATGCTTTTTATTATTGTCTATTTCCCTTATGGGATATTACAGTGGTATCAGAGCTCATAGACTTGGCTCAGCCTGTGGAGCGTGTTGTCTATGACACCGGAAGAGAAGCCGTATATTTTCTACAGAGGTAGAAAGCGTCATGATAGAGAGCGTAGGTTGCAAACTACCTACGAAGAGGGTGACTGCGTTCCAGTGGTGGACGTAGAACAGGAGGAACCAATGGCAGATAATAATGATGCAAAGAATTTTGGGGAAATGCTCCTCAAGTCAGTACAGGATCTGTCGAGGCAGATTGAGGTGATGGGGTAGAGATTCACTGTTGTAGAGGGTAGACAGTGTGAAACCCCAAGGGGTTTCCATATTGGTTAGGGATCAGGCACATCCCACCATTTGCAAGAGCATGATGCCACTCAGCACATGGCATCACATGCACCCACACGTTCCACTATGCCCACTTTTCTAGCTGCAGACACAGGGGAAGGAACACAGCAGGAGCTAGAGCCTGGCCACATGGGTGATTACTTTGCTGAGTATCAGGCATATGGGCAGGAGTTCAGGGATGCCCTTTCATTTCGAGATCTTTTCTAGCTCCAATGGGACAACAGACCCCACGAACATCACAAGGGACACCGGCATTATCACGAGGGAGACACTCAGCGTATGATGAGCAGGTTCCATTTTCCTATGTTTGATGGTTCATCAAATAGTTCAGAAAAGGCTTGGGTGGAGAAGCTGGACATATACTTCCAGCTCAACCAGATGGCAGAGATGGAGGCCATCAAGGTGGCAGCGCTGCATCTGGATGGCGAGGCCCAGGATTGGTGGTTCCACGGGATGATTACACTTAGGCATTCAAAAGTGACTACATATGCCGATTTCACCCAGAGATTGATAGAGAGGTTTGATCGGAGGGATCTGGAGGATCATTTTGTTGAGCTGATGAGGCTCAAACAGACTGGGAATTCGGATACATATATCTCAGATTTCCTGAGACTTTCGGTGATGGTGCCAGATCTATCCGCGGCACGGATGATTTACATGTTCATTAAGGGGCTAGAAGAGTTTCTTTGGGGATTGGTCAGATCCACTAGACCAACCACACTTCATGACGCAGTTGGCAGGACTCGGGACTTGCAAGATACCTTACCCAGGACTGGGACGCCTAACCCCTAGAGACAGGATTTCTAGCCTAAGGGGAAGGATGTGAGGATTCTGCCTCCAAAGGATAATCAGGGTAGAGGATAGTTGGATGATGATGCCAGGAGGGAGTTGAAGAAGAAGAGGTTGTATTTCACCTGTCAGGAGCCGTGGGCACCAGGACACAGATGTGCTACTGGCAAAGCACATTTTATCGAGGTATTCTCTGAGAGTAGCGGGGAAGAGGATGAGTATGATGACGTGGAGGTAGGAGGTAGCCATGAAACATAGGATCATTTTCCACCTCCACCCCTAGGAGCAGGAGGTGCAACCTTTGCACCTACAGGAGGGACCGTTGCAGCATTGCGAGGAGTTCCCAAGTATCTAACGCTGCGCGTTCGAGGGATAGTACATGGGCAGCGAGTGTCAGTACTGGTGGATAGTGGGGCAACCCACAACTTCATCGATGCACAGATGGTAGAGCGTAGAGGCATACAGACAGAGATCTTCGATGGGTTTTCAGTTTGGGTTCCAGGAGATCAGACTATGCAGTGTGCCCGATATGTTCTAGAGTTGGCAGTGACGATGGGCACCTACACTGTGACTGACAACTTTTTTGTGGTTAACATACCGAATACCAATGTGGTATTGGATGTACAATGGCTGATCACTGTAGGGAAGGTCATTAAGATTGGGAGGCCTTGGAGATGGAATGGGATGATAAGAAGACTCGGAAGCATGAGAAGATACGGGGCATGCACACTTACCCACCCCAGACTGTTTCAGCTCATCGGATGGAGGCAGAATTCCAGAAGGCAGACATAGAGTGGGCAGTAGAGCTACGTGCATCAGAGGCAGGGACTACTGGGTGGACAGTTCATCCAGACATACAGACCATCCTTGACAGGTATGCCATGGTGTTTGGGGAGATACCGCCAGGTCAGCCATCGGATCGAGGATTTGAGCATACGATTGAGCTAGAGCAAGGAATTTAGGCTGTCATTACCACACCCTATAGGCACCCCAGGGCCTATCCGGATGAGATTGAGTGGGCTATCTGCGAGTTGTTAGCTCTTGGACACATTCAGCCAAGCACCAGTCCTTTCACTTCTTCGGTAGTGTTGGTGAAGAAGAAGGATGACACATTGAGGATGTGCATTGATTACAGGGCCCTGAACAGAAAGACCATGAAGAACAACTACCCTATACCACAGATTGATGAGCTGATGGATGAGTTGAGAGGGGCACAATTCTTCTCAAAGATTCATTTGAGATTCGGGTACCACCAGATTCATTTGAGGGAACAAGACATTCCCAAGACCGCTTTCAGGTGCCATTATGGCCATTTTTAGTTCTTGGTGATGCCCTTCAGGCTAACCAACGCACCGGCCACCTTCTAGTTGTGTATGAACCACATCTTCCGCAGTCACTGTTGAGCCCCAAAGATGTCCTTCTCTTTCACCAAATTTCACTTCAATTTCTTTGTCCTTTATCAGCTGTAGGCTTAGAATATCAATAGGATTAATTAAAGTCACTTTAGGAATGCATATAATGACTGACTTGCTATATTTTTGTGGTTTTGTTGTTGTAGTAATTTTTGACTAGACTCAGCTACAAAATGCAGCCATTCTGTAGTTAGTCACCTATTCCGCAGCTATCTTCATGTTTACATAGGTTACAGGTGTCACTTAGAGGAAAAACACATATGGTTGAAATCCAGACTTCATCTACATCATTACTTTTCCTCTACGAAGTCTGAGTAAAAACCTCTAAGTGGTTATGCACGTGGAAGAAATCAAAACTAAGAGGCGGACTTCTACCGGGACAAGAACTCTACAGATTTCTTCAGCAAGAGTACGAGGCTTCCAAAAGAGTTCTAATTTGCTTTTAATTGGGAAATACACTTATCCCTATTTCCTCTCAAGGGTAGTTATGTATTTCTTTTATAATAATGACTCGGGAGACTGAGAGACAGTTAGCTAGATTTATGTTTTATAGTTAGATCTCAAAAATCCGTAATACTCTGTTTCTAAAGTATTTTTCCTTTAATGAAAGACATTCAACTTCATTGCATGATCTAAGGCAATTTTGAGGAGATTTTTATGCTAATCCGGTGGTAGAGGGACCCTACTGCCCGAGAAGCTCTGTGCATATTGTTTAGATAAGTAACTTTAACTCTATTTCATTCCTAATTCAAGCAACTTTTTGAACTCTATGTTTTATGCTAACTTACATCAAATGTTACAGCCAGTCTTATTCTTATAAATTGTTCCAAAATATCACTATAATGAATGAGAGATAGTTGTAATATTTTAAGAGATTATTTGCATTTTAGTTCAGCTGTAATACTCCGGAGATTAATTGCACTCTAGCTAAGTTATGTTCACTGTATTTCAAGTTTGATTGATTGCATTCTAGTTCAGTTATGTTTAATGTATTTTAAGTTTATTAGTTAGCTGTATTTTAGTTTTGTTCCATTAGAATTCAAGGCCTTCATTATTTACAAATCACTCTTGTTATTAATCTCTTCCAACACATCATCATATGGACAGGAATTAGTGATATCAGTTCGAGGCCTTGACTGTTCTGCAATTTCTTATAATTTTACAAATAGCCTTTTTTTCCAAAAATATTCGAAAAGATTTCTAACTCTCGAATGAGGCTTAGTAGTGACAATTTGAGTTTCAGAATGGATTAATTTCAGTATCATAAGTTAATTTAGAGTAGGGTTCCTTACTATGCTACAGATAATCTTTTCCAATTGTGTTCCAACAAATTTCTAACCATGGATGAGATTTTTGTGATATTGTAAGTTGTTGTTTACTTAGAAGAACCTCATTGCATTAAGCTTATCCTTTTCTCAAGATATTCCATCATACTTCTAATGAATGAATTGGACCGAGTTCATGTTATGAGTTATTTTTCTTGACAAGTTTTTCATTTTCTGTTCTTAGGTGCCAAACATAGTTTAGAATAGCCTTTGCTCTGTTTTTAGTGTGACCAATAACTTCTCTTTGTTAGACACTTAGTTATTTTACTCTTAGCATAAAAAAAAAAAACCAAAAACACTAGAAAAAAAAAAAACACAATGAAGTAGGGAGCAGATACCTAGGCACATATAGTGCACTTCACTTCAACAGTTTACTAGCCCTGGTTGACAATTTATGACATCAATTTAGGAACACTAAGTTGAGCAGACAGTCACCTGAGGAAGTTTGTGTTGGTCTTCTTTGATGATATATTGTTATATAGCAGGACATGGGAGGAGCATCTCCAGCACATAGAGGCAGTGTTGCATATTTTGGATGAGCAACAGTTTTATGCTAAGCTCTCCAAGTGTGAGTTTGGGTTGACGAAGATGCTATACTTGGGACACATTATAGGGGTTGACGGAGTGAGGGTCCACGAGGAGAAGATCAGGGCCATCAGAGATTGGCCAGAGCCAAGAAACGTGATGGAACTTCTGGGGTTTGTGGGTATTTGCACCTACTATAGGAAGTTTGTCAAGAGTTTCTCTCAGCTTGTTGCACCCCTTACATATCTGACAAAGAAGGGGGCATTCAGTTGGATAGATACAACGCAGCAGGCCTTTGACAGGCTCAAGGAGGTGATGAGAAGCTATCCAGTGCTTGCATTTCCAGACTTCACGCGGCCATTTGTTCTGGAGTGTGATGCATTAGGAGAGGGGATCAACATACTGTTGCTACAGGGAGGCCACCCCATAGCTTTTAAGAGTCGGAAGCTCCTTCCACATGAGCAGTTGTATGCCATATACGACAAGGATATGATGGCCATCATGCATGCATTGGCTAAATTCCAACAGTACCTAGTAGGTAACAGGTTCAGGGTGAGGACTAACCACAATAGCCTCAGGTTCTTCTTAGAGCAGAAGTAGCTACAGGAGAGGTAGCAGAAGTGGGTCAGAAAGATCCAGGCCTACGACTTTGACATCAAGTATGTCAAAGGGAAGAACAACGTGGTAGCTAATGCACTTTCACACAAACCAGCCACATTGTCTCTGATGAGTTTGGATGCAGATTGGAGGGCTCGACTATTGGTGAAGTAATCGAAGGACAAGTTTTCTTGTGAGGTTTTGGATGGATAGGTAACAGATGATAGATACAGGGTGATGGATGAGATCATCTACTACAGGGAGAGGATCTTCTTAATTGAGGGCTCTTAACTCAAGAAGAAGATATTGTAGGCTTCTCACAATTCACCATTTTCTGGCCACCAGGGGTTTACCAAAACCTACAGGGCCATGAGGGAGAGGTTCTCATAGAAGGGCCTCAAGGAGGATGTACTCCAGCATGTCAGGGAGTACGAGGTTTTTCAGCGCAACAAGGGGGAGATGAACCGTCCAGTAGGCTTGTTGCAGCCTCTTCCCATTCCAGAGGGGAAATGGGAGAGTATTTCGATGGACTTCATCACAGGGTTGCCCATGGTGCAGGGAAAGGAATTTATATTCATCGTCGTTGATCGACTGATGAAATATGCACTTTTTTTCCATATCCGCAATTATACAGTAGCACAGGTGGTAGAGCTCTTCTTCAAGGACATCTTTAGGTTACATGGTCTTCCCAAGACCATTGTCAGTGACAGGGACAGTCGCTTCATGGGCAGATTTTGGCAAGAGATTTTCCGGCTGGTGGGGACAGAGTTGACACCGAGCACCAGATACCACCCACAGACAAAGATAGTTAACAAGTGGCTAGAGGTCTACTTGCATAACTATGTCAGTGGGCAGCAAAGAGCATGGCTGAAGTGGTTGCACCTACGAGAGTACTGCTACAACAACACACATCACATTTCTATCGGTATGTCTCCGTTCTATGCATTATATGGTTATCATGATTTATCTTTTGTTGATGTGATGTTTGGTGCGAGCAAGGCTCCGAGAGCCAAGGATTGGATCCAAGAGAGTCAAGACATCCTTCGAGCTCTCAAGGATAACATGGCTACAGCACAGAACCAGCATAAGCTGTATGACGATAGGGGTCAGGTGGAGAGACAGTTTGAGGTAGGGGACTTGGTCTACCTACGTTTGTAGCCATACCAAAAGTTGACTCTGAAGCAGAGGGGAGCTAAGAAGCTCAAGCCTCGTTTTTATGGGCCTTACAAGGTGATACATAGGGTTGGGCAGGTTTCTTATTAGTTGGAACTACCCCAAGGCAGCAATATTCATAACATCTTTCATGTATCATGCCTGAAGAAGGCATTGGGACAGCACGTGATAGTGACAGGGGAGCTTCTGCCTACGGATGATTAGGGGAATTTGGTGCTACAGCCGGAGGCCACTATTGATACCAGGGAGAGGCAGTTGCGAAACATGATAGTCTGGGAATTCTTAGTGTTGTGGAAGAATTTTCCGGATGAGGATGCCACTTGGGAGAGTTAGAAGATCTTGCAGCATCCATCACTACAATTGCTTGGGGTCAAGCAACATTTTTCCAGGGGAGACTGTAATATTCCCAATTAGCAATAACTAATTAGAAATATTAATTTTAACCAATTTTGCCTTATCATAGTCAGAGCATGAATAAAGTGAGTAAAATATTAATTAACTCACTTAGGATAAAACACTTTCCTAAGTCCACATCGAAATTAAGGGAGTGGGGCCTAGTGGCCAAGTGGACAGCGCAGGAGAGGGACGCAGACCACGTGGGTAGCATGGGGCCTACCTCACGCAAATGAGAGGGACAACGTGGGGCCAAGGAGCACGTGGAGATGGTGGGGCCTAGGGAGAGAGAGGCCCAACATTATAAAAGGGAGGAGAGCCCCCTCATTTGGTCATTCATGTTTATGCATATTGAGCTAGTCATTTCAACTTGGAGCACGCTGGCTGTTTAGCTTGTCTGCAGTACTGTTCAGTAGATCGGGTGTCTCTGTTCGGAGATCCCACCCTCAGCCCTGGGAGACTTCGAGTGCTTGCTCGGGTGAGGTATTTCCATCAGCATTTTGCAGGAGGATCGAGGTTTGCATTCGTGGAGGAGCAAAGCATTCAGAGACTACGTAGTCTTGAGAGGGAGGATGCAGTCCATCTTGGGGGAGCTTCGGATTGGCATCATTTTGGAGGATTCAGGCTAGAGGATTGAGCAAGGGGCCATCCCTTGCCTATTGGAGGCATTTGGAAGAGTGGGAGGTGATATTTTGGTGGATTGCATTCAACAACAGTGTGGCCCTTGGGAGGATAGAGTAAATCCTCAAGGGAGGCATTTTCAGGGGTCGACCACTTCAAAAACGCTCTCTGGGCTTTTTTGGGTATCGTGAGTAGAGGCCGATTCCAGAGTATCAGATTTTTCTGAGTAGGGGAGCAGCCCCAAACACTCATTTTTTTCCAGCAGTAGCATCAGCATGATAGTATTCCAGCAGTTGGGACGCAGAGCAGAGAACAACCATTTCCATTGATATTCTGCGAGTATTCCTACACTTGCCTGGTGAAAGTCGAGGTACCATCATTGTGATCACCTCTTGTACTCATTTCTATTTCTGAGTATAATAAAATGGCTTAGAATTCTCTCTATTTCATGTGTATCTGCTTCATGATCTGTTTCTAGCATTTTATATCTTGTTGTATGCTTTGTGTTACTGTCTATTTCCCTTGCGAGATATTACAGCAACTGATGAGAATTATTATACTTTTTAATTACTTTAACAATTTATTTACTATTTTCTATGGTAAATATTTAAACCCATACACTACAGCCTTCACAAAATTAAACTGCAATAAATAAATAAGTGCGGTAACAAGATCCGAGCAAGAATAAATAATAGACACACAACACCGTTATTTTTGGACTAATGACCCCGGAAAAACCCAATGCAGGAAAACCAGTGCAGCAGCTGAGGGTTTGTATTCTTATGAAAAATATTTGAATACAATCTGTGATGCCTTACTAGCCATCCACATAAAGAATATTACTGACAAAGAGCTTGTGAGGATTTCCTCACACTGACACTCGAAAATATGAACTCGCCAATCACTGAAGTGATGAGCACTATGCTGCCTCTGCGCAGTCTCTACATCACTCTACATGGGGACTATGTCACCTCTCTTTGATGGCTCTTCTATTGGCTGGATACTGATCTCTGGCCCCTTACGGTCTCACACCACAGCTCTCGGGCACCAAATCTAACTGATCCTCAGCTGGATCACAAATCTCCTCAAGGCTGCAACACTGCCTCAGCTAGCTCTACGTAGCTGCTACACTTACTCTCTACGTACAACTCTCTATCTCCTCTATGATGTATTCACGGCTCAGGAAAATCTCCAACCGGATCCATCCCTACCCCTCTCTGCAAGAATCTTCTTGAGCACTTCACACTTGAGAAATTCGATCTCTAGACTCTGTTTCTTAGTGTATTCAATGTTTTTTCCAAATTCCCCATCTAGTCCTTCTTATAATCTTCTCGTTTATCTTTCAATGACCAAGATTAAATCATTAATCAATGGTTAATATTAACTTGGCTTGATCTTTGTATTTTTTAGAAGATTCACACTGTCTTAATTAATATCCTTTAATTATTTTAATTTCGTAAGTTTAGACTTAGGGTCCCATTAAAAATAACTATTTTCATAAAACATAATTTGAGTGGAATTTCCAAAAACGTTTTCTAGGTTCTTTGGAATACATGTGCCTAAGACTCCCTTCACAATTTGAGACTTAGATCACATCCGATGCTACCATAAATCAACACTCCCTCTTTGCAAGGAATGTGCTCTAACAATATAACCATCTGAAGTACTGCTCTAATTCTGCAACAACTCCCTATGTGTTGTTGATGTTTGAGACTGCTGCCCACCAACATTACATTGTTGATGTCTAACACTTATTCCCACCAACACGGTGCTATTGCATCCGTGCCACTGCTGACCCCACATACTACTGCCAGCTACCAGTGCACTACAACTTTTTTACTCACTGCAACATAAAAACATCCAAAATATAAACTAAGTGTTTAGTAGGATTCATCTCGTACTGAAGATATGGCCGTTGCTAGTCTCTGCGCTATCCCTCTGAAGCTATTGCACTGTTGCTAACTATGCATTGTGCCTCCCTGCACTGCTACAAAATATGCTCAGACTCTGGCGCTCTCTAGCTACTGTGTTGTCACTTTTTCACTCTTTTGCACTAACTAAAGCTTGTCCATCCCGCTACTTTTGACTTGGGCTCTCATATCAAGGTGATGATCTGAGAGGTGGACTCCTCAAGGATCCTACTCAACTGCAATTATGTTGAACTACAACTCCAGATCACCCCAATGCTCCCCTAGTGATGTATGGGCAATCATGGTGAATTCATCCTCCTCAATCTTCGCAGTTGCAGCCTGCGTATCCACATATTTATCCTTATTCTTGAGAGGAAACTATGTAGCGTGATGTCCCATCTCACCACACCAGAAGCACTTGATCTTTGAGATGTCCTTTCGACTCTGCTGCTCCTACTGTCACTTTGATGCAAGGGTTGTGTTCTCCTCCTCCTCCTTGGGCTTCATCTCATTTCTTATTCTACCATTAAGTTTTCACTTGAGTAGATCTCTCCTCATCTCTTCTTGTTGAAGAGCTGCCCACATTCCTTGCCAGTCTGACAACTTCTCTCTACCCAAAATTCTCTGGACAAAGACCTGATAGTATTCAGACACATAATTCAATGCAAGTCTGACCATATTTGTGTCCTGAAAAGCTACTCCCACAGCTTCCAGCTGATCTCAGACCTCCTGAAGTTTTTTAGGGAACAGATTAACACGTTCTCCCTTTTGCATCCTTGTATTTCACATATTTTCCTCCAAAAGCATCTTTCGCTCCTCAGATTGATATAGCATGGCCAACACATCCCAAATTTCCTTGGTTGTCCCTTTCCCAGACATTTGTGAACCAATATGATCCTTCACCTTGTTGAGGATCAACTGTTTGTCTTTTGTTGTGTTCTTCTTGAAGGATCTCAATGGTGTGGCATCTACCAGTTCAACCAATGTACTGTCGATGAATGTGTTGAGGTCATGTTCATCTAGAAGGAAGGAGATCCTTGCCTTCCAGATTACGTAGTTGGAGGCACCCTCCAACTGATCCTGATCACGCAACCCACTGACTTCCATCTCACCCAATCAGATGATGATCTATTGCCTCTAACCCTCTACACAACTATCTCTATGCACTTCCTACTAGAGCAAGTCAAATAAAGCATGAACACACTGCTTCTGCACAGGAAATTAGAGTTTCTTGGGCAAGAAACTCTCTAAGGTCAGAAATCCCCCAAAATGTATTTTGCTACTACTTTCTAATGCTTTATACACCAACAACTACTGCTACAAGAAAACTACGTCCCACCATATTGTTGATCTGTGTTTCTCCCTCTGCCTCTCTCAAACTACAAAATGGAAAATCTTACCTCTCTGTTGACTCACTTAGAGAGATATTTCCTTACAGATTTTCCCCTCCTAGCTTGGACTATGCAATCACTAGGGAGATCGATCTATTTCTTACACAACTATTTGATCTATTGCTTCCTCTTCAATGGTGGATCCTTCTGGTCTTCTCTCTTACTTCTCCTGCAATTCTTAACAAGTTTTGATACCATGTGAAAATTATGCTACCTATAATCCTACTACAACAAATGATGAGAGTTATTCTATTTGTTAATTACTTGAACACGTTATTTACTGTTTTCTACGGTAAATATTAAAACCCATACACTACAACCTTCACAAAATTAAACTGTGGAATTTAAATAAGTGCAGAAACAAGATATAAGAAAGAATAAACAATAGACACACAACACCGTTAATTTTGGACTAATGTCCCCGGAAAAACCCAATGCGGGAAAACCAGTGCAACAACTAAGGGTTTGTATTATTATGCAGAAAATCTAAATACAATACAATCTGTGTTTCCTTCCACATAGAGAATCCGATTGACAAATAGCTTATGAGGATTACCTCACAATGACACTGGAAAATATGAACTGGCCAACACTGAGCTGATAATCCCTACGTTGCCTTTGCATAGTCTCTACGTCACTATGTGTGGGGATTGTGTCACCTCTCCTTGTTGGCTCTTCTATTGGATGGATATAGATCTATGGCCCCTTCCAATCTCATACCCCGACTCTTCGACACTAGATATGACTGATCCTCAGCTGAGTCACGGATCTCATCAAGGCTGAAGTGTTGCCTTTACTGACTCTGCTATGCTACTATGTTGCCTCTCTGCGCACTGCTCTTTGTCTCCTCTATGATGTATTCTTGGCTCAGGAAAATATCTAATCGGATTTACCCCTACCCCTCTTTGTAAGAATCTTCTCGATCTAATTTATCTTGAGTACTGCTCACTTAAGAAATTTGATCTCTAGACTCTATCTCTCAGTGTATTCAATGTGTTTTCCAAATGCCCCATCAATTTCTTCTTATAATATTCTTATTGATCCTTCAATGGCCGAGATTAAATCGTTAATCAACGACTAAGATTAAATTGACTTGATCTCTATATTTTATAGAATATTCACACTTTGTTTTAATTAATATCCTTTAATTATTTTAGATTTATGGTCCCATTAAAAATAATTATTTACATAAAACATAATTTGGGTGGAATTTCCAAAAACACTTTCTAGATTCTTCAGAATACATGTACCTAAGCCTCCATGCAAAATTTGAGACTTAGAGAACATCTGATGCTACCAAAAATCAACAGCTATATGGCTACAGAAGTTGCTAGTGATATTGTTCAATTAGAGGATGGAGGCGAGCAATATCTACCGTGATAATTAGAGTTACATTAGGCTCTCTAAAAATTCTTGTGTTTCATGATAGGTCAAAACACATAGATATGCTATATCACTCCATCAGAGATTGTGTGCAGTGTGGAGCAATCAAAATACAACATGTTCCCATAGTAGAGCAAGTTGCATATATACTCATGAAATCTCTAGGGATAGCTAAGTTCGTATATTTCAGAGAACATATGGGTATAGTGGAGAACCCCTTCCAATAATAGGGAAAAGAGTTCAGTTCTCAGTCCTAGTAGTTTCAATAGAAACGACATGAGATCAATTGTAGTGTAATGCAGAGTTGGTAGTAGTGCAAGAGAACAATAGAGTGTCAACAACAACGCGAATGCAGGATGGTTCAACTATGTGTAAAAATTCCTAGATCTAACAATATTAGGAATCCTACTACAACAACTCAGTGTACTTCTCCTATTATGTAAATTAATTTTACAGAATTAATTCATATCTGAATTATTGAAGTAACTACTGAAGCAACCTACACTGAATAAAATATGATTTCGAAACAAGGAAATTGAGCAAGAAATCAATCACACATAGGTCACAATTATTTTTGGACAGAACTTCATGGAAAAATCCAATGCATGAAAAATGGTGTAGCAGGTTTGTGGGTTTGTATTATTAAGCAGTAGAAAATCCTGAATACATCTCTGAATACCTCAAGGGTTATTGAGTTATAGAGAGAAATACTGGCAGAAATAAATGTGAGTTTTATATCACTCAATCACTGGAAAATCTGGCTAACGCAGACACTGGAAGAACTACATCTAGAGGTATCTGTGCAATCATTGCGTAGGCACCATGTCACCCCAGCAAAGGATTGATTTGACTCTCGAAATCTTAGATCTGGACCTCCGATCTCACAACCCAGCTTGTCACTTTTGGATATGATCCACCTATGAACCTCTACGTAGCCTCTGTGTAGCCCTATGTGGCTTTGCGTTGGCTCTACATCAACCTGACTAGATCTGTGTTGGCTCTGTTGGATGTCTATCTGCCTCTCTTTGCTGTGTGAAAATTCCTAGATCTAAAAATCTTAGGAATCCTACTGCAACAATATGATTTAACTTCTCTTATTATGAAAATTACTCTATAGAATTAATTCAGATCTGAATTATTGAAGTAACTATTGAAGCAACTTACAATGAATAAAATATGATTCTGAAACAAAGAAACTGAGCAAGAAATCAATCACACATAGGACACAATTATTTTTGGACACAAGTCCCCGGAAAAACCCAATGCGGGAAAACAAATGCAGCAGATCTAAGGGTTTGTAAGCAGTAGAAATTTATGAATACATCTTTGAATACCTCAAGGGTTATTAAGTTACAGAGAGAAATAGTGCCAGAAATAAATTGTGAGTTTTACCTCACACAATCACTAGAAAATTTGGCTGATCTGGTCACTGGAAAAATTTCCTCTAGAGGTCTCTATGTAGTGATTACGTAGGCCCTGCATCACCTCCTCTAGGCACTACATCACCCCAGCAAGAGATCGATCTAGCTCCCGAAATCACAAATCTAAGCCTCCTGGTCTCACACTCCAGGTTCTAGATTCTGGATCTGATCTGACGGCTGAATCTCGGAAACCCTCTCAACCTCTGCGCAACCCTGACTATCTCTACGCTGGCTCTACATCACCCTGATTGGCTCTGCACTAGTTTTTTTGGATGTCTTCCTGCCTCTCTCTGCAAATGATTCTCTGACTGAGAAATTTTTTCTCTCCACAAGCTACTTTGGCCCTCACTATACTGAATCACTTAGATCTGATATTCATCTGAGCACTGCTCCATCAAAAGAATTCGATCTCAAGGTTCACTCTGTGTGTGTCTTTATAAATGACCCTCAAACCTTCATTTATAGTCTTCTTGTTGAGAAATAACGGCTAATATTATATCTATTATAAAAAACTAAGATTATAACATGACTTGATCTCCTCCTTTTCTATATTATCCTCACTCTGTTTTATTAATGTCCTTTAAATATTTAATTTCCCTAAGTTTAGACTTAGGGTATCCATTAAAATAAATAATTATTTTAATAAAACATTAACCAAGTGGATTTTTTACAAATAGTTTATGGGTTCTTTGGAATACTCATGTCTAAGCCTCTCCACCAAATTTGGGGCTTAGAGCACTTTTCGATGCTACAAAAATCAACTCTCCCTCTTAGCAAGGAAGGTGCTCTAGAAATATACCTATTGCATACTGCTCTTTCCATGAAGAATCCTCTGAGCTGCTGAAGCCCATCAACCTCTGTGTTGTTGTTGTAACTATACTTCTACCCATGACATTGCGACTACTACATTTGTAACATAGCACCCTCTCAAGTGTTGCATCTACTATGCTGTTAACATTGCCACTGCTAACACTGCATCTGCACTACAACTTAGCTGCTGAGAGAAAAAATTGAACTCACCCAAAACTGAAGAAGTGTTCAATGGATGCTCCTTGGTGCGGAAGACTCTGACTGCTAGTAACAATTGCGTTGTCCCTCTAATGCAGTGCGTTGCTGTTGTTCTGCACTGTGCAACATTGATATGCACTATGCTACACTCCTTGCACTGCGTTGTTGCTACCTCTACTCTATGCTACTCGAGAAATGAATGCTACTAATCTCCATAATTCCTTGGCTCTCACTGAAACATTTCCATCCTGCTATTGCTAATTATGGGCTCCTGCAACAAGGTAATGATCCATGAGGTGGGTTCCTCAAGGATCCTTCCCAACTGAAGTTCATACTGAGCTACAGTTCTATGTCACCCCACTTCTCACCAGGAGAAGCATGGCCACTCATAGCAAACTCATCCTGCTTGATCTTTGTGGCTGCAACTGTCAGATCATGATTCTCATCCTTGTCTTTTTTCTTCAAAGGACACAGTGATGAAAAGTGGTCCATATCACCACATCTGAAGAATTTCACCTTTGAGACATATATCTTTTGTCTCTGTTGCCCTTGTTTCCCATTCGATGCGAGGGTTGCATTCTCCTCCAAAGTATTTGATCTGATATCACTGTCAACGTCAAGCTTGCACTTGACTAGATCTCTCCTCAGATCTTCCTCATGAAGTGCTCCCCACATCTGCTCCCAACTAGGAAGCGTATCCTTGCCCGAAATAATTTGGACAAAAACTTGCCACTTCTCTGTGACTGCGTTAAGGGCCAACCTCACCATAGTTTCTGCAGTTGGGATGGATCCCACAGCTGCCAATTGGTCTTGAATCTCCTAAATCCTTGTAAGGAATGAAGAAATTCACTCCCCCTTCTGCATCTAGACCATGCAGAGCTTCTGATCCAAGTACATCTTCTAGTGCTCTGAAGTTCCTTCTTACAAAAAAGACAAAGCTTCCCACATCTCCCTGGTAGTGTCCTTTCCATCTAAATGTGAGACTACATGATCCTTGAACTCGTCAAGGATTAGCCTATTGCACTTTTCCATATCGGACTTGTACTTCTTAAGTTGATCTGGATCTGTAGGTACAACAACCAAATTATCCATGAATTTCTTGAGATCGAATTCATCTAGAAGTATCTGGATCCTTTCCTTCCATATTACATAGTTGGAGAAACCCTCCAACTGGTCCTCCTATCGAAGACTGTGAGTTGCCATCTCAGCCAAAAAATATTGAACTGCTTCCTATTTATCCCCCTCTTCACATCCTAGGTAAGCTTATGCACTCCTTCTAGATCTTGTACATCTGCTCTCCTGATCTACTACTCAGGTCCTGGAAAAATTTTGAATTCCTCGGCTAGGAATTCACTAAGGAAGAATTCCCCACTATGTTCTTTTTCTTTCTTCTAATGCTTCTCTTCTCGATAGCCACCTCTAGAAAAACTACATCCCTTTGGCTCTGCATGAAGGCTCTGCGTAGCTCCCTTTACCTCGGAAAAATCCCGAACTGGAAGTCCTACCTCTCTGTCGACTCACTCAAAGAGAGACAACCTCAATAATTCAACCCTCCTAAATATATTTGCGCAATCCCTCTAGGGATTCGATCTGCTTCTACTGCAACATTTCGGCCTTCAATTTAGATTCATATACGCTCTTCCTATTTCACATAAAAATCTCTGATACCATGTCAAAATTCCTAGATCTGACAATATTAGGAATCCTACTGTGATAATCTGAGTTAACTACTCCTATTATCTAAATTACTTTACATAATTAATGTGGATCTGAATTATTTAAGTAACTACTAAAGCAACCTACACTGAATAAAATATGATTCTAAAACAAGGAAACTAAGCTATCAATCACACATAGGACACAATTATTTTTGGACAAAAGTTCCTAGAAAAACCCAATGCGGGAAAACTGGTGCAACAGATATGAGGGTTTGTATTATTAAGTAGTAGCAATTTTTGAATACATCTATGAATACCTAAAGGTTTATTCAGTTACAAAGAGAAATACTAGAAAAAATAAATTGATTTTTACCTAAGACAATCATTAGAAAATACAGCTGATCCAGTCATAGGAAAATCTGCCTCTGGAGTTCTCTTCGCAGTGACTGCGTAGGCCCTATGTCAACTCCTCTAGGCACCGTGTCACCCTAGTAATGGATCGATCTGACTCTTGGAATCACAAATGTGAGCCTCCCGGTCTCACACCTCGGCTTCCAACTTCTGGATTTGATCCAGAAGCTAAATATCAGAAACCCTCTAAACCTTCACGTAGCCCTGACTGGATCTATGTCACCCTGATTGGCTCTGCATTGGCTCTGCTGGATGTCTTCCTGCCTCTCTCTGCTAATGATTCTCCGGATGAGAAAATATTTATCTTTGGAAGTTACTTTTCCACTCACTACATTGAATCATTTGGGTCTAATCTTCATCTCGACATTGCTCCGTCAGAAGAATTTGATCTCAAGATTCACTCTTTGTGTGTCTTTCCAAATGACCCTCAAGCCTTCCTTTATAATCTTCTCATTGAGACATCAAAGACCGAGATTAGATCTCTAATCAACGGCTAAGATTGTATTAGATTTGATCTCCACCTTTTATATATTATTCTCACTCTGTGTTATTAATACCTTTAATTATTTGATTTCCCTAAGTGTAGACTTAGGGTCTCCATTAAATTAATTAATTATTTTAATAAAACATTAACGGAGTGGAATTTTCATGAACGGTTTCTAGGTTCTTTGGAATACCTGTGTCTAAGCCTCTCCACCAAATTTGGGGCTTAGAACAATTTGTTATGCTACAAAAAAAATAGTCCCTATGGCGAGGAAGGTGCTCTAACAATATTCATGCTACATACTGCTATATCCTTGAACCATCCTCAACATTGCTAAAGTCCATCAACCTATTCGCTATTGCTGCTATTGTTCTACTACCCATGAGACTGCCACTGCCACTGCTGCATCTGTACTACAGCTCCCTCTCAAGTGTTGCATCTCCTATGCTTCTAACACTGCAACTCAACTGCTGAGAGAAACAACTGAACTCACCCAAAATTGAATAAGTGTTCCGTAGATGCACCTTGGTGCTGAAGACTCTGAATACTAATAACTACTACATTTTCCATATTATGCATTGCGTTGTTGCTACTCTGTACTATGTTTCACCACTATGCATTGTGCTTATGTTTTTGCTCTGCTCTATGTTTCTCCAGAAGTAGGTGTTGCTACCTACTACACTATCGTCTCCATCACTCCTCAGATCTTGCTGAAACTTCTCCATCTCGCTATTATTAATCATGGGCTCCCATAGTGAGGTAATGATCCATGAGGTGGGCTCCTAAAGGATCCTTCCCAACTGAAGCTCAAAGTGAACTACAACTCAATGTAACCCCACTTCTCACCTAGAGAAGCATGAGCACTCATGGAAAACACATCCTACTCGATCTTTGTGGTTGCAACTGCTAGATCATGCTTCTCATCCTTGTGCTTTTTATTCAAAGGAAATTTTTGTTGCAAAGTGGCTCATCTCACCACATCTGAAGAATTTCACATTTGATACATCTCTCTTTTGTCTCTGTTTCCCTTATTTCCCTTTCGATGCAAGGGTTTCATTCTCCTCCTCCTCTACATTCTTCAATCCGCTACCACTGTTGCCATCAAGCTTGCACTTGACTAGATCTCTCATCAGCTCTTCCTATTCAAGTGCTGACCATATATGCTCCCAAATAGGAAGCATAGACCTACCCAAAATTCTTTGGACAAAAAATTTCCACTCCTCCTTGACTGTGTTAAGGACCAGACTCACCATAGTCGTTGCAATTGGGGCGGATCCTGTAGCTACCAATTGGTCTCATATCTCCTGAAGTATCGTACGGAATAGAGTAATGCACTCCCCCTTCTATATCTGTAGAGCTTCTGCTCCAAGTACATATTTTTTTCCTCAGAAGTTCCTTCATACAACAAGGACAAGCCTTCCGACATCTCCCTGGAAGTGCCCTTGCCAGCTAAATGTGAGACTATGTGATTCTTGACTCCATCAAGGATTAGCCTCTTGTACTTTTCCATGTTGGCCTTGTACTTTTTGTTCTGATCTATATTTTTAGGTGTAAAAATCACATTTTCCATGAAAGCCTTGAGATCGTATTCATATAGAAGGAATTGAATCCTTTCCTTACATATGACATAGTTGGAGGAACCCTCCAACCTATCCTGATCTCTAATACCATGAGCAGCCATCTCAGCCGAAAACTGTTGAACTGCTTCCTCTTTCTCCCCCTCTACGTAATCTAGGCAGGCTTACACACTCCCTTTAGAGCTCATAGATCTTCTTCCCATATATGTTGCTCAGATCTTGGAAAAATATTGAATCCCCCTCTACGAATTCACTAAGGAATAATTCCCTGCTATGTGATTTTTCTTTCTTTTGACGGTTCTCTACTCTGGAAATTACCTGCAGAAAAACTGTGTCCCTCTGGCTCTGCATAGCTCCCTCTACCTCGGAAAAATATTGAACCAGAAATCCTACCTCTCTCTCAACTCACTCAGAGAGAGACAACCTTAAAAATTTAGCCCTCGTGGCTAGATTTGCGCAATCCCTCTAGGGATTCGATTTGTCGATGTTGCAACAATTTGGCCTTCACTTTAGATTTAGATCTTCTCTTCTTGTTTCAGATCAAACGCTTTAATATAAAATGGAAGTATTTGTTACACTATGAAAAGTATCCAAACAGATATAATAATGTGTTCAAATGGTTCTCCTTAAATTGCAAGTTAAACAAATATTTTTGGCTTTGTTTATGAGGTTTCTGTGTGAGGATTGATTAAGTAATTTTGCTGTTTAACATAGAAAAGCAGAAAATAACAACAAATAAACTTCAAAAAACACAATACCCAGCTATTTTTTGAGCATTTCACCACTTCTGGGCTACGTCTGCTGGTCCAAGCCTCCCAAATGGCATGTCCCTCTTGTATTATTTGCTCAAAATGCAAGTACAAGTGAAAATAAGCCTTATTAGGAAAAAAAAACTGTAAATTAAGCTTCAGAAGATATGAAATAGCTAAAAATGGCTTTTCATTTACACTAAATAGGTAAAATGAGCCCAATACACTACCTTCTCCATGATGGCCCTGATGGCTCCTTCATCTTCCTCGAAGCAAAAACTAATGAAGATCACCTATGTTCAACCTGAAACCTGTGCCAAACTGCTCAGAATGTCAAAGAGACCCAAAATTGAATTTGCACTCCATTTGGTTCAATAATGAGGAAGTTATGGCCTCCCAAAGAAAAATTCCCAATGTCCCCTCAAAACCCCACTAAAAGTGGAGGACTGCCAGTTAGTCTGACCAAAAATAGAAAAATTCTGAAATTAGTGGAATCTGCTCCAAACTTGGTGGTAACCACTGGTGGTTGGCATTAAATGTGGGATATGGTTACATGACCGTTAAAACCCATCGGCGGAAATAGTGTTAACCGCCACTGTGGCAATACAAGCTAGGTTAACCATTGAGTGGGGCGATCACATGGTGACTACCACCCAAGCCGTCGGATCCACAACTCCATAACCATGGTTTTAAATGTTGCATCATGCTTTGGGAACATGTGACAATAATTTCATAACCGTTTGCTTCCACGGTTAAGGGCCTTAGGGCCTCAGTTCCGAGCGCCTAGTCACGTGGATGGGCTAGCCCCTTTCGATTTCCGCTCAAATCAAGTTCAAAAAACAAATAGAATCCATCTCCCAATGTTGTTAAGACACAACGCATAGCCTGACTAGTGGGGCCTGTGGGCTTCTAGCGGATAGACCATGGTTCGAATCCTGTGCATTGCAAAATATTTTTCGATACCTTTCACTCTCTGGCTTCGGGCCATGTGGTAGCCTCTGGGCTTGCCACATGGCACCCTCTGATTGGCCAAAATAACGAAAGTCAAATCGCCATAAAATCAAAAACTTCCACTTGTCGACCATTGATATGCTTGAATGGAATATTTCAGGGAATATTCCTGGAATATTCTTTGGAATATTCTTTTTAAAATTTTTCCAAATTAAAAAGTCAAATTTGGTCAACTGAATTTTTAAGTTTACTAGATGATTTCAAACCTTAGTAACTTTTGCATATGACCTCGGTTTTGAGAACCATTCATAGTGCCAGAAGCATAGTGATGAGACCTTTCCATTCGTTTAGATTGCAACCACTTCTGATCACTTTCATTTTTGGGAAATTTTCATAACTTGGACATGATCTCCTAATCACACTTCCCCAATGGGAAGCTCTTGGACCCCAAAAGCTTTCTGGACTACTGAAACCAATCTGTACAGAAAATGAGAGTACTGCACCCTCTTCTCTTCAGCCTCCAAACACTTGCCTTGCATGGCTAGTGAATTTGAACCACAACTAGAAAGCAATTCACACTTCCCTTCCTTGATGCACTTGTCCTCCTGTCAAGAAATGTCTTTCTTGCACTCACTCAGAAAATTTCTGGTGAGAATTTTGCAGAAGGAAACAGAACATTGCTGCCTTGATCAATGATCCAAGGTGGCTCAAACAAACGAGAGATTACAACATAAAATACATGTATACAATCGAAATTTGCATATGTACAAAATGAGTACATCTTACTGTGCTAAGAAGTCCATCCACTTCTTACCAAGCCACTTCCATGGCGAATTTTGCTGCTGCAACTCTTCCTCATGTGAAACTTCCATTTTCACATCAATAATGGAATCCTTAGCTCCACTTGCGCCAATATTTTTTTCCTCTTGCTACATGTGCTTGGGACAACTAGTTGGATGCAAATTCCAATAATGGGAGACAACATGTCCCCTCTTTTGGAAATATGTGCAAATATTATGCACCTTCTTTGAAATTTGCCTTTGCCTCATCTACTTCCTGTATTCTTTCTTCCTAATCCAGCATCTCGAAAAATCATGGTTGAATTGAGCACAATATGTACAAAAAATATTTCTTCCATTTAAGAATGCAAAATTATCATGCCTTGCAGAAACACAATTAAATGGATCATGAGAATATTTATACCTCTTGTGCTGCTTTGCATGTTCATCCTTTTTTCATTGATGAGGAGTTGAACTAGTAGAGGCTTCAGCTTTCATTTGCAGACTAACATCCTTGTTCTTGTCTTGAAAACTGTCTAAAATTGCATGCTTTCCATAAGCTGCATGTCTACCATCTTCTTGCTGCAACAAAGGCTTAAATCAATGGCAATAATATTTGAAACAAATTTGACATATTTGCATCTTAGAACTTGGAACAGAGGTTCTCTTTAAAGTAGCCTCACATGCTTTCATGGTTTTGGACTCTTCGCCATTAAATTGCACATAACCAAGTCCAAGATTCTTGGGTCGTTCCTCAACCAAAATAGGATCAACCATGCCTTGTGCATGCTTGCCTAAACCTTTTCCTTCATAGCCCATTTTATTCATTAACTTGGACCCTATACCTCTCTTATGCTTTTCGAAAGAACCAACACATCTTTCTAAAGAGGAAACTGACGAAAAATTATAATGGATTACCTCTTCCTCACGCATGTTCTTGGTCAAAGCCTCTTGGGTTTGATGGAGCTGCATCTCCATACCATGCAATCTTTGAAGAATTTCTTCCTTCTCTTGCTTCATGGAAAACAATTTTTCATGAAGTTCAGTGCTTTCTCTTTTATCCTTAAACAAAATCTACACCATGTCCTTCAATATAATAAAGTCACGCTTCATATCCTCATCGAATAATCTTGTGAAGGAGGAAACCTCACTTGTATAAGTTGTCATTATGATTTCAATGAAAAAATTAACTTCAAAAAGTTCTCAAAGCTTTCAAAACAAATGACAAATATTTTTTAACCAAATGGCTGTAGAGACAAACTCTTATTCAAGTAGCCAAACAACAAACAAACTCCAATAACTTCTTAACAAACAATCGTCAAGAGGGTTTGTGTTCTAATGGTGACCTTAAGGTACTTTGGGGTAAGGAAGAAGCCTTCAACCCTTTCTTCCTTTTTTTCCTCTCCAAGACTTAGTTATCAATAGCTATCCCTTCACCTCTAGCAAACTCAAACAACACTCAGTTTGCAAACAGTGAAAAACTATGCAGAAGAACAATACAGAGAGAAACACTAGCTCTCTTAATGCTCAAAACCTGAGCTTTGATACCAACCTGATCTGAAATGGAAGTATTTGTTACGTTATGCAAAGTATCCAAACAGATATAATAATGTGTGCAAATGGTTTTCCTTAAATTGCAGGTTAAACAAATCTTTTTGACTTTGTTTATGAGGTTTCTAGGTGAGGATTGATTAAGTAATTTTACTGTTTAACATATAACAGCAGAAAATAGCAGCAAATAAACTTGAACAAACACATTACTCAACTATTTGTTGAGCATTTCACCCCTCCTAGGCTACGTCTGCTGGTCCAAGCCTCCAAAATGGCATGTCCCTCTTGTATTAATTTGCTCAAAATGCAAGTACAAGTGAAAATAATCTTTAATAGGCAAAAATAACTATAAATTCAGCTTCAGAAGATATGAGATAGCTAAAATGGCTTTTCATTTACACTAAACAGGTAAAATGAGCCCAATACACTGCCGTCTCCATGATGGCCTTGATGGCTCCTTCATCTTCCTCGAAGCAATAACTATTGAAGATCACCTTTGTTCGACCTAAAATCTATGCCAAACTACTCAGAATGTCGAAGAGACCCAAAATTGACTATTTTTGCACTCCATTTAGTTCAATAATGAGGAAGTTATGACCTCCCAAAGAAAAATGCCCAATGTCCCCCAAAAACCACACTAAAAGTGGAGGACTGCCAGTTAGTCCAACCAAAAATAGAATTTCTGAAATTAGTTGAATCTGCTCCATAGTTGGTGGTAACCACTGGTGGTTGGCATTAAATGTGGGAGATGGTCACATGACTGTTAAAACCTGTTGGTAGAAATAGTGTTAACTGCCACCATGGCAATAAAAGTTAGGTTAACTGTTGAGTGGGGCAGTCACATGGTGACCGCCACCCAAGCCATCATATCCGCAACTCCATAACCATGGTTTTGAATGTTGCATCATGCTTTGGGCACATGTGACAACGGTTTCGTAACCGTTTTCTTCCGCGGTTAAGGGCCTTAAGGCCTAGGTTCCGAGTGCCCAGTCACGTGGATGGGCTAGTCCTAAGGGGCTAGCCCCTTTCATTTTCCGCTCAAATCAAGTTCAAACAACAAATAGAATCCGTATCCCAATGTTGTTAAGACACAATGCATAGCCCGACCAGTAGGGCTTGTGGGCTTCTAGTGGATAGACCATGGTTCGAATCCTGTGCACTGCAAAATATTTTTCCATACCTTTCACTCTCTGGCCTGGGGCCATGTGGTGGCCTCCGGGCTTGCCACGTGGCACCATCTAATTGGCCAAAATAACTAAAGTCAAACGGCCATCAAATCAAAAACTGCCACTTGTCGACCATTGATACGCCTGAATGGAATATTATAGGGAATATTCCAAGGAATATTCTTGGAATATTCTCTGGAATATTCCTTTTTTTAATTTTTCCAAATTAAAAACGTCAAACTTGGTCAACTGAATTTTGAAGTCTACTAGACGATTTCAAACCTCAATAACTTTTGCATACGACCTTTGTTTGGAGAACCGTTCATGATGCTAGAATCGTAGAAGCGAGACCTTTCCATTCATTCAGATTGTAACCACTTCTAATCACTTTCATTTTTGAGCAATTTTCATAACTTTTACATGATCTCCTAATCACGCTCTAATACCGTGAAAATTCTAGATTTGACAATCTTAGGAATCCTACTATAACAACTGAGTGTACTTCTGCTATTATGTAAATTAATTTTACAAAATTAATTCATATCTAAATTATTGAAGTAACTATTTAAACAACCTACAGTGAATAAAATATGGTTCTGAAACAAGGAAAATAAGCAAGAAATAAATCAAACATAGGACACAAGTCCCCGAAAAAACCCGATGTGGGAAAACTGGTGCAGAAAATCTGAAGGTTTGTTATATTAAGCAGTAGAAAATTATGAATACATCTTTGAATACCTCAGGGGTATTTTAGTTACAGAGAGAAATACTGGCAGAAATAAATGTGAGTTTTATATAACTCAATCATTGGAAAATCCGGTTGATATGGACACTGGAAGAAATGCCACTGGAGGTCTCTGCACAGTCACGACAAAGGCACTGCATCGCCTCCTCTAAGGTCTGCATCACCCCAAAAAAGGACTGATTCTACTCATGAAAACTCATATCTGGGTCTCTTGGTCTCACACTCAGGCTTTTGGCTTCTGGATGTGATTCGACGGCTAAATCTCAGAAACCCTTTGACCCTTTGTGTAGCCTCTACGTAGCCTTGCATGGCTCTGCACTGGATCTGCATTAGCCTGATTAGCTCTGCTGGACATCTATTTTCCTCTCTTTATTAATGATTCTCTGGAAGAGAAAATATCTCTCCGGAAATTACTCTGCCCCTCACTGCACTGAATCACTCAGATCTAATCTTTGTTCGAGCACTACTCTATCAGAAGAATTTGATCTCAAGATTAACTCTGTATGTGTCTTTCCAAATGAATATCAAGCCTTCCTTTATAATCTTCTCGTTGAGAGATCAATTGTCGAGATTAGATCTCTAATCAACAAATAATATTATATTAGACTTGATCTCTGCCTTTTCTAGATTATTCTCATTCTGTGAAAATTTCTGAATCTAAACTAACACAAATCATACTACAGTTAACTAATTCGCATTTCCTACTTGTGTTCCTGAATTAACAAGCTATTTAGAAAATTATTCAGTAAATAGTAATGAAAATACACTGCAGCCTACACCAATATACAGATCAAGTACTGAAAAATAAGATGAGACAATCACACAAGGACACATATTTTTAGACTAAACGTCCCCGAAAAAAACCCAATGCAGAAAAACGAGTGCAATAGATATTGGGGTTTTTATATTAATCATCATTTTTCTGAGTAAAATCTATGGATTCCCTACTGGCCATCCAGTATAGAGAATTCATGGTAAACAAAAAATAGTGACTTTTACCTCACACTACAAGTCCTAGTTGATCTGGATCTGAACTGGTGAAACTCCATCTCCCTTTGCACTACCTCTTCATAGTAGACGTGTAGGCCTGCGCAGGGATGGTTTAGGAATGTGTCACCTCCTCTCTGAATCAATCTACCTCTCGTAAAATCAAGTTTCATCCCTCCAGGCTCAGAAACCCCAATCTCCAGCAAAACTTAGACTTTCTCTTGAAAACACTGCATAGTCCCTGCATGGGCCCGCGTCACCCCTTTTTGGGATTGTGTCACTTCTCCTGGTGGTTGTGATGATTTCTCTTTTATCTCTACTGCCTCTCTGGTATGTACTTTTGGTCCCAGAGAAGATCCTCCGACCAATAACTGCTTCTGCCCCTCACTGCACTGAATCACTTAGATCGTATCTTCATCCAAGCACTTCTCCATAAGAATAGTTCGATCTCAAGATTAACTCTGTATGTGTATGCACTAGAAAATTTGGCGGAAATTCTGACGGCCAATTCGTCGCTATTCTGACACATAGTCGTCGCAAGAGCGACAGTTCGAGGGGGGGGCAAAACGTGGTTTACCATGTCGTCACAGTTCTGACGCAATTAAAAAGTGTCGCACTATTGACACCTTTTCCATCGCTTCCAAACAAGCTTCACTCTTCCGACGTTTCCCAATCCGTCGCACTTCTGAACTTTGTAAATTGTTGCACTTCCGACGAAATGTGGTCCAACGTTTTGAACGTCGCTCTTCCAACATTTGTAAACTGTCACAATTACAACGAAATGTGGTCCGACGTTTTGAACGTCGCTCTTCCAACGTTTGTAAACTGTCGCAATTCCGATGCAATGTGATCCGACATTTTGGATGTCGCTCTTTCGACGGCTGTAAACTATCACAATTCCGACGAAATGTGGTCCAACGTTTTGGACGTCGCTCTTCCGATGTTTGTAAACAGTCGCAATTCCGACGAAATGTGGTCCGACGTTTCAAACGTCGCTCGTCCGACGTTTTTATACTATCGCTCTTCCGATGTTTCTAATCTGTCGTAATTTCGACAATTACAAGGCGTCGGTATAGCGACGGCAGCTTCAATTTAAAAAAAAAATAATGAAACTTTAAAAGAGGAAAAACGTTGTTTTGAATATATTATATGAAGTAAAACAGTCCATGAAGTCATTACATTTTCACATCTGAAGATTGGAACCCAAATATCCATCCAGAAAAGTGGAATTCCCACCCCAGACAGTGATAGAAAAATACCCCATGTCACATACAGGGACTTGATATAAAACCCAGTAACGGTCCACATGGAGATTATCGACAAATCTGAGAAAGCATCCAAATATGCCCAAGGCATCTATAAGAAAGTGAAATAGCAGTATGTAGAATAGTAAAACAACGGATAGAGTACCGACGTCCATTGTTCCAAATACAAATTAAAGTACCCAAAATCCTTGAACAGAGAAAAACGCTAATCATGTGAGGAGTGTGATATGTCCAAAATATAAAAAGACCATCAGACCATATCAATAAACCGGCAACATAGACCAGCATCGCTAGTTTTGAAGGCAGAGTGATAAACATTAATCATTTTTTTTTCACAAGAGAAAAAACGTTGTTTTGAATATATTATATGAAATAAAACAGTCCATGAAGTCATTACATTTTCACATCTAAATATTGGAACCCAAATATCCATCCAGAAAAGTGGAAGTCCCACCCTAGACAATGATAGAAAAATACCCCATGTCACATACAGGGACATGATATAAAACCCAGTAACGGTCCACATGGAGATTATCGAAAAATCTGAGAAAGCATCCAAATATGCCCGAGGCATCTATAAGAAAGTGAAATAGCAGTATGTAGAATAGTAAAGCAATAGATAGAGTACCAATGTCCATTGTTCCAAATACAAATTAAAGTACCCAAAATCCTTGAACAGAGAAAAACGCTAATCATGTGAGGAGTGTGATAACCATCTACAGAAACCCAGGCTCGCTTGATTCCAAAATTGGTAACCATCTGTTGCATCCGAGATGTAAGGTTCAAGCTCGCTTGTTTCCATTAGTAGCCTGCTACAGCATCCACCCTGTTCATAGCAAAAAGGTTCCTGTAGATATACAGAGAAAGAGTATAATACGTAGACCATATAAACATGGCTCTGTATTTCAAAAAACAAGTTTAAAATAGAAACAGGGAAACATTTTTTTTTCTAAGTAAAGTTAATCTATTAATAGTGGGAATAAAATTACACCGAAGTCAAAATCTTTGCCCAGACTCATGGAAAATTTTTCATCAAAAAATCAAAAAATTAAGAAGACTGCCATCATGTGGGGAAACCAGTATTGAACGTTTAATTTACAGAATTCAAAAATATCACAAAGGTCCAGCACAGTAAAATAATCTAAAAGCG